>CM056380.1:59045168-59362668 GCA_029718625.1 Synaphobranchus kaupii | reverse complement strand
ACAAGCTGGCATCAGTGAGCTTGTTGATGGTGGCCTCTTGGTACACTCCTTCAGAGTTTCTCACCTCCACTGTGGCTCCCACCTGTACCATGAGTCAGCAGAAAAATCAGACAATAATGAGCTGCCGTGGCTATTTAGGCACCCCCAGGGCACAAATTCACAGTGTAAATGTAGCGCAGGTTGGATGGACAGTCAGCAGGCGTGCCCCCGGAGCTCCAGCTGGGAGATGAGGACTGCAGGCAGCCAGGGGCCTCCATCCCCTGGCTACACATTGCTCACTGGTGGACAGGCAGGCAGCAGCAGGCTCCATTAAGCAGTCACTGTGCTGAGCTGGACTGCGTTCACTGCCGGTGCCTTAAACACGGTCACTAGCAGGCCTGCTCCACACAGCGTGCAGAGATCACGTTCTATTCAGGTAACATCGCAAAACCAGTGACAAACCCAGGATTTCCTACGGACTGTGAGCTGGCCCCAAAAATTGATGCGAGCCCCCCCCCCGCTTACCTTTAAGGGGCCTCTGATGTGCTCGTCGTGTACCTCCCCCGTGGATGAGCCGGGTTTAAAGGTCACCTGGAGGAACAGAGGCATGGGGAATGAGTGAGCGGAGCAGAAGAACACCCCTCTCCGAAAGGCCGGGCCTTATCGATTCGACACATCACAGGGAGTGTTCCCAGGGTGAGGAGGGAGAATGGAAGCCTCGCCCTGACTGAGGGAACAGGACCTTTGCCTGTGAAAAGCCCATTCAAAGAGACTGCATTACCAGTGCTGGAGCACTGAAGGGCACTCGAGTGCCAGTTTGAGGCTTCTATAGCACCCCCCCAACCACAGTACAAAGTGCAGAAAGACAGAACTGTGTGCCCGTGCGTTGGTCTGGCTGAGAGGCATTTCTTCGTGTGATTCCAGGGTTGCTGAGGCCGCATGTTCCTAAACAAAAATCGGGATGTACCACGCAGGAGAAAAGCGATTCCCGCCATGACCGCTGCCACGGCCCTCCGGGTGTAGTACAGCAACACCGTTGGATCCGTTAGGTGCCGGGAATCTGCAGTCAGGCCCGATTGCGACTGCGACCGTAATGACGCGCTCGAGGGCGGTTGTCGGGCCGGGGGACTCGACGGGTCCAGCGATTGATCCGCCGGCCATTCCGGGTCAATTGGCTGCATTTAGAGATCTGTCTCATAGAAAATACCCGAGAATGTGTTGCCGGGCCAAGCAGAGGTAACAATCGCTGGCACCTAACTGAACGATTCCCCCAAAACATAAATTTCTCCCCAAGCTTTGAAGAACCGCTGAACAAACTGCTTGTTAAAATCACTCTTGACTGAAGAACAGCTCGTCTGTGATGAATATGTCCTTTAGCATTAAGTTCATGTCAAAAGCAAATAAATTCACAAGCAGCATCTAGCATATTTTGGCCGGTTACCCAAGTGCGGTAGAAGACATTGGTTTAATTATCCATTCCCAGAATCCTTGGACTCAGCCCAGACCGAGCGAGGCGTGCCATTCTCCCGTGTGGAACGGACGGGCGGACGGGCCCCTCACTTGCTCCTGCGAAAAGGAGTTTCTCTGCGATTAATGGCAGGGAGTCACGGAGGCCTCCGACTCGACACGGCAGCAGAACAGAGCCCGGTCTGTTGAGCGCCGAGACACGTTTGCTTCTGTTTTCCCCCTCATTATGGCTGTAAAACGATCCTCTTTTCCTGCTCCTGCCTCCTGCAGCCGTCCCTGCTCTGGCCTCCTGCAGCCGTCCCTGCTCTGGCCTCCTGCAGCCGTCCCTGCTCCATATGGACGGAGAGCGCCCTGGGGAAAGCGCTTCGCCCTCGTAAGAGCACGCTCTCACTCAGTCAGGCCTGCGAGCTCCACACCTTTCACAGGTAGGCCCCGGGTCACCGGACTACACATTAAAAAAGACTCGAGTTGGCCAAGCTATGCGACTGAGAAAAAGGCAATCGGCCAAACGGCCTTCCTGCTCGCTTAAACATTGCCATAGATACGGGCCCTGCAAAGGTACAGACTGCAAACTTCAGCATTCAGCACTGAAGTTGATGGTTGGGAAAAAAAACAGTCACTCCCTCCCCACTTCAGAAAGAGAAAATAAATGAATAAACGAATAAAACTGGCACTGACATTCTTTCTAAGCCAGGATGTTAAAGAGACAAAAAAAAATTAAAATTTTTTTTTAAATGAAGCTGAGGTTTCTCACAGTTAAAGGTTGTATCAGCGATTTTGGGTGGAAACATAAATGATCACATTCATCTGATTTTTCCTCACGATCCGCTAGCTGCCCGCCCCATAAGCAGGCCGTCAAAAAACCGCGTCTCTGTAGGCAGCCTATGCTCCGAGATCGTACACAAAAACAAATGGTACTACCAACCACTCAAAACCAAAATAAACAGTATTCCAACCAATCACAATGATCTGCACAAACGCTAATACTCTTATCTCGCTGAAATCTTGACGGATTTACAAACGGTTTGGTTTCTTACAAACGTTATTAACGTGGTTATAATTCTGGATGCTTGAACACTATTTTTTAAAACATAACATAATTATTCATAAGTATGTTTGTTTGGGATTTCGCTTCAGAAGTGACGTCACCCAAAATCGCTGATACAACCTTTAAGCAATATCAGTTAAAATTCCACATAAAATAAAAGTACCTATGTGGTGCTGTGCATAATATTTGCCAGTAATACTAAATTGACTAAATTATTTAACACTGTTCTTCAGCTGCAGTTTCAAATGCATCTATTAAAGTGCTCAGGGCCCAGGGAGCCCAGGAACAGCATCGGGCAGCTCCTCTGTAAGCTCAGGGCCCTGGGAGCCCAGGAACAGCATCGGGCAGCTCCTCTGTAAGCTCAGGGCCCTGGGAGCCCAGGAACAGCATCGGGCAGCTCCTCTGTAAGCACAGGGCCCTGGGAGCCCAGGAGGAGCATCGGGCAGCTCCTCTGTAAGCACAGGGCCCAGGCAGCCCAGGAGGAGCATCGGGCAGCTCCTCTGTAAGCTCAGGGCCCTGGGAGCCCAGGAGGAGCAGCAGGGTTTCAGGTGACTTCCCTCAGACTGTAACAGGGCCCATTCTCGGGGGGGGGGGGGCGCGTTGTCCACTCAATGCACCCACTTAACACTGACTGTCTCCATGCACAGAAACCTTTCATTGGGGCAATATACATTAAGCTTGGGAAAGTATGTTTCTTATCAAGGAAAAAAAAAAAAAAGAAGCCTTTATGTTGAAGCCACAGTAACAGCGCCTCCACACAGTAACAGCAGCTCAGCGCCTCCACACAGTAACAGCAGCTCAGCGCCTCCACACAGTAACTGCGCCTCCACACAGTAACAGCAGCCCAGCTCCTCCACACAGTAACAGCAGCTCAGCGCCTCCACACAGTAACTGCGCCTCCACACAGTAACAGCAGCCCAGCTCCTCCACACAGTAACAGCAGCTCAGCTCCTCCACACAGTAACAGCAGCTCAGCGCCTCCACACAGTAACAGCAGCTCAGCGCCTCCACACAGTAACAGCAGCCCAGCTCCTCCACACAGTAACAGCAGCTCAGCGCCTCCACACAGTAACAGCAGCCCAGCTCCTCCACACAGTAACAGCAGCTCAGCAGCTCAGCGCCTCCACACAGTAACAGCAGCTCAGCGCCTCCACACAGTAACAGCAGCTCAGCGCCTCCACACAGTAACAGCAGCTCAGCGCCTCCACACAGTAACTGCGCCTCCACACAGTAACAGCAGCCCAGCTCCTCCACACAGTAACAGCAGCTCAGCGCCTCCACACAGTAACAGCAGCCCAGCTCCTCCACACAGTAACAGCAGCTCAGCGCCTCCACACAGTAACAGCAGCCCAGCTCCTCCACACAGTAACAGCAGCCCAGCGCCTCTACACAGTAACAGCAGCCCAGCTCCTCCACACAGTAACAGCAGCCCAGCGCCTCTACACAGTAACAGCAGCCCAGCGCCTCCACACAGTAACAGCAGCTCAGCTCCTCCACACAGTAACAGCAGCTCAGCGCCTCCACACAGTAACAGCAGCTCAGCGCCTCCACACAGTAACAGCAGCCCAGCGCCTCCACACAGTAACAGCAGCCCAGCTCCTCCACACAGTAACAGCAGCCCAGCTCCTCCACACAGTAACAGCAGCTCAGCGCCTCCACACAGTAACAGCAGCCCAGCTCCTCCACACAGTAACAGCAGCCCAGCGCCTCCACACAGTAACAGCAGCCCAGCGCCTCCACACAGTAACAGCAGCCCAGCTCCTCCACACAGTAACAGCAGCTCAGCGCCTCCACAGTGACAGCAGTCTCACCAAAAAGTTCTCGTTCAGCCTGAAATGCATCAGGACCCCAGCCAAAACCCTGCATACTGCCATACCACAAAGCATGAGGCCAAAAGCTTCATTCAAACATGTAGACATTGTATTTATTCTTTGAAAAGATAAACTTTAGTGCATACAGGAGGACATGGAGAAGAGATTAATACAAGGTTAATATAACCTAAGACTTACACATCACTTTCCTGCAGCAGCGCTGTGCTGTACAATACTGTGTGTTAACAAACTCAAGACACGAAACACTGCCATTTGGCCCGTGGCTGTATTTACCCTACAACACAGGCACAAAACCAATCGAAATCACTTACAGATCCCCAAGAAGCCATTGAGCCATTCGTACACGTAGCGGTTGCTAACCATTCTAGAAGGGAATTTAATGAAACCACACTCAGAATGAGCACAAGTCACATCTAGGGCTGAGGCCAAGTTTACAAGTTGTCCCGTGATTAGTCTCAGGCTTTTGGAGCCTCCAGCACAGCGCGGATTTAGCGAGGCTAATCTATGATGTCGCCAGCCATAGTTTGCTACCTTTCTCCAGAACGCAGACGCGGTCGAACGCAGAGCACGTGGAGGCAACAGTACGGTTACATCACAGATTCCCAAAGATCCAGTCCAGGGAGGGGTCACTGCTCAATTTAATTAGGTTGAACAACATGGAAAACAAGTTCAGGATGGGATTCGATGTTTCTTAGTAGGTTACAAACAAACCAAGCTCATTGTGGAGTGCTGTGCATTTGGCCGGAATTAGCCACAACGCTTCCACGCTGGGTCTATCGGGAATCGCCTAAGGTTAGCCGGTTCAGCCCCTCTCACTTTCTCCTACTTTCAAATTCTCTCTCTTTGTTGCAATAGCCCGGAATTAAACAGCATTTGAAAAGCATTGTCTCTTTGTAGTATCCTTTCAGGACGCATAAGAAAGAAACTAAATAAACAACAGAAACACCTGATGTGCTTCCAGGAAGCTCTGAGCCCAAGTGTGTGTGAGGCACAGTCAGAAGGGGTGGTAAGTGCTGGGGGGGGGGGGGGGCTTACCTTCGCTTTGACCAGCCTCTTGGCGGTTTTGATCTTCGCCTCACAGAATGCCCCTCTGTACTTGGCACTGACGTCCGTGCCCACATTCAGGAAGGGGGGGCTCCTCCAGGGTCTGAAAGGAGAGGGACGAAAAGGACAAAATCTCTGAGTCACAGGCGCACGACTCGGGAGAAATGCACTGGAAGATTTGAATTCAACTCCCTGTAATTGCACCATCAAGCATCTGATATTCTCCGCACAGACAACTGAACAGAGAATATCATCTACAGCAAGATTACGACCCTGATGACGCATTTATTTTTTAAACTAATTTTGTAATATTACTTGAGATTTGATTGGCTAAAGTGGCCATACCATTTTAGCTATAAACTTCTAGAACAAACTTTATAAAGGAGAACTTAAGGATCATGCGTACAAAATGGCACGTACCCGGGTGCTAAGGTTCACGAGTTTTATGAATGTGTCTCTCAAAAATAAAATAATAAAGGCACCAAAATGCAGCATTTTCTTCAGATTAGCATGTTTAGCTCAGTGCACCCATGACCCTTGGGAACCCCTTTGACTTTGTGATAAGTGATATGTGCTCTTTAATGACACAGTGTGTCAGGAACTCATCTTAAAGGGGGTGTAAAGGGGCTGAACCTAGTTAAAATAACCACAAATTATCACAGAGGGATGTATCCACTGCACGCCCACCTAACATTTATTCAAAGTAACGTCAATAACTATAATAACACACACATCTCAAGTCAGACATAAAATCTGTATTGAAAAAAACCTTGTACGGGCGTGGTCAGGAAACCCCCGCCACCCCACTTCCCTCCTAAACTCCTCCCAAAACGTACCACATACAAGTAAACAAAGACACCTGGCTAGCATGGCAACAGCTACATCTATCCGTCGATATAGCCCACAGTATCTGATAAGAGCAGGCTGAGCAGCGCAGATGGGCATGAACATACTTTTATTTGCCTCAAACTGTGGGAGGAGATATGCAAGGAGATTTATACATTTAATGGCATCACACCAGGCCCTTCTTGACACCAACGAGGACCTGGAACCAATAGGTCAGAGCCCGGTAATAAATTCAACTGCACTCTATTTAATCCCCACATAGGAATAGATGAAAACTGATAAACCGGTGTAGGTTGAGATTGCAATGCAACTGATTTCTCGTACTGTTTCTGAAGCTTAATACATACCATAATAAGCCCTCATAATGTAGTCTGATGCCAATTACGGATTTACCTTTACAATCTCTGAGATTTCTTCCAAAAGATGGCATCTCCTACACAACAGAGTTGAGCTTCTGGCTCAAGATTTGTTCACCATTTAGTGGGGGAAATTCAGTTAACCGCTACAAATATGGATGCGTGATCATTCTGCAGTTGTAGCGGTATCGGACAATAACAGCTTACAATTAACCGATCGATATGTTTTTCTAGGCTTTTGCCTGGTTGCGTTTTTGGATTGTAGTGTGCGCATTAATGTTTAGCCGAGGATCTGTTGGATTGCCACTGGCAAGTGTGCCGTGGGCTCGTCGCTCGTTTCTTATGGTTGCTAAGCGTTTTTAAAGGCACAGTGTGTCTGTCATTTGAGTGATTTTTCTTATTGCTCTGCATTTCCATGAACATATTTTTGCTTAAATTCTTTTTTTTAAAAGGACATTCCCCTTTATCCTCTCATTCGCTTATTTCAGCTTGCAACAGCGGTCCCGAAAGCCACTAGCCAATCAGACGGACTGAGAGACCAGTCAGGGATCAGAGGCCAGTGGCCAGCAGTGACAGGAGACTCTGTGAAGCTGCACATCACACCATTTCATTGGCTGCCATTTCACTTTCCTACCTGCAAATTGTGCGTTTTCAGGCTCTGACGGATCAGTTGGAATACGAAATTGCCCATAATCAACAGATTGCGGATGTGTGTGTGGCCACTGCCCACAAGAGCAAAGTGTCAAAGTTCCTGTCTGTGCCAACCGAGACTAATCTATTCTGGGATTAGGGGAGCGGACGAACCCCTAAAAGCCAGTGTTCCCCTGAACACTGCATCGAACACAGTGATATCAGTGATTGGCTATATCTCTCTTTGAGAGTAGGCTTAATTAAGCATTCATTAAGTAAAACATTAATCTGTTCATTCACCATGAGAAAAGGCTGGAAAGTCAATAGAACAGAACAGTCAATAATGCTAATACTCTACAAGGAAAGGACAATACTTGGCAGTAACAATGAAATGAGTGATGCACTTCAACGCATTTTTTGTGAAAATAAAAGGTGTATTCATTTTGAGGAACAGCAGTAAGTGAGTGTGCACACTCCCCGTTATATTAATTTAGGCAAACGCACCTTTTTCCTGCATGAATGCATGCAGACACCAGAAAAACTGAAGAAAAAAAACAACCGAGCAGACACAGTTCAAAGGCCGCTGCTCCCTCTACTGACAAAATACCATTACTGCGGTAGCTGTTCGCTTGTTCTGCTTAGTCAACAGCCAGCCCTCTGGCACAGCCAAAAGCTACACCCCACCTTCCTGCCAGTGATTAGCACCACGGCAACAAGGAGCCAAGACACAGGGAGCTGGGCCACTCCCTTGCTATGGAGATGGTTACTCCCTGTAATAAGCATTACCGCCACAGTCTTACATTATTTCATTTTATTTTTTGTTTAGGGCAAACATGTTATTCATTTTTCAGAATTTCTTTTGACAACAAAGGAAATGATCAAAAGAACACTGACATGGAAGATGCAGATCTGGTAAAAGCAACACTATCACAGGACTGGTAAAAGCAACACTATCACTGGACTGGTAAAAGCAACACTATCACAGGACTGGTAAAAGCAACACTATCACGGGACTGGTAAAAGCAACACTATCACGGGACTGGTAAAAGCAACACTATCACGGGACTGGTAAAAGCAACACTATCTAGCAATGAGGAGTTTAGTGGCCATGTTGTTCCTAATAAAGCAAAACCAATAAATACAAGGTTTAAATGCACCTTCCTTGTGAAGCAATACAGGCTACTGAAATTCAGATGTAACAGGTCAAGCTTCATTCAGCAAAAACACCTCAAATAACTGAACAAAAGACAAGAAGCCAGATCTCCCAGTAATAGAGCAGAGAGATTTTTAAAAATGGACTTGAAATCAGGCCACCTTTGAAGGTTGTCAGTTTCTTGATTATGCTTTTGAAAGCCAAATTATCAAATTGTGGTTTTATAGCATTTATGGGTTTTTAGTTGATAGGACTGTGAGAATTTGCCAGTGCCAGAGAGTGTGTGAAAAGGTACGTAACCAACAGGCCGACCCCCTGGAATTAAATACGCCTACATTATCACCTGTAAAACTGCAGGCTGTCAAATTGTTTCCATTTTTAAGTGGTTTCTTACATACAAGTATTTTATTAAAATAAACAGCACATCATCTTCCAGCCTGCAATAAAGTAGCTTTTGTTTGTAAGCTTTACTTAGACTGTAAAGAAAAAAAAAAACCCTGCCACCGGTTTGACAGCATTAATGTGCTCTGCAGTTTGAGCACAGTGACAATATTCACACGAGTTGCTCCATCTTTCAAAACAAGGAAATAAATGAATACCCGTGAATAAGCAAGTGTCATTACCATGTTTGCAGACGACGGCCGAATGCTCCCGATTCTTAAAGCCGGTTTAGAGCGCCAGGCATCGCGCTCTCTTAAAAATGCATCACTCACAACACTGCACTCCAATGCCAGACAATACATTACAGGGCTATATTTAGGCAAGGACATCTGGAGCAAGAAGCAGCTTCTTCAGCTATGATTCTCCCTCAGACATAAACATAAATATAGCCACATATGATCATATCCGGTCCGTTAGGCACGGGTCCGGGAGGGGTCTCGCAAAAACGCCCTGGACCACGAGGCTACTGCGCTCTGCCGAAAACCCCATGCCCGACGGCAAGGAGACTCCTCCCGACCCAGGGACAATCTTAGACAGACAGGGCAAAGTCTCCCGTGCCCTCCCCAAACTGCCCTTGTAATGAGCGGCTCTGTGGAGAGAAGGCATTCTGGGAAATTTCCAAAGCAGCCCTGCAGGGCACTAGCTCCTGACTGCACTCTCCACGAACACTCAGTCACTGGAACATGTCCCACAGAGAGCTCTCCGCTCCATATATTTGGAGCTTCCAGGTACTTTTTTCCTAATGTAAAATTAAACCCATTGGCACTAGGCTGAGCCCTGAAACCTGCATGTAATACTTCCAGGCCCCAAATCAAAGCAAGACTGAGTGCAAAGGATCCTCTGCCATACAGCACCCAGGACATGACACCTGTGTGTGTGTGTGTGTGTGGGGGGGGGGGGGGGGGGGGGTGTATACATTTGTGGGTTTTAAGAGGGTGTGTGTGTGTGTGTGCATGTGCGTGTGCGTGTGATACAGAATCGGACCGGGAGGATATCATTCCTGACATAAATGGACACTTTACTGAAAACGAAGATGTTTCTATGCATAACGACCATGAAGAAACAGAACCTGGTGTTGTGAGGACAGGTGAAGTTGAAAGATCTCCGGGATGGTTTTGCATACCCTTTTGAACAGACACCATCATTAAGTGTGGTTACACAGGTGTTCCTTGTGCAGCTATTGTTATCAAAATCTAGTTTTGCATACCTACGTGAACAGACATCATCATTAGGTGTGCCTATACTGTACATATGTTAAGTGCTGCTATTGTAATCAAAATATAGTTTTGCATACCTATTTGAACAACCTTCATCATTATGTGCAAGCACAGCAAATGCATTGAAAATCAATCGTTTTCATCGTAGCCAGTCAACAAATAAAACCATGAAATAAATTCTAAATGTTATCTAAATAAAGCTCTAAATAAAATCTATCTCTAGAAAATGTTTTACAGCCTGAAGACTTTTTTAATCATTTTATTTCTTAACTATTTTATCTAAATATTATACTTATACATTTACCTTGCTTGAATCACTCCTACGGTATAGCACTATCA
Organism: Synaphobranchus kaupii; assembly: GCA_029718625.1. NCBI lineage: Eukaryota > Metazoa > Chordata > Actinopteri > Anguilliformes > Synaphobranchidae > Synaphobranchus > Synaphobranchus kaupii. The sequence continues at coordinate 59,352,316 of CM056380.1, read as the reverse complement.
TGTGGCCATTTGACTTAGCTTCTGCTTTTCTGAATGCACGCCCATTACTGGTTTTCCAAAATGTGTAAGAAAAACTTCAACAGCCTTTCTTCTCAGAACTTACTTTTAAGGAGTAGCATTCAACAAGCCATAACTTCCACATAATGTCCTGATTGTAGTGTATGATACAAAGATCTAAACTTGGACTTTGATAAAATATAAATAACTCCAATAATTTTGTAAAAATTATGTCATCTGAACAATTTGTCGCCCAGCCGCCAACACCTCTGACTGGGTATATTTTTTAATCACCTGGCTGTCTACTCAAAGATTTGGGGAACCCGCTGTTAAAGGTGCAGTATGCAAATGTTAGACTCCTGGGGAGGTTAAAAAAAAAATGAGGCAAAGATACAAATAGTCTGCCTGACATCCTACTCTAAGGTCCAGCCCACCAGGCCTGCTGACGCGTTCACAGCTCCAGGGCGTTCCACGGTTCGGCAAAGCCAGACCATAAGTGTACCATAATGCACCAGGATTATATTCTCCTCTGAGATCTGCTACTGTAGAGGGACACAGGCTGTGACAGCCATCCACAGTAGGAAAAAAAAACCATGAACCATGTTTACACACTGGACGCCCGCATCCCTGAGGCACCTTGTTACCTTGTTCCTTAGGTAACTGCTTTCTACCAGGGTCTGGCTCTGACCGAGCATGTGCATCAGACGGGTTACATCTCTTACAGCAATTACAGCTCTGCTGCTTCAAGCAGAGGTATGCCTCTCAATGTTTTCTAAATTACACAGTGCCAAAGCAGGTATTCAGCATTACTGGAAAAACGTCAGGACTTTCCAGAGAGCTTTCAGGGATCCATCTCCCTTCACAAATAACCCTGTTTGCAGTTTATCTCTTTCTATAAATACTAAATATGTTCTCTTCATCGTCTTTAAATGTAGGTGTGCACATCCTGGCCTTTGTTCGCTGAGGAAGCAGATCTTTTGTTTTTCTTCTGATTAGAAGGCCTGCTTGCATTGAATGACTCTGTGGTTAAGGGAGTGATCTGCTGGCGAAAAAGGAAGAATTATACAGACATGCTGCTTGATTTTAAGATATTCATTACGAACAAAATAAAAAACATCTGGGGAAAAAGTCAAATCAGTATAAATGCTTATCAGCAAAACACAGCAGCTTTTGCTCCGCGTTTGAAGTTGAGGCTGAGCGACCAACTGTAGTACAATGAAGCCGGAAATTAAGTTATGAAGATAACCGATAGAAGATAATCTGTAGCTCACGTTCCAGCAGGACGAATAAGAAGAGTCTCAAAGCACTCTCCGTGCGAAAACAATAAACATCAGAACATTGGACTCTTGTGGATTGCTCTTCCCGAAAGTTATCACGTGGCTGTCCTGCAATGCGTTGATGAGAACCCTCGGGATGCGCCACTGAAATGAACCATAAACTGGCGGAAACATTCACAGAAAAAAAACACAGTTTCCCATTTTACCGTTCTTTTCACGTAAACCTGTATGCTAAGCGACACTTCTCACAGCCTTGCATTCTCCACTGTTCAAACAAACAATATACAAACAATAATCAGTTCATAACACACTGAGCTGATTGCATGTGTATTAAACAGCTTTGGAGTGATTAATGCCTTCAAACAAATGGCAAAGCCAGCCAAACTAAGACCATGGAACAGCGCTGAACTAACTATCTACATTGCAGCACAAAACATTTAATATGAATACCGATATGAAAGCCATAGAAAAAAATTATTTTCTGATTGCCTTATCCACATATTGCATTGTTTCCATGTATGATGTTTACAGTCTTGAATAGCCTATTTCTTTAAAGAAGTTTCTGGAATTAAATCAGCAGCCTGACTCGGTTACAAGTCCTCCAGGCTCTGGACATTTTCAACAGAAAATGGAGCGAAATGCTGAAAAACATTCAGCCGAGCTGAAAACATTCCTCTTAGCAATCCCGACTGACGCTCTTGCAGCCTTCGGTGCGAACCTTCACGGAGATTGCTTTTGGACTTTCTCTCTACTAACGCGGACCGCAACGGCACTGAACCGGCTCACCTCAGGGCATTGTGTGGAAGTGTTTAACAGGCCTGGCCGGGATCAGGGAATCCCCTTCCAGCAGTCCAGCAAAAAAGCAGCCAAAGAAATGAGCCCACATCACAGGCCCAACGGGGACATCAGCACGCCCCTCTGCTCTCTAGAGTACTACACTGTATGTATCCAGCTGCCAGACACAGGAATGACATGTATAGGTCTCAGGGATTTTTCTGCATAGAGAATTCCCCTTCTTACATGCTATCAATTGAACTTGCAATGGCAGCACTAGTCCAGAGTGGCACTGTAGCTTAACCAACACGAAGGCACCTCAAGGACAATGCGATGACGATGAAGAAAGCTACCATATTCCGCGGTTACCGAACTGTTCTTACACAGTTCTCTGCATGGGACAGTTCTGTTGTTGCTGCAAAGCTCCGTGAAGCTGGCGACCACAGTGCCAACGACAACAAGACAGAATAAAACTTTTGGTTTTAGTATGCCGGTTTGAATTTGCAAACTTTTCATAACAAAATAAAAGTACATTCTGGTCGGGCCGTTTAAGAGATCAGAATCCTGAAAACAGCAGGTTGAGATGCTCAGGATTTTTAATTCTGGGCCTATCCACTTGAATTCTGAAGCTACTTACAAACTGTTTGTAAAGCTGTAGATTAGCAGCCACTTGTTAAATTAAACAGTCAATACTACTACAGCTAATGAAAATGTATGAGTTAGCTATCAAAAAACATTTCTTCCAAAAAAAAGGAAGCACCAGCACAACCTGTGGTATACTTATATATAGGCTAAATGTTTTATGGAGCTACAGTAGAATAACACTAGAATACAGGAATAGCACATTGTTAAATGATGTAGCTACTTTCAACAAGCATTGCTAATCTGATTCTTCTAAATGTTTTGAAATCAGGTGTGTTTTACAATGCTGTGTAACCATACACATTGTTGCTGGGGTATAATTCAGCCAGAATTGGGATCATTTGAATACAAGGCGAAATAAGTCTCCACGATAATCTTTTTTTCTCCTGCAAAAGCAAAAGGTTCTAACTCCGTAAAAGTAGAGTGGAATGGGTTACTCAGAATGTCTATTTGAGTCTATTTGAGATGAGTTTCAGACAACACATTCACCATAGAATATTGTGGCTGGGGTTTAACCCCTGCACATCCACCCTTATTTTCATAGTGATTATAACTCTTGCTCTCCCGCGACAGCAAAGATTTCTAACTCGGTAAAACTAAGGAGAAATAGGTTCCTCAGAACGCCTACCCTAAGAATCAGATGAATCTCAGACAACAGATTTGTCCTAGGAATTGTGACTTGGGTTTAACCAGGATTTTGAGCCAAGAAAAGCATGGGTCTATACCGTCTGTCCATTTAGAAGTGTTTTCCAGGAAGTTCCCTGTATGCACTGCTGCGAGGCATGTGATTGGACAGCTCAGAGGTCCGTACGGTGCGCTCGGGAAAGGAGGAGGGATTGACTGGCTCCAATCAACTCTCTTTACTCTGAGCTGCGGCCGGACTGAGAGGTTAATGATTGGGCCGGAGAGTCCACAGTGGGCCGGAGAGTTTAATTTGATCCTTTAGCTGGCCGCTTCGTTTGTTCATACTGCTGTCTGGCCTAACGACCCTGAGGACTATGCAACAGTCAAACTTTTGATTTTCAATAGCCCGGCTGAGCAGAGGCACAGGAGAAAGCAGCCCCGTTATTACCCCGGGGCTGCTGTAACACTCGACTCTCCTCTCTGCTCTCAGGCTCAATGGTGTCGGGGTGGGCTCGAGGAGGCTAAGGACCCCCAACCTGAGGAGGCTCTGCCTGACGATGCGGAGACAGATTCGTCCACCTGCTGTTTGGCTAATTAATCGCTGGAGCAAGAGGAGCCGACCCCCGTGGCTCTTGGCACGTCTGGCCCCGCCCTACACAGTATTGTGCAACAAGAGCTGCTCTTTGCTTTCATGCCGTCGTTTACCGAGACGTCAACACACAGAAGGGTTTCCGCTGTTGCTGCCATTTTGGACACTTGACACAACCAGGTGTACGACACGTTGCCCTGACGTAGGCTTCCCATTCCTGACTAAAGAGAATCATTTTGGTCACTATTACAGACTAGTTCACTGACATCCTCAGCCCCATCCCCAAACACCAGCACAGTGCGAGAGAGCTTTCATTGCACGGGTCCCTGTACGCCGTCCTACACAATCATTTTTCAGTATTAGCTACAGAGCGGCTCCTCACCTATAACAACCCTGACAAATAGACTCATTCACTCCCCAATCCCTCTGGAGGGCCACGCTGGGCATTCCGGAATGTTCACCAGGGCTCTCTGCAAATAAACAGCAGGGGGCCGCTAAGCACACGACAGCGCAGTGGCTGGGTCTGAAAAATCCATTTACAGTCACTGGCGTTAGGAACTCTACGTGATGGACGACTAATGAGCTTGAAACAACCCCAGGGCCGGGCTCTCTACCCCCCAAAAAACTTCACAGACATGGTGACCTTTCTCCAACCGCAAGCCTCTCACGACTTTGCATCAAAACTCCTGATATGGTGAACAATTCCTGTACACATCTTCTCACCACTGTGCCATTTGTATGGGGGAAGAAAAGGCCTACTTAGGGAGGGGGATGGTAACAGGCATTTCTATTCACTCACCTCCACTGGAGTGTGAAGTTTGCGCTTGCTATTGTTCTACGCGATTTAATTTGACTTTGCTGCGGTGGTGTTGGTACAGTGAGACCACTCCCAGGACAGGAAACTCGTCCCTCTCCGTTCCAAGTCAGGCCTTGGAAAATGGAAGCACGTTTGAGTGCACGCGGACCACATACCGCTTTCTGCACCTGCCGCAGCCAAAAGCGAGCCGCCAGTTCAGAAACCGGCGAGGAACTGGCAAGGCCGCACTGACCCAGGAAGAAATGAGATAGGACCAGACTGTATAGAGCACTAGTTTATTATAAGTGCAGGAGCTTCTCTCTAAGAGGCCTTTATACTGGGGGTTCACCTCTCTGAGCGCAGGCACGGGCTGTTAGGGCTCTGTAAGCCAGCCTCTCCCAGCTGGCAGGCAATCAGCGAGGCCTCTGGAGCGGACAATGGCAGCCCTTGTGACGGCTCTCCAACCGCACGACTGCAACACTACGGCCCGGGGAAGGGGGGTTGTGTGACTCCGTCCCTGCTGGGCGCGGCCCTTAGAACCGCGTGACCTCGCGCTGCACGGACGGACCGCGAGCAGAGTGTGGGACGTGTTGCTGAAACTTGCCCACTTTCTCAGATTTAACAAGCACGCACATTCAGAAGGGCTGCTGATGTCTGAGGGGCCCGGCTATAGGGTCAGCCGCCAGGGCAGAGCGCTCCTGTTATGGTGCGGTTTAGGGCGTCCCACTGCACAGATTCACTGACTTTACTTTGTATGGATGGGCCGGCACTGTGGACACAGGGATAGGGTCCAGCATTCCAGATGATTTAGGGAGCAGTGAATCTGCACAGAAGGACACCTTAGAGCATTATCACACACAGATCCTAGTTCGGAGCAAAAGAGAGACAGAATGCTTTTCCTGTGTGTGTGTGTGTGTGTGTGTGTGTGTGTGTGTGTGTGTGTGTGTGTGTGTGTGTGTGTGTGTGTGTGTGTGTGTGTGTGTGTGTGTGTGTGTGTGTGTGTGTGTGTGTGTGTGTGTGTGTGTGTGTGTGTGTGTGTGTGTGTGTGTGTGTGTGTGTGTGTGTGTGTATGTGTGTGTGTGTGTGTGTGTGTGCGCATGTGTGAGAGACTGAGAAAATCAGCCTGTGTGCTGTTGAAACACAACGCGCGCGTCTCCCTGATCGTAGTTCAGGCGGGAGAGAAAGCGATGCGCTCAGCTAATGACCGCGAAGCGTGGCTCCGCATTCTCTGGAGGAGGGCCGTTTGGACCGTGAAGAGCGCGGTCACAGGCCAGTTAGCCCTGTGCGGTCGTGGGGTGACCGGACTGAGCCCAATAGAACATCCTGAGTCAGCAGAGCAGGCAGGTAAATGAGGCTCGGAGGACACGGGGCGCAGGGGAGTACCCGAAAGAAAGCGATTAGTTAGCCTTTCTGTCTTTATTAAAAACAGAAAGCGTGACACAGCAGAATCAATTACAGCTGCTGATCCTCCTCCGCTTCTGTAGCCATTGCGTGTCTGAGGTAAGCGTTCGCTGGGGACGGCGGAGGTTCTGCTTCAGATGCGCAGGGTGGAGGTCGGTCACTCTCTCTGGTCACTGTTCAGAGAGAGTGGAGGTTGCGCACGCGTGCAAATCGCGGAGGAGGCACCGCTGACCTCCGCATAGGACCCGGAGCGCGGTCGGCCTGGAGACATCGCTCACGGACAGCCCGAGTTTCCCCAGACGGGTAGCCATGGGACCTGTAGCCGTCCTGTGACAATGCTACCACAGACACCTTCCTGCAACAGCAGCCTATTCTGCAAGCTCCTTTCAGCTACTTACAAACAAGTGTCATAAAAGCTAAAAGACCATTCCAACGGTCTTTTAAAAAATTATATATATATATATATATTTTTCCCCCACTCTTCAAACTTCATATCCACTAGTTCCTGCCATTATATGTGGGGGGGGGGGGGGGGGATGGTTAAACTTTGCAAAGTCACACGCTGTAAAATAATCCTGCTTTGAATCGGCTCTTTGTATTGGCTATCCCATCATTTGGACATGACCAAAAGCACGGCTGATCTGGAAGAACTGCCCCAGGCACAATACACATGGCCCTAATTTTCCTTAGCAGAGAACGCGGCAGCATTTAAGCTTCTCATTAGATGACAAAGGCAGGTGCTGCTGGAAAGCTGCAGAAAGCTGCAGGGCACAAAGGCAAAACGGTTTCCACAAATCAAGGCCCCCAGGCGCAATACTTCCCTTTACATGCAAATCAACTACGTTACAGTAAAACTCCAGGGTTTGCACTAAACTTTAAAATAATGCAGTTCCTTTTCCCCTTTTTAATTAATGGCCAATCAAAGAAGGAATATAAATTTGTATTTATAAACGGCACCAGATTAACACTTTGGATTAAAACAATCAGATAGGCATTGTCTTCTTGAGAAATGTATTGTCAATCAATGAAAATCCCTTTCCTCAAAATAAAGCTATAAAGTTTTTATAAGTTGCAGGATAATTCAGGCCACCTATACATGGTCACATTTAAGACAGCCTGAATCAGTTTAGAAATAAAACAAAGTCCCTTTCACCATCCCGGGCGAGGTAGGGGATGAGACTTCCAGGACATAATCACAAACTCGTTTAAACGTATCTTTGACAGAAGGCTTTTCAAAATACGTGACCGCTCGAGTCACGTGGACACCACCCACCAGTTAACAAGGCCCCTGCTTGCATTCTGTTAGACTCAGGGAATTTTCCATGCCAAAATCCTCACATATCTTTTCTCTGGTCACACTCTTCTCTAAAACAGAAATCATTTCTACATTTCACTTAATGGAGAGCGCAACAGGCCTTCTTTTCACGTGTACTGTCCCTGGAGCCACACACCGTTTGTCTCGCCTGTGTGAATGATGACATTAATAAACACGGCTGCCTTTCCTTTTCATTTATATTTTTAACAGTGGGGACATTATGTCATAAAACCCACCCGATTACTCCCGTCGGGACTGGCCTACAAATTTTCTGTCTCTGGACCCCTCGTGAGTAGAATGTGTTTTTGATGAAGAAGCGACTGCAGGAGCATGCTATTCTGTCAGCGTAAAGAAACAAAAACATCACAAACCGGATGCTATGTTCCATTCTGAACAGAAAGAGGGGGACAAACCAAAGGTTTGGTTGGACAGAATTCAATTTGTGAGGATGCTGAAGAATAGTCACACCATGTCTGCTTCTGCTCTGGTCACACATTAATGGGACGTCCACTAATGCTCCGAACCAAACACAAACAAACACAATACCTCACTCCACCTGAACAGTAGGCATGAGTCTACCTTCACACAGGTTTGATTTTTACTATGACTCAGCAGTACATACACTCAGCTTTCAAAATAGAAACTTATAACCTTGGCAATCTTCACTCAAGCATCTGTGTTGTTGCCTTGATAAAAAGAAAAGACAATTGTTCAGGTTCTGGGCCCAAAACTTTTTAACGCCAGTTTGCATATGATGCAGTCAACCTTGCCCCTCTTCAGACCATTACAGAACCTTCAGGGCATACGTCATTAAACAGACACAATTTAAAATGAATATTCCTTCATGTTTTTTCCCCCCATATAAAAATGGAAGTCAGAGTAAATGCTGAAAGCAACCAACATGCATGACCAAATATAAATAAATCACAACACCCCTCCACCACCAGCACCACCGGCCCCTTCTCTCCTGACTACTTTCATGTCAGTCTCACGGCCAATAGGACAAATCCTGCAGGTAATAACCTAGCAGCCGGTTACCATGGAAACAAAAGCAAAGCCTGCACACACTGTCACAAATATAAAGTAGCAGCATTGAGGTTCTAACTTTATGCTTTTATGACAAAAACAGCGCCTTGCCAATGCAGTACAATGCACAACAACGTCTTCAACCCAAGAGTCATTTGTAATGCACACAGCAACAACAATCAATGGATACTATACAATATTCAGGGGATCACAAACTTTTCTACGATGAATCAATCCTTCCCAGCACCATTGGAAGTCCTGCATCACAAAATGTGTCTGCAATTCTGTTTCAAATTCTGAAAACTGACCACAGTCTTCAACAGAACTTCAGGAAGTGGTCCTAAAAATCACTTGCTTGTCTTTTAAAACATTAGACACAAAACATTAGCCAGATGAAGGGATAACTCTCATTAAGACAATAAGGAAGCACAAATGAAATCAAATCCTTAATTTTGCAACAAAGTTGTTAATTTCATTTGCAGTGCAGCACAAATGAAATAAAAAGTAAAAATCAAGTTTGTTTTATTAAAGTTACTGAAATCTCTGAGAAAACTTAAAATTGTTAGCATATTGTAAAGATAGCACAACTAATAAACATAGCACAGTATTGTCCCAACTCATTTACAAATTGACTTTTTTCACGAGCAAAAAGATTAAAGTTATTGTGTGTGTGTGTGTGTGTGGGGGGGGGGGGGGGTGTTTACAAACACAATTATATTGAACATTTGGACTGCTTTTAGTTTCGCAATGAGACCGGTTTGTGTTTTTTTTTTTTTTTTGGTAAAGGCAAAAGTATTGTTTCAAACACAAATACAAATATCGACTTCATTAGCATTATATGTTTAACAACTCATGAGAAAGTCGCAACAATTACCTTCATTTCCGTTCAAACTTCTGTCTTCTTATGATCAGTCGGGGCGTCAATCCTAAAGTTGGAAAAATGTAAATTTTTATTATAAGCGCTATAACCTAAACTTATATAAACAAACACAAACACAGCATGAGGTTAGGTCGTTTTATTTCCACCCTATATTGACATAAGCACTAAAACACATCAATCTTAACATGCATGAGATTCTGATTCATCTTAAATCAAAATTACACCCAGACCGACATACATAAGTGCACACTAAGTGCACTTCAGCCGGGGACTTTTTTAGCACGCCGAAGACATGAATGGAACAGAACCAACAAAAAATTCTGCGACTGAAGGATTCAGAAAGGAATACAGTTAAAAAGTGCATTCGCATGATATAGCCCCAACGAAAACGTTAGGCTGTCAGCCTGTTCGCGAGAAATTAATTAATTATGAATCAAGACAAATAATAGCCTAAATAGGCCAATACAATTCTACTTCCAAAAATGTTTACCTGCCTTTATTTCAGATGTAAAAGTAGACATTACAGATATGCATTTTAACAAGTAGGCTACAACAGCTGACAAAATAGCCGAAACGTGAGCGCTCTCCGCATTTGGGACAGTGAAAAAGTATAGCCTAATGAAATCACGTTAAGGATCTCGTATCTCCCACAGCTCCAGTGTATGAAATCGTAACGGTAAGAGAAAAGTGTAGCTATATTGTAACGGTAAGAGAAAAGTGTATATTGCTAACACTTCAAACTCAAAAGCCATGAAAAGGACATGTGATTGTACCTGTTCTACGCCGGTTTTTCCCCCCTATGTAGCCTATCTTCCTTCAAAATTACGCCATGGACAAGACAGTGGCTATATCAGTTTTTAACAGAGTGAGGAATGTACACCATGGGTGTAAACTCCCGGCAGCAAGGGGTGATTGTTTCAATTAGGAAACATTTGCGCTCTTTATGTAATAATCCTGTCAAGCTCTCAACGTGAATTTCCAGTCGAGGAACGACTCGGACACACGACCAAAATAAACGCAACAATACACATAATTGATATGGCATAAACAAATCGGCCAGTCTCCTTGAACCTGAAAAGTTAAGAGTGGTATAAAAGAACAAGCAGAAAATAAAGCGATGGCACATGAAACGAACTCGTTAGAAGCAGGTTAGTGTAGCGTCTGCCGAATGTCTAGTGCTGCGCTACGGCAGAGCCGATGACGCCATTTCTGTAGCACACAGCACAGTTCAACAATCCGACAGCGCAGGAGAAAAACAACGCTTGGACAAACTACCGCCTTCACAATGCGCTCGACATCGTCTCCAGTTTCTCCTTGGCAAGGCTAGGAAAACGTGTCATTTTTACACCCTCGCATTTGGTAATAGCCTATGTAGCGAGTCTACCGTTACCAGTATAATCGGGTTAATTCGGCTTGTCGCCTCCCCAAAGGTCCGGCGGTGCTTTGCTCCGGTGCTCGCTATTACGAGCTGTCGCAGATGAAGGAAAACACGCTGTGATCTTTAAGAGATCCCTTCGCACCAGATTCAAGCGAGCGTCGAGGGTCTCTCTCTGTGTGTTTATGAGAAGGGTGTCAACTTGTTTTTCATGCCAATGCAACAAGGTTAGCAAACATTAGTTAAATCACATTCCATTTTCATTCGGACACCGTAACTCGGTGACAATCGTCAAATCCCAATGGATTGCAAACCACAGAGTGCATTGAGTTGCAGTATAACAATAAAAACGGACAAGCCCCTTACGAACAAGGTCAAACTGGAAAAAGTAACAGTAGCTACATCTTGACAGCCGTAAAACATACACCCTCTCTGATTCATAAACGGGAAGACTAAGTGCAGTGAAACTGCAATGTCCATTTGACGAAGTACAGGCTACTGCTACAATGTCACCCCACCAGCTAATCTAATCCAGTCCTCGCCTGCCCGATTCAACTGAACTAGCTCGTCAAATAGCTACAGTAATTTACTAGCGCGTAAAAATGACAATGTTTCTCGTTATCTAGTCAACATACACAGTTTGTCCACGAACGTTTCTACTTAGTTTTTAAAAGTAACATTAGGTAGCATGAATTGTCCATTATAGCTAAAGCACCGAGCCAATTCTACTATTTCTCTCCACTCGACCCTGTGTCGTTCATGAAAACGGTGAGCAGCTGTGCTTCAGAGACAGAGTAGCTTGAGGAAGTAGCCAGTGCATTAGTTACACGGCTAACATTAGCTTGGTCTTTAACGGTTTTAAAGACGGATTCCGAGAGAGGAAAACAACGTAAATATGACTGAAAGTAACGTTAAGCATCGATGTTATCGACGAACATGTTACCAACGAGCTAGACAACAATCACACGAGCACATATACCAAACCAGCCAGAAGCCAAATCGACTAGCTGTATCAGAGGACAAAAGCAATGGAAGATCTGATCGCCCCACGGAAGCAAGCCCTGATTTGTTCCAAATGCATTCTGGCGATTACAGTACGAATATAGCCTACTATTACACTAACGTTAGCAAATGGATTGCTCTCCATCTAAACGCGTTTCCACTCTGCGGCTCACTTTGCCTTACATAAGCCTGCCCCAAGACAGGCTTTTCCTTAATCGCTTCTTTGATGCCGAACTCAAACAACTGCCTAAACGGGTCGTTTTACCAATTCCACTTCTGCTTGCTGTTACTTAGCTACTAGCAAGGAAGCTGGCTCTAAAGAAAAGTAGCTAAGTGATAAGTATTGCGTTAGATATCGATATCTAAATATGTGCAAATAAGCAAGAAAAAAACACGAACAATAAATAGAAAGCAAGCTTGATTGCAGTCGAACGGTTAACCAGATATCTTGTCCCGTGAGTGTGTTTATTCTATCAAATGCGCCGTTTCAACTCCAAACTCGCACTCCTATTATTTTTGGGTTACAATTTCTGGAAATATCAGTCTTTTAGAACTGTTTATCTGTTTTGAACTACCTGATAAATAACGTTAGCTAATTCTGTCAAGATCTTACCTATTAGTTTGTGGAATTTGCTTCTTTTTTAAAGTTGACAAAATAACATCCAAAGATCAAAGTGCAGCATCGGCGCTCTTGACGGTTTTGCTCTTTTTGGCAAATCCAGGGTTGGTGTCAGGATGCGAATCCAACACAGTTGTTCTTCCTACTGGACTCTCTTTCTCTCTACGCTCCCTTCTCCGTCTGAAACTGACTGACGGACACACAAAACCACCCATATTCGAGGTATGTTCGCCAATTGGTTGCCATATGTGAATCGACGCCCTTGGCAAGTATCATTGGTCGACTTTAGAAACAAAATGACGTTATTTTTAACGGTGCTATGGAAACATTCAATCTGGGGTAGCTGGGAGTTGTATTTATAAAGAATGAATTTGTACCCTTCAACGACCGTATTTTGTGGACATGTACTAATCACAAAACTACAAATCCCATAAAGCTTCACCGGACAGGCGCGTTGAAAAATAGAACTTGCACCCCGCCCTCACCCCATTATATACGCTTGCTCCGTGAAGAAGCGATGGCGTATTTAGTTTGGTGTGAATGCGGAATAAGAAGGGTAATTTAGCTGGTTGGTCACAAGACCTGTTTCCACGTCTTGTTAGTTTTTAATTTAGCAAGGATTGTATTGATAAAGAGGTGGTGGAATAAGCTGTCACCACATCAGTGGCCATCTAGTTGGAATATAATAAATAAAGAACATTGGATGCTGAGATAGCGACATAGCTAATATTAGCAAGCTAGGTGGCTGGTTAAAAAAGGCGTCTAAAGCGGAAGTGGCGGAAAAAGTGCCCCGGATTGTAAATTGCTGATCAACAAGGTAGGTGGAGCTACTGACCATATTGCCATATGTAAAACGTAACGACTAAGTTAACAAACGGTTGTTTCTTGGGAGTAGATTTTTACCGTACCGACGACTAATGCAACTAACTTGGTTAGAAGTGACGTTATGTCAACTGTTGAGAGGCTGGTTAGCTCGCAGGTTGACACTTATGTGCAGTGGCGGCTCCTGAGCTGAAAATTGGGGGTAGCGGAAAACTTCCCTTTAAACCAGGGGTTCTCAATCCTGGTCCTGGGGACCCCCTGTGTATGCTGGTTTTCGTTGCAACCGCAGTTGCAATCCCAGAATTTTAACAAGCTGTTAATTTTTCTTAATTAGGTGCTTTTCATGTTTGGAGGAATTATTCGCCCACTTAAGACACATTATGTCAGAAATAGCTATGCATGCCATGTAGAACAAACTCCCCATGTTCACATTGTGCTTATTGTGCTATATTGCAACAATTACATAAGAAAAGGTTACAAAATAATGTATTTTCACTCAAATGAAAGAGTGAAGTGAATCAATAGGCTCCTAATTAGGTTGTTGAACACGTGTTTAACTCAATTTTTTCTTTAAAGGGTAAGTTCGCTATTTTGGACCTTGGACCCTATTTGCGGTCCGTCTTCCATGAACCTGACCCATGAAGTCCATTTTTTCGCTGATCGGTCCAGTATTGAGTTCGGTACAGATTTCCTGTAGGCTCTCACTGGGCTACAATGGAAGTGAACGGGGCAATCAGAAATGTTCGATAAATGTGCTTTCATGTACAATAAATGAGACGGGAAGCTCAGGGTGTATTGTTACCGGTCTCAGTATGCTCTCCTGTGAAATGTATCTCAATCCGAACATTTTTACGTGCTTGGCATGGCTTGGAAGTAAGCATTTCTCTGTTGCTTGTTTGCGCTGCACTCGCGGAGTACTATGTGTCGGGGGGTAGGGGAGCGGGAAGGTGTGCCGGCCGTTTACGAAACTATCTAGCTGAGCAGTCTGCGTTTGTTTACCTGCAGCAACGTAGGCTACAATTTCCACAAAAAAAACTTGGATGATGGATGACTATAATGATTACGAAGACGAAGAATTCGATTTTGACTTTGAGGTTACTGGCTACAGATTTGAGCCAGAATACACGGACACGGAACTACAAGAGATGGATGATAAGAGAGCAAGAGAAGAGAGAGAGGCTGAAGTTGCGCAGGTAATGTTATCCGAAGTCGCTGCCGAGGCTAGACCAAGAATTTCGGGGGACTTTTGGTGTTCTTGCAAGAGGTGCAAGCAGATGCCCAGAGAGGAGGAAAGTTTGTGTTGTAGGGAGTGGGATCTGTTGCTACCGAATGCCATTGAAAACCTGGATGTATCTGTGGATGACACTGGATCATCTCCATTGATTACCATTACACTATGACTGCCAACAGATATGTGATAGATGAGAACTTTGGACAGGACACCATGCATCAAGCATTTGTAAATAAAAACATTATAGAATTGTAAAAAGTTATAGTTGATGAACGTTTCCGACAGTTTTGTTACAAGAAAACAACTTATGTCAAGCTCGGATTTTGTTAGTTGGTATTGAGTGCTGGGTCAGACTAGCTGGACGCGCTCAAAAAAAATAAAAATGTTAGTAACGTTATAGCTAAATATAACTTACCTCCGCTCCGGTGCTTGATAGTGCTGCCAGGTCCGACACGAGGAACAGCTGTGTTCTTTAGAAACCAGTGTTTTGCTTCTGATTTGCGGTTACAGAAATCAGTAGCGTCGAAATGCGCTCCACAAACTCGCGAGTCTGTCAAACGGAGTTTATTGACTGGAGTGTTTATGTCGATCCGTAAGACAACCAGCCAAAGTCTCAATCTTTCTGGGTCAGAGAACGGGAGCCTGTGAAAACTGGTATTTGAGCGTCCAGACATTTTATTCCCACAACCGGGGACTGCACATTCGCGCACCATTGCTGTGATGAATTATTACAAATGATGATTACAAAAACTGCGTTACAAATATTTCTGCTGTAGGCTACTAGCTAGTAAACTCCAACGGGAGGTCAGGATTTGTGATCAACTGCTTTTCAAGCGGCCCCCCTCCCCTCTCTACAACGTAGCTAGACTGCGGAAGTTTACAGTGCGAGGTAGTGCGGTCGGAGAAATAGTTCTGTTTCAAATGGAACTGTTGTTTCAACGTTCGGTTTGCGTTTGCGATAGCCTACATTTCACAGGAGAGCATACTGAGACCGTAAGAATACACACTGAGCTATAAAAGCACATTTATAGTTGTTTTTCCATAACATTTCTGGTTGCCCCGTTCACTTCCATTGTAGCCCAGTGAGAGCCTACAGGAAATCTGTACCGAACTCAATACTGGACCGATCAGCGAAAAAATGGACTTCATGGGTCAGGTTCATGGAAGACGGACCGCAAATAGGGTCCAAGGTCCAAAATAGCGAACTTACTCTTTAAGCTTAAGACAATGCAGGTTTGGCTCGTTATCATTTGCTTTGTGTTTGAATTCTTCATTATCTACGAAATGGTTAATTTTAGTGGCCATGTGTCCACACTTTCACCAATTAGGAGCCTATTGATTCAAATCAGTCTTTAAATGGATCTGTTAAATAATTTTCTTATCTTTTTTAAATAATATAGCACAATGTGAACATGGGGGTGTTTATTCTACATGGCATCCATAGCTATTTCTGATATAATGTGGCTTAAGAGGGTGAATAATTCCTCCAAACATGACAAGCACCTAATTAAGAAAAATTAACAGCTTGTTAAAATTCTGGGATTGCAACTGCGGGTTGCAACGAAAGCCAGCATACACAGGGGTCCCCCAGGACCAGGATTGAGAACCCCTGCTTTAAACTGATTATTGGTCTTAATAATTTTTCAATCCGTACCAGTCGTCCTTCCACCCATGAACTCAGTCAGCTGATTTCACTAATTATTTCTACCTCCTGGCTGAGGAATAGCAAATCCAGGTGATACTGGGGTTGACTTTTACTTTCTGAACCTGGACTTTCCACCTCTGAGACCTACAGGATTGTTGATCTCCAGGAATGGGGTTGGGGACCACTGATGTACCTATTTGATAAATGTATTTAATGTTACATGCTTCCCTGTAACTTATTTAGAAGTAGATTAACAATTCCTAAAGAAATTGTAGGTGTGGTTGCTTCGCAGTGGTATCAGTTGCTGGCAATGGTATAGAAGGATGGTAATATGGTACAGTGTTTCCCCTAGGATGGAGTTGTAGCAGCGGAGGTGAAGCACTTATATACATATATATATATATATATATATATATATATATAATTTTTTAAAAAAATAATTCCTATAAAAAAAAATTTGTGCACTCACAAAGCGCACCCTGCCGGGAGGTTTCTTTGTGTCTGCCGGCACCAGAGGGGCTCTCGAGGCCTAAGTACATACAGTACAGTCAAGGACAACTACAGGCAGGGGCGTAGGTTTCATTTGAACATTGGGGGGGGGCCCCACAAACAGTAAATGTTCTTTGTGATGATAATGGAGGGGGACACTAATAATATAGCATCCAACAGTAGCGAACCATGACTATTGGACCGAGGCCCTCAACCATTCCCGTGAGCAAAGTAGGGCTGGGCGATATGCCGCAACGTTAATTATCGATTGCAATAATGGCCGTTGCCAGCATGTGGGGTATTGCCTTTATTTTAGTCGTCTTTTCTTTAATTATACCTGATGCGGTAGTGATCTAAACTTCAAAACCTGTGTGAACTTCTTCCGGGGAAAAAAAACGTCATCACTGTCTACTGCTTTTTGATAAGACGGACAATCACAGAAAGGTGTTGCACCTTTCATGCTATTGACAAAAACACATCACATGATCACAGACGAAAAGAAAGGCGCCCCACACAGTGGCAACGGCCGTTATTGCATTCGATAATTATCGATGTTGTATATCGCCCAGCCCTAGAGCAAAGCAATACGAAGTATCTGGGGGTCCTCCCCCAGAAACATTTGAGCCTTTTAAAACTCATTTCCTGCATTTCTACACAACCTCACCCAGGGCATTTTCTAAAATAAAATGTTTTATTTATAAACATTTTGGAGAAGTTTTATATATTTTTTTCAAAGCACTAGGCGAGATTTGAGATGCTTTCATATAAATCTAAAGCCATGGTAGGCTAATCAGTACATTAGTGGATAAGATAAGTTTATAACATTTTAAACTCTGTGGTTCTCAAACTCGGTCCTGGGGGTCCCCTGTGTATGCTGGTTTTAACAAGCTGTTAATTTTTTCTTAATTAGGTGTTTTTCATGTTTAGAGGGATTATTTACCCTCTTAAGACAAATTATGTCAGAAATAGTTATGCATACCATGAAGACTATCCCATGTTCACATTGTGCTTACAGTGCTATCTTGCAAACAATAATACAAGGTAACACTTTTTTAAACTGATCAATTTAAAGACTGAGGTGAATCAATAGGCACCTAATTCAGTAGTTGAACACTTGTGTTTTAAGTTCCTTCATTTTTTCCTTAAACTTATTAACACAATGCAGGTTTGGCTCATTATCATTTGCTTTGTCTTTTGAATTGTTCATTATTTACCAAGTCTCTAGTTTTAGTTGCCAATGTGTCCACAATTTCACCAATTCAGAGCCTATTGATTCACCTCAGTCTTTAATTTGTTTAATTTGATCAGTTAAAACATTTTTACCTCTTTGTAATTGTTTGCAATATAGCACAATGTGAATATTTGACTTTTATTATTCATGACATGCATAGCTATTTCTAACATAATGTGGCTTCAGAAGGGAAATAATCCCTCTAAACATGAAAAACACCTAATTAAGAAAAATCAACAACCTGTTCAAATTCTGGGATTGCAATTGTGATTGGAACGAAAACCAGCATATGCAGGGGGGTCCCAGGACCGAGTTTAAGAACCACTGCCTTTAGTGGTAGTTGTCGACATCCCAATGGTATTCACATTTCTCTGAACTTCTAAATTAGGCTAATTACAGTGTCGCCGCTTGCGAATACATCAGCCTCTCATGTTGCACTGCAGGTCAATAAACATTTTAAGGAACCAAATAGCCTACATTTAAGAAGCTACAACTGTTTTCTGATGAACCCTGAAGAGATTCTCTATTCAATTGTCCAGCAACGTCGACATTTCCACAATGCTACCTAACGTTATCGCACTCGCGGCTGTAATACATTGCTTGTTATGAAAAAACATGTACTTTTTTTTAACGTATATATAAGGCATAGACTGTAGAAAAATAAGGAGTAGTTAGCTAGGTTAGGAACAGCGCATACAGTAGCCTAGCCTAGCCTACCTGAATGGGGAAACTACTGGGTCGACGGTTCTTTTATTCACTGTGGGGATTTTGATTTGATTTTCAGTTGAGAGGACCGTTTCTGGTGAAACGTAGCAAAGGCCGCCTATACACCAAACAAACCATCTGCTCTACTCCCGTAACAACTGTCTCGATTTCATACTCCGTGAAGTTTCTCGTCTTTTTTTGCGGTCTGACTTCTCCATTACAACCAACCTGATTATAACATAGCCATAACGTTACACAAAACACTGGCTAAAACACTGGGTTATGGGAATTGAAGTCCAAAGTATTATCGGCTTGAGCAATCACCCCTAATTGTTGACTACATATCCCATTTGTGCTTTCATAAACTCGAACTTGTCGTGGCCATGAGATAAACCATTGCTACTGTTTGAAGTAGCGAGGGGGTGGGTCAATAATCCATACTATGTTTACGGGCGTTACATATCTTTCCGCATAAATTTAAGTCATTTTTCTTACCGTTGTTGCAGCCTTTATTGACTGTAAGCTTTACATGGGAGAGGAATCAATTATGGTTGGGGGGGACAATTCGACTCTTTCCAACATTGGCGGGGACACATCCCCCGTTTCCCCCCCATAATCCTACGCCCATGACTACAGGGCTGCGTTCAGATCCGAATTTAATTCTTTCTTCCTGTCGTTCTCTTCCCTTGATTCAAGGGAATTCACATTGAAGCAAGGGAAGGGAATGACAGGAAGAAAGCATAAATTTTGGATCCGAACGCAGTCCAGCACTTCAAAATGTTGTTCATCTATGGCCTTCTCTCGCCAGAACAGCTGCATTTGCTAGCTAGCACTGGCCATATACGACCTTGCTGAAAGTTAGCTTTGCTTAGAAAGTTTGGACACAATCACATTTCAAATGAGTTTATGACAGCAACTTTTCCATGAAAGCGCTTTACGTTTAAAACATTTTTACGTTACTCTAAAACATTTACAAGGCCGTATACTCCAGCATTTTGAAGGGGAGAGAGTGGATTGTTTTGTTTTGTTTACAAAAAAATTCAGCAGCGGCGGTCATATTTCAGCAGCGGCGTAACGCCGCTGCTAGCTGCATATAGGGGAAACACTGGTATAGTGTGAGGTGGTAAATAATAGGTGGATATGGTATGAAGTGGTAATGCAGTCTAAAGGGATCTAAATACGGTGAAAGTATTAAAATATGGTGATGTATATTGTGGTAAGTAGTATAAAGAGCCTGGAAGTGATACAAAGAAGCAATGAATTGTGATGAAAGCACAAAAAGGTAATGTCAAATCATCTGGGATAGTATTGTTAGATCATAACAGCTATGATCCGGGAGATTGCGCTGGTCGACTCGGGAAGCTTTTTCCCTACGGCTGTTGGACTGCTTGGTGGCGCTACATGGCTAGGGACAGATGGGGAGCTGTTGCTTTTTGATGCTTGCACTTAGGCTAATTTGTTTGATTGTCTGTTTGTTTGTGTGTTGTGGGTCTGCCACTGTCTGTCTTTTTTTGTTGTTGCTGGTGGCTACAACTGAAGTTCCTTTACAGGAAAATAAAAGTTATTCTGTTCTATTCTATAACAGTGTTGTACAGGAAGGCATTGTGATGTCATAAGCAGTGTAATATGTTACAGCATCCACATTCTATTGCATCGGTTTTGGAAATATGGCCATTGACTCCCATTCATTTTTTTGGCGAGAAAAGGTCAATTATTTGAAAAAGCGTATATGGTATAAAGGTAAAACAGTAATAGCAAGCTGGATGGTGCATAAAGGTATAATACGAGGTCTGAATGGTGTTGGTGTGAAAGGTGTAGGAGGATATAGGTTCTCAAAAAGTGGTGGAATAATAATAAGTATGGTGAATAACAATACCTAAATATGGTGATGTATTTTGTGGTAGATAGTCTAAAGAACATGGAAGTGATACAAAAAAGTAATGAATTGTGATGAAAGCACAAAAAGGTAATGTCTAATCATCTGGGATAGTATTGTTAGGTCATAACCACCGAACTATATAAGAGTTCTGTGGTCATAACAGTGTTGTAGAGGAAGGCTTTGTGATGTCATAAGTAGTGTAATATGTTACAGCATCCATATGTTACAGCATAATAACTAGATTAACAATTCCTAAAGAAATTGTAGGTGTGTTTGCTTCGCAGTGGTATCAATAGTTGGAAATGGTATAGAAAGATAGTAATAGGCTATGGTATAGTGTGAGGTGGTAAATAAAAGCTGGAAATGGTATGAAGTGGTAATGCGGTATAAAAGGATCTAAAGAAGGTGAAAGTGTTAAAGTATGTAAGATATAAACCATGACATGCCGTATATATGCAAGAATATATGGCACGATAGGGGTGGTGATTGACCACCCTGGAGTGCCATATATTCTTGTATATATACACTGGCATGGAGTGGTTTATATCTCTTATACCATGGTTACCAACAATGATTATATATAGTTGTTTTTATAGATTTTTATGGACTTAATCAGCTGAAATTGAAATATCCTTCCGGCCCTTTTTACATGTTGTTTTTTGCGTTGTCAAGCAGAACTCTGGTTAGTAGTTCTATTTTGAACCGAAAACATCTCGTCTTTCTATTTCTCGTCGTTAGTCCTGAAAACAATCAATTCTAAGGAAAAAATAGTTACTCTTTGGTTTTATTTGGTTATTTTTGTCATTACATTATTTAACAAAATTGTATGAATCCATAACTCAATCAGATTTAAGGTTACCTGGCTCCCTCTGTCTTGCTTTTTTTAAATGGTTTTGTCACGCAGATGATGCAGTGTAGCCTATTTAAATAGCCTAACATGCAGGCTAGCTAAGGAAATAGCCTACATTTCAGATTTGCATCATGATATGCATGGGAACATCTGAAAAATACTACGGACTTTGTTAGATGTAACTTATCTAAGAAATTTCGCTGGATAAAAAGTTTTCTATAGCCTATACAGATTAATGTGCTTTGTGAAGTGACAAGCAGTCCGCATGTCGCTGACGTTAATTTAGCCTACAGGCAAATCCCTACTATGATAAATCGTATTTCCAAACTGAATAAAATACTGCACCCATGGGCATAGGATTATGGGGGGACACGGGGGACGTGTCCACCCCAATGTTTGGAAAGAGTTGAATTGTCCCCCCTGAACCATAACTGATCCCTCTCCCATGTAAAGCTTAGAGTCAATAAAGGCTGCAACAACGCTAAAAAATGACTTAAATTTATGTGGAAAGATATGTAACGCCCGTAAACATAGTATGAATTATCGACCCACTCCCTCACTACTTCAAACAGTAGCAATGGTTTATCTCATGGCCACGACAAGTTCAAGTTTTATGAAAGCACAAATGGGATATGTAGTAAACAATTAGAGGTGATTGCTCAAGCCGGTAATACTATGGACTTCAATTCCCATAACCCAGTGTTTTAGCCAGTGTTTTGTGTAATGTTATGGATATATTATAACCAGGTTGGTTGTAATGGAGAAGTCAGACCGCAAAAAAAGACAAGAAACTTCACAGAGTATGAAATCGAGACGCTCGTTACGGGCGTAGAGCAGATGGTTTGTTTGGTACACCTTTGCTACGTTTCATTCGTTTCACCTGAAACGGTCCTCTCAATTGAAAATCAAATCAAAATCCCCACAGTGAATAAAAGAACCACCGACCCAGAAATTTTCCCATTCAGCTAGGCTAGGCTACTGTAGGCACTGTTCCTAACTTAAGTTATTTCAGTGATGACTCTGTCTTTAACTACTCCTTATTTTTCTACAGTCTATGCCTTATATATACGTTTAAAAAAAAGTACATGTTTTTTCATAACAACAAGCAATGTATTAGAGCCAAGAGTGCAATAACGTTAGGTAGCACTGTGGAAATGTCGACGTTGCTAGACAATTGAATAGAGAATCTCTTCAGGGTTCATCAGAAAACAGTTGTAGCTTCTTAAAGGTTGGCTATTTGGTTCTTTAAAATGTTTATTTTATTGCCCTGCAGTGCAACATGAGAGGCTGATGTATTCGCAAGCGGCGACACTGTAAGAATCCTGCATCGGAATTATGAGCCTTTTCTTAAAGTTTTAGCCTAATTTAGAAGTTCAGAGAAATGTGAATGCCATAATTGGGATGTCGACGACTACCACTAGGGCAGTGGTCCTGGAGCCCCCTGCATATGCTGGTTTTCGTTCCGACCACAATTATTTCCCTTCTGAAGCCACATTATGTTAGAAATAGCTATGCATGTTATGAAGAATAAAAGTCAAATATTCACATTGTGCTATATTGCAAACAATTACAAAAAGAGAGGTAAAAATGTTTTAACTGATCAAATTAAACAAATTCAAGACTGAGGTGAATAGACTCCTAATTGTTGAAATTGTGGACACATTGGCAACTAAAACTAGACTTGGTAAATAATGAACAATTCAAAAGACAAAGCAAATGATAATGAGCCAAACCTGCATTGTGTTAATAAGTTTAAGGAAAAAATGAAGGAACTTAAAACACAAGTGTTCAACTACTGAATTAGGTGCCTATTGATTCACCTCAGTCTTTAAATTGATCAGTTAAAAAAAGTGTTACCTTGTATTATTGTTTGCAAGATAGCACTGTAAGCACAATGTGAACATGGGATAATCGTCATGGTAATTAAGATTAATTAACCGCTTGTTAAAATTTTGGGATTGCAATTGTCGTCAGAACGGAAACCAGCATACACAGGGGGCCCCCAGGACCGAGTTTGAGAACCAGTTTAAAATGTTATAAACTTATCTTATCCACTAATGTACTGATTAGCCTACCATGGCTTTAGATTTATATGAAAGCATCTCAAATCTCGCCTAGTGCTTTGGGGGAAAATAAATAAATAAAAAATAAATAAAAAAATACCTCCAAAATGTTCATAAATAAAACATTTTATTTTAGAAAATGCCCTGTGTGAGGTTGTGTAGAAATGCAGGAAATTAGTTTTAAAAGGCTCAAATTTTTCTGGGGGAGGACCCCTAGACCCCCCAATACTTCGTATTGCTTTGCTCACGGGAATGGTTGACTGCCTAAGTCCAATAGTCATGGTTCACTACTGTTGGATGGTATATTATTAGTGTCCCCCTCCATTATCATCACAAAGAAAATTTACTGTTTGTGGTCCCCCCCCAATGTTCAAATGAAACCTACGCCCCCTGACTGCACCTCTAACCACAAAAATGTTTTGCTAGATTAAATTTGTTGCAACTAAGATATTTGATGAACACAAACTTTTTTTATCTGCAGATTAATGTTATTTACCTGTTTTAGAAGTCAACTGTATCCTGTTGCTACGGTAACTTACAGAAGAGACGGATCTAACGTTATGGCTCGCAGTAAAAAAGATTAAACACCAAACTGCTTTGCTAATTCTGTGATAATTTAACTATGCCTAGATATGTTAGTTACCTAACCACGTATTGCATTTGCATTATCTTAAAAACAATGACAAAAGTTTATCGTAGCCAGCTATGCAGTAGCCTAAATTAAAGTTACTATTTGTAGCCTACGAAGTGTGGTAGCCGTCTGCCGTCCAATAACGTTAGTCACTGAGGGAAAGAAAGCAGGTAGGCTACATTTTACTGTATCAATCCACTTTATTTATTCCACTTATTTTATTGAACTTTTTAGACTGAATTAGCCGGTTATGGAGCAATAGCTTGCCATAATTGCAGCTGGCCAGGTAGCGCATGAATTTAGAATGGTGATCAACCCTGTGACCCAGATGACCGTTCATATACAAGCACTTAAACCACAGCTGTCAACCAATCAGAATTGAGTATTTATCCAAGCCATGGTATAGAGTTCTCAAGTGAATACGTCAGTCGTGGGCGGAGTCTGGTTTCGGAAGTAAATTCCCTATGGAAGAATAGAATGGACTTCGGAGACTATCGACTATTTCTTGAAATCTGATTTATAGAATGAGCCGAAACGTTCCTGGATTAGCCTGTGTGGTACAAGGATATAGACCATATATTGCATGTTCCAATTTTTATTTTTTAAAGTAATGCATTAATCATTGTAGTCCGCTTTAACGGACTGCATATCCAGTACTGCAACGCACGGGTAGTTCTTGACCAATAAGATATCATCTCGTCTGTCTGGAAATTCTTGGGCAGATGGGAGTACTGCAGCTGAAGATGAGCTAACGTTAGCTTGCTAAGTAGAGAAGCCCGCCCGACAAGGTCAGAAACTGCGCTACGGTTAACCACATAAACTATTCGCTAACTTAGCTTTCTGGATGGGTTTCAGACAATGTAGTTTGCAAATTTCCAAGGGTATGAAGGTAGCTAAGGTTGGCTGTTTTGTTTAACGTCAGCTGTGGTAGCTTTTGATGGGTTCCACTAGCTAGCCAGCTGACAGCGTGTTCAACAGCTTCTCAATTCTCAATAAATTTAAATGAAGCAAGACCGTTGTACCATTTACAATACTAGCTTGGATTACCATTTACAATACTAGCTTGGATTACGCCTACGACGTAAAAAAAGCCAAGTTACTCACGCATAGCCTACATAGCGCTGTCCATAAGTTCTTAATTCCAACTTGCCAAAACTAGGCCTGCCTTTAAAAGTCTTGATATCAAAATGTGGCCAAGTTACAACTAACAATATTGCCTATCGTAGCTCACACTAAATAAACTAGCTCTATTCCAAAGCAATGCTATCCAAACTTTCCTAAATTATTTAATGCATTTAATGAAGCGTTTTTATTGGACGATAAGTTTGATGAGCAGGTATAGGGACCATACGCTCAAATAATAATTCTCCCCATTGGATAACATTGCGACAGAGGCAGGCAGTTTGGCAGGAAAATGGGAAGAAGAAGAAGAAGAAGAAGAGCAAAATAACCCAAGTTTGGGGCTTTATTGTGTGGATGTGTGAAGTTTTATCTGAATGCTGTGTGGTTACATTAGGTCAGAACATACAGAAGTTAATGTTTTTAAGGGTTGAGAGTCTATGGTCATTGTGGTTACTTCTGTAGGAAACCCTGAAAAGTGCCTAACTCTCGGTGATGTATAGGTATGGGGCATGCCCCGCCAAGCCGTAACTTGGCGGATGGCATACCTGCCATCCCAATATTACAACTTATTATTTGTTATGTTGAATGTTACATTTTGAGAGCAATAAATACCATTCTGAGAAACGTCCATTCTGTGTATGCATGCATTTTTAATTTGGGGGTTTTTGGTTGGGTATTATGTGGGTCATAACTGTAGAACGTTTCAGCATTTCTAACCGTTAATTAACCGAATAATGATGTCGGCTAACCGGTTGCAAAACTATCCGTAATCAACATCCCTAAACTCTACTCACTGAAGTGAACATAAAGTGTGTTGGTTGTGGTGGCGAACATTAAAACAAAGTTCCAGCTGATGTCTCAGTTCTTACCAGGCTGCCTGGGGCAGTACAGTTATATCAATAATTAGCGACTAGCATTTAGCAGATGTATATTTATTTAAATTTTATTTATTCTTTATTGAAATGGTCAGTAATTGACTAATACTCAACATACAGTACTGATGTTTATTTAGCTATTAATTTTATTTTTATTTTTTATTTAATTTGTTCATTTCTAAAATCGGTTGTTGTTAATCATGTTAATATTATAATATAATAATGTTAATTATAAAAAAATTTAAAAAAGTTATTTGTTTAAGAAAGCAACCTTCTAAGTACCTTTGCATAGTCATATCGGTGCTAGAAAAGGTATATTTTAATTCCAGATCAAACATTTACTATATTGGCTGCCATATTGGTAATTGGTGAATCTTCTCCCTCTAAAATCGGTATCGGTATGAAAAAAAATCCCATATCGGTCGGGCACTAGTTGCAGGAGCATTGAATGTCTGAGTTGAGCAATCCCATGGCGCCGGTGCCATGGCCACTAGGGGGCCCGCGCGAAGGTGTAAAACTCTTTTTCTTTTTTTATTTACAATTGATTAATTGATTTTACTCACCGTTTTCTTTCTTAACACTACCGCCGCCTATTGCCCCGTATCAGCATTGTGATTTAAAATCTGTAATTATTTAATCAGGGCTTATGATACGTTTCCATCTTGCCATAACTTTTTCAACATGGCAATACTGCAAATGCCTATGTTGTAATTATAAAAGTAGACATTAAACGAACAGACCTCAAGTTGCAGTGAGTTTACGGACATTTGCCCCCAGCACCGTATTCAACAGCAGTGTGGCAGCCTTTGTGAATCCCCCAAATTCGATTTTGTTGTAAGTGTACTAGGGCTTAAAGTAGAGCTGAGGGGCAGTAGATGCTCTTTAGACACTGATTGTCTGCTTTGGTTGTATGTCTATTTTATTTGAAAGCGCTGACTTGTGATTAGCACCTTTTATTAATTGTTCTGCAACGTGGGCTTCAGATTGCACACCTTGATAGACAGTTGCTTTTGTATGATGCTTCATTTTGCTCCTGTGATCTCTCACATTGAAGGTATCACATCAGCTGTCATCTGATTGCTAGTATTTGGTGTGCAGTTTCATAGCATTTTTGTTTAGTGTGGTTTGTGGTTAGTGAGATCTGTGTACAGTTTAATATGAACAACCCTCAAGTGATTTGTCAGATCTGTGTAAAGTGGGAAAAGTTACAGCACTTAATTTGTGACATATGTGTAGTGTATTCGGTTTGCCTTTTGCACTAATCGCAGCACTGTGGCAGGATGTCAGTCATGTGCCTCTAAATGGAAATACCCGTGAAGCGAGTACAACAAGGTCCTGGCCAAAAAAGGACGTGGTCTTTGACTTCTACTTGTGGAAAATGGAACAAATCGTGACCGAAAATTGACGTGGTGAATGATGCTAATTCGATTCAAGTTACTGTCTCTGGCTGTGACGTCAGGCAAGAAGCTGATTGGCTGAATAGTTCACATGGCTGTCGCAACAGAGCGTCTGTTTGGCATTTAGGGATACGGTCTCTGACTCCTGCAGATTTAAAGCCCCGAGGAATAAAATAATAATAATCCATTGCCTTTGCTTGGCAGTGAGCAGTACAGAGACTTGGGTAATTACTGTGTGAACACCACAGAAATTAGGAAAACATTGCTACAGATATGGAGACCACGTATTTATTTACATTAAAATACATCAGCGCTTCACTGCATGAATTTCAGGTTGAAACGGGTTACCTTGTTATTATTATTAGTACTTTGAGTGTGAAATCAATAGCAGTTCTTAGATTGTCTATGGTTTTACATGACTACTCACTTTGTGTGCGGTTAATTGATGATCTTTCATTTGCATCTTCTTATCATGCTCATGTGACTGACAACTATACATCCAACCGACTGTAGGCAAATAGTTTTCCCAGTCGCACTGGTGTGCTGTGCCAAATTGAAATGTAACATTGACTAGTGGAATTGAAATGGAACATTGACTATGAAGTTAAAGTGCGGAATTTCTGCTTTAATTTGAGGGTTTTTACATCCATATTAGGTGAACTGTGTAGCAAATGCAATTGTAGCCATTTTTATACATAGCCTCCCTCCCCATTTTAGGGGACCAAAAGTAATTGGACACATTGACATAAATGTCATCATATTTAATATTTGGTTGCATATCCTATGACTTCTTGATGTCTGTGACCCAACAACATCAAAAGACTTATTTTCTGGTACTCTTACCTATAACTTCTCTGCATTTGAATGGATCTCTATGGGAATTGGGGGGTGGGACTAGATTAAGCTGTAAATTACACTGGAATAGTATGGAACACATGGTTGGCTAAATTGCTATGTCATCAAGGGTCTGAGGTATCAAACCAGCCTCAAACCATCACCCTGCTGCCAGATGTGCAGTAGATATGGATGGATCACTTTAAGGGTTGTTTCTCCTGACTCATTTTCCTATTGAACTCTGGAAAAATAAGTCGGGAGAAACAACAATGGAGGGACTATGAATAAAAATGGCTGCAATTGCTACATGGTTCACCCGGTATGGATGTAAAAACCCTCAAATTCAAGCTGAAATTCTGAACTTCACCATTTTAGTCACTGTTCCATTTCAAATGCAATGTGCTAGAGTACGGAGCCAAAACAACAAAAATTGTCACTGTCCAAAATACTTATGGACTGCACTGTAAATGCAAAAATATACTATATCATTACCTTCCATCTAATGCCGGATTTACACCAAGAGCGGCAGTCCCGCGTCAGTCAGCCGTAAGTCATTCAATTCCAATGGAGAGAGGGCGACAAGGCGCTATTCTGCCTGTGTCACTGGCAGCGGTATGTATGTACCGCACTGTTCACTCGAGTTAAAATTATTTTAACTTCTGCGCAAATCGCCTGACCAGCCAGTGCGCAGACTAATCATATGAAAGGAGGAGGGCCATCTCATTAGAACATGATTTCCGTTCAAACTGTCGTTCGTAGCTTTTCATAATTGCTTCTGCTATTAAATATTTCCTAGCTAATTTGCTTATGTTTCAGCTTGCATAGCTAGCTAACTAAATAAGCTGAAACCAGCTTGCTTACTGACTATGCTGTAGCTACAGAAAGCTAATGAAATCTGAAGCGAATCTCCTCCGATCCTGACCATCACCAGAAGGGAACGCCGAACTTACAAACTTCAACGCTGTCATTTTCAGTACCAGCGACGCATACCCACGACACTACACGGCAAAACGCTTTTGGTGTAAATCCCGCATAAGACGGCAAGATGGATAGCCTATGTATTAGGGACAACTTTGTCAAAAAATTTAACTTCACTTGCTTGTTCGAGGCTAATTATTTATCTCAACCACACCTAGCTTCATCTTCAGAAAGAATCTGGACAATCCTCCTCAGATTCAATTAGTGTGGTGTCCTCCTTGATGGCTCAAAGAGTTTCAAGTTTGACCGAATAGCCACCAGTTTCTCAACTATTTTGTTTGTCAGCCTGTTGCGCACTCTGCTGTGTGTTCCACCAAACTGGGACCAGTTCCGCTCTGATGCAGCTGATGTTGGAGGCATCTGGATAATAATTGAAGCAGCAGGGGAGTCCCTTCCACCAGGTTGGCGTCTTGATGTTTGAGGTTTAGCGGCCTCCCAGATGACATCAGCACTCCACCGTCCTTCCTTGCTTGAAGATTTAGCCTAACTTCCAAGAACTTTCCCCTGATCTTGATTAAGGTGCTGTACAATGGCAGTGATGGTACCTTATGCTGCAGCAACCTGCTCTTCAGAAAGGCCCTGAGCCTGTTCAGCACATTTAGTTTGTTTGTTTACTTCAACTTTTTGTATTTTATTAGCTTTGTTTAAGCATGAGATTGAAAATTCCCAAAATTACAGTGAGTTGTAAATTACAGAAAGTTACCTGGAAAATTCTCTCATTTTGCAACGGGGAAATTAACTTTTACCCACTGGCGAGACTGGTTTGTGGTTTCTAAAAATCACCAGCCATTTTCAACATTTTACCAGCCATATTATCTTTTGCAATATAACACAACATTTTACCAGCCAAAGTGGCTGCTAGACTAAAACATTTTACAGGCCACAATCAACATTTTACCAGCATTTGGTTGGTGGCTGATGTTAATTTCACACCCTGCTTTGCTAGCGTACTTATGCATGGATTCTCTGATGGAAATGGCAGCTGGTTGTTTGACTCATATTTTACATGATTGTTCAACTGTGATAGTAATTATTCTATACATTTTTATCTCAGCCCAGGTAAATGTGAAAGACACCAGCACCACTTTGTATTCCCTGCATTTGCCATTGAATGTGCCTGATGTTGTCAAGGTCTTGGTACTACAGATTCTCCTGCTCTCTGATGTATGGATGAATGCTGAATAAATAATGTAAATTCCTGGGCTTTGTGTTGATGAATCTGTACTGCCACATGACACAGACTGCAGCTTAAGGAAGAATTGGCTCCCAGACTACAGCTGTCAGGGCAAACGAGCACAGCCAGCAAAAAAAAAACATTTTAACAGCACAACAATTTCCCATATTAATATGCCAAGCAGAGGTATTTCTGAAAGGTCATTTTTATCAGCAGCCTTTAGATGTGAATTCTACCGTCTTGGTTTGCGGTGCTTTCGTTGCTGACACTTTTGGTCTTCTAATACAAAAAAGGCCTAATTTATCTGTTAAAGGTGCACTATGCAGGATTTTACCTACATTTTTATAAAATAACCAGTGCTCGGTCATATCTATGATCATGGACTGGCAATCTGTCTTTGCACACATTTGATGAATCTGTGCTCCTCTGCCTGTTATTATTCTTAGATGTTCGGGACGTTTCTGGGCGTGTCACTCTTCTGTGTGGGGAGAAGCTACAGAGCCTGTGGGGTAGGATCAGGTTTCAGCAGAGCACTTGTAGCTAGCTATGGTAATGGTACAGATGAAGGCAAGTAGAGTGAAGCCAAACAAGCCAACAGGACACATTCACAAAGCAAAATAAACCTAGGATTTACTCTTCCTCAATGGTGGCAGCTGAAGTTTAGCATGGGGGTGAAAAGCAACATGGAGTTAGTGTGTTTTCTGTTGGACCTGTAAGTAACGTTATCTCTAGCTATCTATGTTATAGTGGTGCAAAATAATCAAAATGGGTGAACCGCGGTTCATATAGTAGCACATTGTTTTATTTTATTTTAATTGAATTTAGTTTAATAGTTTAAAAAGTATCAGACGGATTTTCCTACAGTATATTAAAAAGTACATTCTACCTGCCGTTGAAGCCCAAAACACCTGACGCTGGCAGGAGGAAACTCCTATAAGTGCCATGTGTCTAACATAGCCTGATCATGAGAGCTCACTCATTCATAAAACAAGACCGCATTTTCATTCGCTACACTGCTGGAGAGACCACAGCAGAAAGTTCCCACTGCCTGCCCCACTCGTGAAAACCTTTTGGTCCCTTCCAGCCACTTCAGTTCCAAGCTAACCGGTTTTCTTGACTCCTGGGGACAGTGTTTCCGCTAAAAGGACTCCCTGAAAATGTTGACATATTCATCTTTCTCAAAAAATTTAAAAAACTTATTGAGCAGCCTTTTTTATTTGTAGCCTAAAGTATGAATTAAGCACTTTCACAATTTGTAATAATAGGCCTATTTTAGTTTTCGCTTTTTGTAATTGTAAATGGCTTAAAACAATTTTGCTTGAAAGAAGAATATGCTGTTAATGTGGCCACTTTATAATATTGAGTATCTTATTTAATTTGATGGTAGATGTATGTTGGCTAAATGATTGTTTTCTTGAATTTGGTGGATAAAATTGTCTATGTAAATATATGCCTATAAATAATATAAAATATTAATATAACTACTTCTTTGAGACATGTCTTGTTAGTAAACAGTCTTATGTCATTGAAAATAAACAGCACACTCTTTAAAAATCTTAGTCTTCGTATGAGTTCCGCTCCGCCAGTGCGTACCATAACGTGAATTCTGTATCGTGAGACGAATTGTACCTTTAGTTTAGTGTAGAGTTAGGCTACATCTCTACTACGTTAGTAGCTAGTAGTCGGGTAGCTTGAGTGGGTGGGTTTGAGGACAAAGGAGGAGACTTCTTTTGTGAATGCAGGACCACAGCAGGGATAATAACCTGCATAGTGCACCTTTTCATCTTAAACCTTGGCCAATCGTCACAGCTGGTAAAATTAAAATCTTGAGCAGCGTGCAGACGGCTTTCTGTTGCTCACTGCTTTTCCCTCCCTCTTATTCCAGCCCTGTGAATAAAGATTGAGGTATTTCTGTAAAATATGTTATTTGTCTCAGGATTTTGATACAGGAACAAACTAAACAGTGAGTGTGTATGGAAAAGGTGTTCACTTAATCCATTGTTTCCTTGTTTGTTCCATTTGTGGATTTATTTGATAATGTTTTTGCTGACTGTTGGAGTCAGAATTTTGAGATCAGTAAGGCCTCTGTCCAGTCAGCCCAGAGGAGGAGCCCTGCCGATGGAGCGTTCCGGAAGCTCCACTTCCTCTCCGGCCCCTCTGCATTGGGCGTATCCTCTCCGCAAGCGCCCTGCTCTCAGAAAATATCTCAAACCAGGCTTCAAAACGTGGACACATCAAATGTGGCTTTCTTGGGATGGGTGATTGTGTCATTGTTGGGGTAACGGGGGAAGCTCTCTGTTCCTGGCAGCTTCCCTGCAGTGGATTATGGGTGTTTTTCTTGATTAGTTTATGCTCAGCATGGACAGGCTCACGTTAATCTATCTGGCTTCCAGTCTGTCTGTTTCAAAACATTCATCACAAGCAGCATGGTTTGAATTAGTGTGTGTCACTTGTCAGATGTATCAAGTCATTCCCCCATTCTCCTTTGTTACAATCCAGTTTTAATTTAAAAAAAAATTTATTTGCTTTTATGCCAAAATACACTACTCACAAAAAGTTAGGGATATTCGGCTTTCAGGTGAAATTTCAGGATGAACCTAAAATGCACTATAACCTTTACAGGTGAAATTAATTTGACCTTCTCTAAACTTTTGAATGCACATGTCCAACTATTCAATGTTTCAGTACTTTTTGCACAACTTGCTGTTCTCTAACAAGGAGCTGAACGGCAAAATTCACAACAGGTGTTTGATCCATGAATCGACCAATAAATTTCCTGGTTCAATTAGAATTGGTATTTAAACAGTCCTCTTCATCATGCTGTTCACATTTTGACATCATGAGACCAAGACGACACCTAACAATTGATCAACAGTACCTCGCCATTGCGAGGCTTCAAACAGGATGTTCTCAGAGGGAAGTGGCCACTGAGCTTAGAGTGTCACAGAGTGTCATCAGCAGGTTGCAACAGAGATACAGAGAGACTGGAAGAGTCACAGAAAGGCATAGAAGTGGACGTCCTTTGGCCACATCCCACACTGATGACCGCTTCATTGTGAACAGTGCCCTGCGGAACCGGATGATGAATGCCACTCAACTCCAGGCACATTTAAGGGAGGTGAGAGGCACCCAAGTGTCACGCCAGACCATTCGAAACCGTTTACATCAGCGTGGTCTGCGTGCTAGACGACCTGCAAGGGTACCTGACCACACCACCAGGCACAGGCGTCATCGTCTTGCATGGGCCAGGGAGCATTTACGCTGGACGAGGGACCAGTGGGCCTCAGTGCTGTTCTCTGATGAAAGTCGATTCACGTTGAGCAGAAATGATGGCCGCCAACGATGTTGGAGACGTCAAGGAGAGCGCTATGCATCAGCCACTGTTGTCACCAGACGACCCTTTGGTGGTGGCGGTGTTACAGTGTGGGCAGGTGTGTCTAGTCAATACAGAACTGCCATACACTTTGTGAATGGTACAGTGACAAGCCCATACTACCTGAATAACATCATTAATCCAGTCATTGTGCCCCTGCATGAACAACACAGGCCTAATTTCATCTTCATGGACGACAATGCTCCAGCTCATCGAGGTCGCATCATTAGGGAAAGGCTGCTGGAGACTGGGGTACCTCAAATGGAGTGGCCTGCACTTTCTCCAGACCTGAATCCCATAGAAAACCTATGGGATCAGCTGACTCACCGTGTAGAGGCTCGTAACTCTGTACCCCAGAACCTCAATGACCTGAGGGCCGCCCTTCAAGAAGAGTGGGATGCCATGCCTCAGCAGACAATAAGTCGACTTGTGAACAGCATGAGACGTCGTTGTCAAGCTGTAATTGATGCTCAAGGGCACATGACAAGTTATTGAGACATTGACATTTTTGTTGTGGTATACCCACCACTGTTGTTGGCTTTTGTTTCAATAAATTGTTTGAGATGAGGAAATCACCATTGCATGCTTCTACTTAAATGCCCTACTTTCATGATACGTATAATATCACTGTAGCGTGAACTTACATTTTCCATAAATTTCACCCGAAAGCCAAATATCCCTAACTTTTTGTGAGTAGTGTATGTCTGTGACAATGAGGTTTCATGGGAAAGGGGGTCTTGCATCTATATCTGTCTTCCTCTCAAAAACTGAAGTTCCTGTAAAAGTGGTAACTAGAACTAGTTAGCCAGGGGATTTATGGGAAGTGTTGTCATTTCATCTAAAGATCACTTGCTTTTCCAAAGGTTTCAGAAAACTCTGTCATGCAGGGCTCTTTATCTCCTGACCAATAATTACAAAGGGTTGCCCCAGATAAGCTCAGTTTCCAGGAGCTTTCAAAGTGATATTCTACACCCCAGCCAGATATTCTAGACACAAATCCTGTCTGCCTTACCATTGACTTCAGTTCCTTCCTCCGATCGTAACTCCTGTCCATGGACATGGTCTCCGAGCAGAAACACTGCAAGCCTGAGAAGATGTCGCTTTTTATACCAGCACTCAAAATGAGATTTGACTAAATGCTGCAAATCACTTCTGTAAGCAAAACCGGCTTTTGATTTGTGGGATGATATAACATTCAGATCTTACTGGTGAAGTCATCTTTCAGTCTTTTCTCCTTTTATTTATTTGTCTTTTGAAGGGCTCGGGGGAATGAATTGCAGTGTTTATTCCTGAGTTTTGAGCTTTTGGCTGGTGTTATTTTCAACCTCAGCTGTCATCGTAACAGAAAAGGACAAAGCATCATCAAACTTTATAGGTTTCGTTCGCGATAAAGATGACTGCCCGTCATCTTAACTGTTCTGCGTTCTTGTTAAAATGAAAACACTAGTATATATAATTAATGCGATTTCCCCCGTGGGTGTCGGTGTGATCTGAGGCCGTCGCTTGCTGAAGGATTTCTAATGGATCGCTTTGTCCGAAAGCTCGGCGTCTCATTGGTCCATTTTCTGTCCCCCGTCAGGTTCGTGGGCTTGTGAAAATCGTGAGAGATGGACGGTGACGAGGGCGTGTCCTCCAGACGAATCCTCCTGGAGCCGTACAAGTACCTGCTGCAGCTGCCAGGTGAGCCTCTCTGACGTCTGCAGGCTCGGCGTGTTTCTCTGTCCGTGGCGGACGGGGGGAAAACGGGGTTTCTGCCCTGGCCTCAGAGACACGGTCAGTAAGGAGAAGAGCTTCAAATCCTCGGTCTGCCTGCATCTTGTCAGTCAGTTTTCATGTTGTTTATGTAGCTCAGCGGAGCGATTGATATTCAGAATCATGGCAATTAAGGGGCATAGCACCGCATTACCATCTCGGATATGTTATTTTAATCCTTCAACTGGAGGATTGAGTTGTACAGCCGTACAGACATTCTGTGCATAAATAATGCATCTGGAGTATCATAGCAGCTTGAGCACGGCCTTCCTCCCCTGCCGCTCGGTGAACTGTTATTGCTGGAACCGTGCACGAACAAAGCTGCACTGCACACATTTGTTGTAGAACCAATGTCTATTCAAGAATCTACCTATGTTAATTCTTTGAGTTCTTGTTGTTGGCTGTGGGGTTTCTGAATTTGACTAAATAAGGAGGACCCTGGCTTGATGGATGTCAGCATTGCTTTGGAGAACAGCTGAAACGTATGCAAATGGAAATGTTAAAAAGGAGGCTCATATACTCGTCTCTCACAGTTTTCTGTGTGCGTTTCAGTGGGGTAGCAGGTAGGGAATCCCCCCTCTGTAGCTTGTGGTTTAGCAGTCTAAGTATATTATTAACATAACAAAGGTCGTCTGACAACATGAACTTCATTAAATTTGGGAGTTCATGTTTGCAAATTAGTTGTGGGAAACGGTGCGACAGATTGTCACAGAGCCAAAAAAATGGACAAGATATCTTCTATTTAATATATATTTGAGTTGCTTTTGATCATAGTGATACTGGTCTTGTACACAAATGAACCCTCCCGAAGTCATAATACACCATGGTAAATATTGCTTGAGTTTCTCAGAGGTCAATTTAAGAATTGTTTCTTTGTTTTTGCAATACAACTCTTCATTCCTCAATAGATATAATGTCAGCGACTGTCATGTAAAAGTTTTTGAATGTAATGTCAAGAGTATTTTTGCAACTTGCATTCTGAAAATTGGGTGCTCGACACTGTTGCTGCTGCTGTTGTATTTGACATATGACCCTCCACAGAGTGAAATTTAGCGGAACGTTTGGAGAATGTCCTTTCATGGTTAGCTATGGTAAGCAGGCTGGTAGCACTGTGCTTCTACCATAATTACCATGTGGAAAGGAAAAGCTGTCTTTGATTGGCCGTTTGTTTTAAAGGTGAAAAGTGTTCAGATATGGGATGAACAGCAGCAACACATTCGCCTTTCACAAAATGGCCATCCTTAGACTGTGGAAACTACAGGACAGTATGAGATCGTCCTCCACAGCGAAGTGTATCAGGAGAACGATATTCAACCTGCTGCGTTTGCTGTCACTTGCACCATAAAATGAGTAATGGAAAAAAGAACAATGCTGGGCCTATCTCTTTGAGTGAAAGGTGGAGACGGAGGTGTAACGCCACAGTGGCAGCAGCTCCACTCTGTTCCTGCCCCCACCTCCCTGGGGAGCCCTCACACACTGCGTAAGCTCCTGTGGGTAAACGCCCTCTGTCCCTGCTTATTATATCACCGAGCAGGATGACGTCATTCCAGTCAGCGATGGTGGTTGACCAAGGTGAAAAGTGAAAGGTCAGCTCAGGTAAAGATGTGCCCCCACAGGTGACTTTTCTCAACTGAGGTGGTGGGTTGCCTGCTCCGCGTACTTTCCAGGGATGTTGGCTGGGCTGCGTATGGTGTCCTTTATAGGCCATAAAGCACAGGCTGAACGTTGGAAGCTGTTGATTTTTTTTATGCTGGCTTAATTAATGGTGTGTGGTTTGGGTTCACAAAAATCCCCAAAGCACTGGGACTGGTGTGATGTTTATTTGTTTAATTTATTCTCCCGAAAATTAATCTGCGGCTGAACAGTCTAGTCGCACCTAACCAAAGGAATGATGTCCTGAAGGACGGACCACGGCTGGAGTAATTCTTCCTGAAATGAAATTTACAGCAGCTTTGGCTCCCGCTCTCACTCTCTCCCTCTAAACTCAAGCTGCTGAATAATTCATGTGTTTGTCTAAACCTCCGGCTCACATTTCACACACTGCCAAATCAGGCCACAGTTGCTTGTGCTTGCTCAGATTTGTAAGGGGTATTCTTTTTTGATTCATTTTTTAATAAGGATTTTTGAAAAGCGGCGTTGGGTCCACACTCTTGTGTCTGCATAATCTAAGATGTGCCCCTCGTCAGGTTCTGGCTGGTGAAATTCTTGAGTCTGTCCTTTGTGAGCTGGTGGGAGCTATAGATTTCAGATGATAGCCGGACAGCTGGGTTTTTGGAGTGTGCTAACAGACAAATTTCATCTCACCCCATCCCTATTTTATACAGGGCTTGATGTAGATTTTGAATGTTGAATCCAAAATGAATTCCTCATTCATAATTTTAACGAGACATGGTTTTGTGCACTTTTTTGATACACTTGTATTGCCAAGAAACGGTTGTGCCATATTTAGTGGAGGTGTCTTGCTGTGGAGCCCTCAGTGGGATGTTACATTTTAATACAGGAGCCAGTGGCAGCTTAGAACTTTGGCCAGGTAGCTAAGAATTTCCCACATTTTTAAAAATGCATTCACGGAAAATTCTTGTCTTTTTGGTTTATATGTCTGGTCATGCTTACAGTGTAGTAAATGGCAGTGGCGTTCAGCCACCTTATTCAAGATATAAAGCATGGCCAAGCCTGGTAAGCTGTGCTGCTGTTCAATAGAAGCTTCAGTAATGACATCTGCCTGAAGAGCAGCTCATTTAGGTTTCAGTCCTGCTTTGCTCCCTCAGTTTGTTTGTTGTCATTTACACACCTGTTCTTAAGAGTATTTTTTTTTCCTCATGGGTTTCTGTATGCTGTGTCTGTATGCTGTGTGTGTATGCGTAGTCTGTATGCGTAGTCTGTATGCGTAGTCTGTATGCGTAGTCTGTATGCGTAGTCTGTATGCGTAGTCTGTATGCGTAGTCTGTATGCGTAGTCTGTATGCTTAGTCTGTATGCTTAGTCTGTATGCTTAGTCTGTATGCTTAGTCTGTATGCTTAGTCTGTATGCTTAGTCTGTATGCTTCGTCTGTATGCTTCGTCTGTATGCTTAGTCTTCGCCTGTTAATTGGCTCAGACTTCAACATTGAAGCATATGGAGAGTTCTGTTGTTGCGCAGTGCTGTCTGGGATGTGTCCCGATGTTTTCCCTTCTGCGACCCATTTTAACATCATAGGACCCCCCTCCCTGTGCATAAGTACAAGTGATAATGGCCCGTTGAAAGCTCAGTAGGTTCTGGGTACAGGGGAGAACACTGACCGAGAGGGTGAATGCACACACGCTGCTGCATTCTTCCCAATATCAGTGTTTAGTGTCAATGCTGACAGAAACAAGAATACTTTGCCCAGCCTCTGTTTCTCATGCAGGTACAGCGGTACATGTGCTGTCATCATAATGAACAATCATGTGCTGTCATCATAATCAACAATCATGTGCTGTCATCATAATGAACAATCATGTGCTGTCATCATAATGAACAATCATGTGCTGTCATCATAATCAACAATCATTCAACTGAGCGTGTGTCTGCAGTGAAACATAGGGAAAGGAATGCTGAAAGATTTTCATGTTTTACCAGATGTCACTGTTTGGAGAATTTGCCCATCCTCAGACAGGTTTACTACGCCCGCAACGAGGCATGAAAAGATCAGTTCATCTGTGCAGACTCTATTTTTAAACACTCCTGGCAACACAACGATTTTATAAATGCCGTTTGTTCGCCAGTGTTTTGCTTTTTGGCCCTCAAAGCTTGTGCAATTACAGCCCAAGTTAAACGCATTGTCTCAGCAATGATTAAATTGGTTTTTACTAAATTTAACACTTGTCCTGTCATGTAAATGCTCGTAAAGCAGCATGGAGCAAAGGAGCTCTAATAGATGAGATACAATTAAGAAAAGGGAATTATCTGCCAGGCGTTACGGCTTATTGTGCTAATTGGCACACTTGTTAACACAGGAACACTAATGGAGTGGTTTGAGAACAGAGATCAGTTTAAAATTAAGATTACTTCTCCCTCTGTTTGAACTGGCAACCCCCCCACTGTTGCTTGTGCTGCAGTGTTGCGGTGAATCTGGAGGTCGCATGTTTAAATCCATGTGTTTTGGCCAAGCAAATGGTGTGTAAGTACAATTGAGGTGACTCGCAGTGACGTTGTCATGCATTTACCAATAAAGCCTAATGAAACCTAAAAAAAATAATTTAATTTCCTAATTCATGAATTGTCACACCCATTATTACAATGGGTGGTATTTCAGGATGAGTGGTTTTTGATTGATGGGCAGTTTTAAATGGCTTTTTTGTTTGGGTTGCTGGGGTTCTGGGCTCTCCTGCTCTTTAGGTCAGGACACAGCAGGTAGTTTTAAGAGTAGGATGTGTGTGCGCTCACAGGCTCTAAAATAATTCCATTCACAGGAAGGAGGGGGTGTGGCTGTTTGAGTCTGCGTGCTGTCAATGCAGGAGTAAGCCCGTCCATGTAAAAAGCCTCCTGAACCAGCTTTGATGCATATGCTGGCTACTTTGGTAAAGTTACAGGCAACTTTGTAGCTACAGGGCGCCCTTTATCGGGCGGCGCCCTTTATCGGGCACGTCCTCTTTCGACCATATTTGAACTTCCTCGAGAGCTGATTTGCCAACGAAAAAAAGAAAACCAGTATTTCCCACCCACTTCAAACCAAACAAGGTATGTATCCGCTCATTTTCATGAATATTTAACGATAATTACACATTTTATGAGCCTTTTTATCACGCCCCCTATGTGAAAAAAATGTCCGAAATCTGATTCTACTTCTGCGCTGGTGTACTACACTGCATAGTCTTGTTAGCCAACTATTTAGCCAATATATTGGTTATTCAAACGGTATCTTTCTTGATG
This sequence comes from Synaphobranchus kaupii, assembly GCA_029718625.1. Lineage (NCBI taxonomy): Eukaryota > Metazoa > Chordata > Actinopteri > Anguilliformes > Synaphobranchidae > Synaphobranchus > Synaphobranchus kaupii. Next base: position 59,312,058 of record CM056380.1, on the reverse strand, counting down.
AAATAAACTATTAATTGATTCTTAAAACAACAATAATCATGAGCTTGTTTATGGATTACAACAGCCGCCCGATAATGGGCGCCCTTTCTTTGGCAGTCTCGTCTCATCTTAAAGACGTTAAAACGAAAAAAGAAACACGTTATTGGCTTAAAAGTTAACATCGTTTTTGTAAAGAAATAAATCCAATGCGATTGAGCCTATCTCTTTTAAGCCAATAAACGATAGTTGTCTCCCCTTTTTTGACATTACTGTCTCATCTAAAAGACGTTAAAACAAAAAACTACCGGTCACGTCTACATGTTTAATATTGGCTTAAAACTTAGTTTATCGTTTTGTGAAGAAATAAACACAATATTGACATCTTTCGGACTGCCAGGTAAACTATCCAGTTAGCCAGCTATTTTGCCAACATATTGGTTATTCAAACTGTATCTTTCTTGATGAAATAAACTATTAATTGATTATTAAAACAACAATAATCGTGAGCTTGTTTATGCACTACAAGAGCCGCCCGATAAAGGGCGCCCCTTTTTTGACAGTACTTTCTCATCTAAAAGACGTTAAAACATAAAAACTACCGGTCACATCTACATGGTTATTGGCTTAAAAGTTAGCTTATCGTTTTGTGAACCTAATAAATATAATATGTTCAATGGTATGTGCCCGAATAATATCAGTATCGTATGTTGATCACAAAAATGTCTGGTTTCCGCCCGATAACCGGGTTCGGTACGCTACATAGGTCATCGCTGAATAAGGGCCCATTTAACATTGCAGCACCCATCATTGCAGTCTTGTAGTTATGAAAATTGTGTATCTGAAGATTATTGTTTTTTCTAGCAAAAATTATAGTTTAGAACTACAGTAACTCCCAAGGGCCCTAATAATTTTGTGTATCTGTAATAATATTACTAATTATTATTATAATTTGTTATACTACAGTAATATCAATTTTACTATTTAGATTGAGTGGTAGTAAGTAGTTGAACTTTTGAAAGTTGTAGTTCTTGTATTTGTCTTGTATTTTTCATTAGGAATTTATGATGACATATTGCAGAGCACCACATAGCGACTTCAGTTGAAAGCTAAAAGCTAAAGCTGCATGTTTTTTTAGTTTGAACCAAGCATAATTGCCTGCCATTTGCTTTGGTAAAATCTGTGTGGCAGAAACATTTCCAACATTTCAGGTTATTTAGGCCTGTATATTACTCACTCACCCACCATTTAAATATGGATGCATGAGTAAACCCTTATCCAGCACAGAGAGAAGAAGGTGAGACCATGCCAGTGAATTTTATAAAAAGCAATGTATATAATATTAGAGTTGTTGTGTTAGCCTTGAGCTGAGATTATGCATGTGTTTCAGAGCAGTGTGTGAATTACTTACACTGGAGGCCGTGCACTCCTCCATCTCTGAGCTCCTGAAATATTTATAGCGCTTTTTTTCGCGGCCTGGGGAGGACACTCCGGAGGCTGTGCAAGGACGCTCAGGTGGGACGGCCGCAGATGCTGCTCGGCCCCCTGGGAAGAGAGGGGGTGGCCTTTTGTAGGCGCTCGTAGCGCGCTGATCTGTATGCAGCCGTCAGTAATCCATCAAAGCTGTTTATCTCCCTGTTCGCACAATCCGTGCAAAGCATTTAAGCACCACACTTCCAGATGTCTGTTTCCTGCACTCTTCGGTCTTGTAAAACATTTTTAAGGACACCATTCCGCTTATTTGTCCGGGTTTATCTAAGCTTGAAGGATAAGCATTTTGGTTTTTCAATTAAAAGTTATTTTTGGAGCAGTATAGATGGCCATTATTCCGCTGAAAGGTGTGTGTTGAGATGGTAGATTAGATCTTTGATGTGTGAGAAAGTTAAGGATTGTGGATTGCATCTGGGCCCTTTGTCTGAGCTAGTATATGAATGAACGGGTGAGAGTGATCTTTGTAGCTGAAATTGAATATGACTGAACGGTTCCTGAGAGGGACCATAATCGCCGCGGCCTGAACCACAGTCCCCCATGTGAGTCAGCTGTCATGTACAGCATCCTTCCCTGCATAGGGAGAGATTAGTGGCCTGGCATACTGATACACAGTGCTCGTCATGTTTTAACTTTTTTTTGTTTTTTTTTCTGTTTGAATCTGAACAGGGAAGCAAATCAGGACGAAGCTGTCTCAGGCATTTAACCACTGGCTCAATGTCCCGGAAGACAAACTGCAGGTAAGAGCAATCCACTTCCGGGTCACAGTTTCAGGTCATGCAGAAAAGTTGTGGCCTTTCTTTCATCAATCTTTTTGAAATATGACCGAATGCACACGCATTAGCATAATTTATTTTACAGAAATGTCTGTGTCTGTATGTGTGTCCATGCGCGCAGAAATATGTACACAGATCCAAAAGTTTGAGTTTGAATCTGTTAGTGTTCTTACTCTAACTAAAGCTTGTTTTTCCTGCCTTGTTACTTCAGTCTTTAAACGAGTTTGGATCAGATTAATTCTCCTCATGTAATTGTATTACCAATGCTTCTGGAACATTCACTCAGCGTTATTATTGGGGTAGCCTCGTCTCCTGTGGAGCGGATCGTTCATTTGGACGAGCGTGTGGCGTCGCATCGAGACTGTAGAAGTAGGCAGGCGTGTGTCCATGCTCCCTAGTAGGCATCATGAATCTCATATGCCCTACAGAAACGAGTCGTGGAGATTTTATCACAGCCTGCTGGTCTGATCCACAGTAGCCATGTAGTTATCAAAGCTATGTCAGTAGTGACTTACACAGGCTTCATTTCTAGATCCTTAAACGTTCTACTAAAAAAGTCCCAGCAGGCCTTATGACCACTTATCCCTTCATCATCATACAGAAACCTATTGGACTAATGAAATCCGCTCACTGAAGGCTCAACAGTCACCATTTTTTAGATTATAAAACATTATGTACATTAACTCATCTCCCTGGGGTTCCATGATAAATGTGGAACCTGTCCGGCTGCATTAAGTGTGTCGTTCAACATGTTTGCTTTTCTTCTTTCTGATATTTTTCTCTTTCTTATTATTTTATGAAACCTGTCCTGTCAGTACAGAGTGCTGAGTACTGTTGTTGTGATCCCCGTGCAGTACTGAAAGATGCACTCATTATATTACTCATCATAAATGCATAGGAAACATCTCCCAATTCCTGACTCACGGTACAGTGCGTCTCTGGTCAGTAAGTGTTGTAGTGAAGTGCACTGCGGTGCTGTTTGTGAATACCGTATGAAGCATTTTCTTCTGCAGAATCATTGGCCTATGTGGCATTATCAGTTACTGTTGTGTGTCACTCACAACATTCATATTTGTAGTTATTTAATATGCAAGTATGAATTTACATATTAAATATTATTTAATTAAGTATGAATTTACATTGGCTAGGAGAAGCTGTGCTGAAATTCTTTAAGGACTAAAACACTGTTTTGGCACGCTGATTGGGGTCGTATGTAGCTAGAATGAAAATATGAAAGGTTTAAAAATGGCAGTGTTCACTTATTGGTGAATTATGAATGCTGGTGGCAGAAGGTGTGTCACGCTTGAGCATGCGATGTGGCTAAGGCGTTCACTGTCATTTACACACCTGAAGAACATGGGGGACTGGATCCACTCTCCCATCCACTCGTACGCCCCCTCTTTATCTAAAGAAGCCAAATTAAAGGAGAAGTTCGGTATTTAGCATTATAAGCCCTGTTAAAGAGATACTGCAGAGGCTTTTCTAAGGCCCTTTTTTCCGCTTCAATTTGAACTGAAACTCGTGAGTAGGCGTGGTCATATGACGATGATGCCACGTAGTCATTTTATGAATATTCATACGGTCAAGGAGTGAAAGGGTGTGTCTTGGTGAACTGACTCAGTCCCCTTCCAGCTCTCTCCTCACAACTAAATAAAATGGCTGTATTAGTTGAGCAACGTCTTCGCGAGAGGACCCAGGACGTAACCGAATGGTAAAGCTAACGTTACCTAGCTAAGTTAGCTTGTTTGTCTGCCTAAAGTAACGTTACTATTGAATACATTCAAATACACAGCAAAACCCAGTCACACAGTAACGTTAGTATATTGAACATGGCTGATTGTAGCGCCCTCATAACTTCACTTGGTCCGGAGAGAATTATCATTTATTAGCTAACATTATTCATAAATGATATAGCTAATATAACTAACGTTAGCTATCTAGGTTACCAGTTCTCTCTGGACCAAACGGGGCTAAACTCACACACAATAGACTGCCTTGCATTACCTAACTTATCGATACATTCCGTCCGAGTTACTGACCAACTGGTTACTGGTTTTGCTAGGGCTACATCAAATGTATTATTGCTATCGTTTATTAGCTAACGTTACGCATTCATAAACGATAGCTCACACAATAGGTTGCCTTCAACCCCACATTAGCTATTACCTATCAGTAATGTCAACCGTTTGCAAAAGCATTTTTGTTGTAGTTTGTACAGATAACTTGCATGTAAACAGAAACAAACTAATGTCCCAACAGGTGTGCTTGTGGCCACTGCTGCTCTAACCTGTCCCCTCCAGAAAACCTATGTTGCCGTGAGGTTACTGAGGTAACGTTATGTCAGCGTAGTTATGAAGCTATTCTTGATTTGTCTAATACTGCTGTGCCGTAGTCGGGCATGCTTGGCCCAACTGTATAATAGTGGCCAATACATGTGCAATTACACAATGTCACAAATACAATGTAATAGGTATATTGTACTTAGCTGTTTTACTTAGCTGATGTAATGATTACAAAATTACATCCATCACTGTTGGGATGGCACCTGGCTTCAGCGACGGAGTTTTATAGAAGCCCATCTCAAAGCCAGTTAAATTGTGGTAGCAGTCCGGTGTGAAGTGCGCGTTGCACACTAGGCTTTCTTCGGCAAGTCCGCGTGCTCTACACCGATACCTTGAAGCCACTGGCTAAGCAGCGCTGGGTCTCTCGGCAGATTATGAAAGCTAGCAGAGCAGAGCCGGTGGCGTTGCACCGAGGAACGATACATCTCTGACACCTTGGCATAATGCAGGCAAGTTAGCTAAAGATACCAAGTAGTAAGACGTCGTATATGAATAACTGTAGCTCGATATAAGTCGTAATATTAACGTTAGCAATAATACAAAGCAATTCGCATTTGAACTTGAACTAGCTAATTAGCAGTACAAGGGTCTCAATCTCAGAAAGAAAAAAAAAATCGTCGTTCTCTGCTTTTATACCACATGCCCAGCCAAGACCCACCCCTAGGACCACCTCAAGTCCACCCATTTTTATGTTAAGGCGTTCGTGACGTCACGAAACCCCGGAAGCCAGCATATTGGTAAGTCTACACAAAAACTCAGATAAAACCATTTTTACTAAACATAAAATTTTCGGACATAAACAGTTGTGTATGATCATAATCAAACTCAAAACATAGGTTGTCAACGGGAAAAGTCGGTTTTTGACTGCAGTATCACTTTAAATGGTTATTTACTATCATATACAACAGTCCATATCAACTTTTTGACGAACTGTGCAGTCTTGAGATATATTGCTTATTGCTCATGTCACAGCTAACTTACACAATGGATCTGGATGGGCATATAGAAAATCCTTCAAAAAAACACCATAAACTTTCGTTTTCAAAGACGGGAAACTCAAGTGGTCGCTGGTGTTCGTTGATGTTCTGACACAAAAATAGTCGCAAATTATGCTTCGTATCGGGTTTTATTTATCATTTTATTAAATCCATGGCTGTACGGCGACTGAAAATAGTTGTATAAATCTTTAAACGGTTATTTAAAACATGTTTTAAATTACAAGAAGACACCATTATGGTGTTTTTTGAAGGATTTTGTATATGCCCATCCAGATCCATTGTGTAAGTTAGCTGTGACATGAGCAATAAGCAATATATCTCAAGACTGCACAGTTCGTCAAAATGTTGATATGGACCGTTGTATATGATCGTAAATAACCTTTTAGCAGGGCTTATAATGCTAAATACCGAACTTCTTCTTTCAGATGGATTATGCCCATGTTTTACCAGTGTCTGGTGAGGCAGTGAAGTGGACCTACTGTATATGCCATGTTCTACGGAGCATCACGTTTCAGTCAGAAACCATAGAATTCTTTAGTTGTGTTCTTATTAAACATACAGTTCTGTTTATGTTCTGACTTGGCAGAAATTGGCATGTGTGATATTACATTGGCATCTAATAGCAGGCAGCTAGCTCTGCCGTAGTGCTTTATTTATTTTTTAAGGCTTGTTTTAACGTTACCCCCCTCCCCCCTATAATACCTTTTAATGGGTGCTTTAAACTGCGGAGTGTCATGATGCCAGATTTGTGATGTGTAGGTGGGTACTGATCAGTAAAGACGTCTTTTGTACGGCAAGTTGGTTGTCTCTCGGAAGCCTGTTCTTACAGCAGTACATCCCTGGCATTTGAGAGACGACAAATTTGATCAGCCCAGCTGTTTATCAGTGTTAATGGAGTCCCCATGGAGCTGATGCTGTGCTGAAATGTACATTGATTGGCAGGGATATGACTTCAGGCAAGCCAATCTGCCTGTGCCTGTGCCTGCGCAAATCACTTTGCCTTAAATGAAACACAGTTATAGAGTATGATTGATACTCTAGTTTAAAAGTGATGCAGTAAATTGCGTCTCAGGGGTTCTTGAAGCTCAAATTGTACTAGTAATCCTAGTCTCTCTTTTCTTCAGCCAGATGCATAGTCTTGTACTTTCTCCAATCTTCAGTCCAAGTCTAGATTGCTGTATTTCTCTCCTCGCTGGACTTTGCGCCGCCAAAACTGCAGCTAGTCCAAAATGCGGCTGCACCACATATAACTATAAGCAGGTAACTACGTTATGCCACCTCCAGAACTTAAAACCCAGCTGATGCTGCTGCTTGTCGTCCTCCTTATCCTCTGCGTCCTTATCCTCGTCCTCCAGCCATGGCCCAAAAGGTCCAACAGGGAATCAACCTGTTGTACGCACAGCGCAGACGATGGCGGGGTCTACAGGGGCGGTGGAAGTGGCGTCTGTGCTGCTCATACAATGGCTTGATTTCCTGATAGACCCTTTCGGTGTTGGCTAGGATTCATCTCTCTGGTTCTTTGCTCCTATCCCACACTTCCTCTGAACTGCAGGTCGATTTTTACAGCATTGATTGTACTGAAAGATCTGTGTGTTTTCTGCAACACTGTTGTCTATGGGCACTCAGTGAGTCAAAGTGGTAGGAAGACCAGCTGGTGGAGTTGCAGAAGCCGAAGTGTGACGGTCCAAACCAGGCACTGGAAAGCTGGGTGTTTTGGGCACTGGGTTATTCCAGGCGATGGTTTGCCGCTTCATTCTCAACACACGGCGCGCTTGGGCATGTTGCGGCCCGCATGGTCTTTGCAGCAGGAGACCCAATTACACGCTTCGCCTCTTAATTCCGCACGCTCTCTGCAGTCGCTGCAGGACCGCAGTGACCAGGAAATGAACTCTTACTTGTCAAGGCTGCCGACATGATGAACCACCAGCCACTCCGTCAGACCTGGTGGAATCAGCCGCTCGCAATTCTGTGCTATCGGCATCGTTTACAACTTTTTTTTTTTTTTTCTCCCCCCCCCTCACTGCCAGTGTTTATTTTTACTCTGCACCTTTGAGAGGATCATGCCCTTTTACTCTACCTTGAAGAGGGTCATGCCCTTTTACTCTACCTTGAAGAGGGTCATGCCCTTTTACTCTACCTTGAAGAGGGTCATGGCCTTTTACTCTGTACCTTGGAGAGGGTCATGGCCTTTTACTCTGTACCTTGGAGAGGGTCAGGCCCTTTTACTCTGTACCTTGGAGAGGGTCATGGCCTTTTACTCTGTACCTTGGAGAGGGTCAGGCCCTTTTACTCTGTACCTTGGAGAGGGTCAGGCCCTTTTACTCTGTACCTTGGAGAGGGTCAGGCCCTTTTACTCTGTACCTTGGAGAGGGTCATGCCCTTTTACTCTGTACCTTGGAGAGGGTCAGGCCCTTTTACTCTGTATCTTGGAGAGGGTCATGGCCTTTTACTCTGTACCTTGGAGAGGGTCATGCCCATTCCCTCTGTACCTTGGAGAGGGTCATGCCCTTTTACTCTGTATCTTGGAGAGGGTCAGGCCCTTTTACTCTTCAATTACTCTGTACACAGTTCAGTGCTTCTGAAGTAAATTTGTTGGCTGCATGACAAAGAGAACGCTTTGTCCAGGTAGGTCATCAGTTGAGGTACAAACCTGTGATGACCTACCTGGACAAGTCAAGTTATGAACAGTACTGTGTGTAGACCACAAGCTATGTCTTCTACAGGGTGAAGTCTTCTCGTGGTATCAAAGTGGAGCCTCACCAGGGAACCCTTGTAGGCTTTAAGGCCTTGATATTTTTGAAATTGGCTAAAGGAGTGTTGCAGCTTTAATGAGCATGCCACACAATTTAATCATGTTTGATGCACTGGGGAGCTTTGCTGAGGGAAAGTTGTGCACAAATGTAGCTGTGGTAAATGTTCTGGAACAGAAATAAACTACTAGTCCCCCAAGGTCCTATACTAGGCCCAGTCTTGTTCTCAATTTATATGCTGCCTCTTGGCCACATTTTCATAAGCAAATAATTAATAGCAAGATGTTTATTACAGCTCTGTTCACATCTAAACAGTCATGCCTTCTCACCAGCTGCTGGTACAAAATGCATGAACTGCATTTTATTTGTAGACCTATTTTTATTATCAATTTCCCCTCTTGCCTTAGTATTGCTGTGTTCTTTTATTTGGAAGGCACTTTAAAATTGAGCACTTTTTTGGCCACTTTTGGTATGTGGTTAAACTAAATAAAGATGAGTAGTTACTGGACATGTGCATTAGAGTACCCTGCGTGCAGAGCAGGGTATAGGAAGACACGTAGCCTGGTTGTAAATTATCACAGAGCTTAAACCTATAAAAAGAAAGTAGTCTTTATTACCAGTGGAGAATAAGAGCCTAAAAACCCTGCATAAAATAACAGGTAAACCATCAATATTAATGCATTTCCTGAAAGTATGAGTGAATGCAGAATTGCTTGGAGTGAGTCATTATTTACATAAAAATAAGTGTGGGTATGTAATTTAAATATCCTGAGAGAATATTTGAATATGAAAATCATCAATGTACATTCCGACTTCAGGGAGAATTGTGGCTGTTGAGGATAATGATGATTACGACAATAAGCTCTATTTATTTTCGATGATACAGCATTAATTCCTGGGATGTCTGAAGACTGCACGCTGAATGTCATTAGCGCCAGCTTTCAGAAGTCGGCGATCTCCTCAGCTCTGTTTGCAGTTGTGATATCGGGAGAGATCTGGAAACGAGCCTCGCCAAATCTTTACACCCCTCTGGGGTCGCATCCACTTTAGAGTTAGGAATGCAAGAACAGCGAGGGCAAATGGTGTGATCAATCGACAGTCTTGTCCGGGAAGAAATGTCTGCTAGCGTCTGGTCTGCCGGATGAGTCCCGGTGTTCTACATGCGTGACCGCCCCTGGTCTGGGCTGGAGGGACACGTAGCGAGCTGCAGCGAGAAGGACGGCGAAGTGTCGGCAATATTCATTTTCCATGCACATCTTTAATGATCTACGCGTAAAGACGCATGAACATTGAGCGCTTTTGTTTCAGAAGAATTCTGCGTGTTATCGGCCCTCCTAGCGTTTCTACATGGCCGCTTTTTATTGGCATGATAATGGTGTTATCATAATCTGATTGGGGGGAACAAATGACATGGTTCACAGTTGGCTCGCTTTATAGCTGTGCTCAAAATATCGATCAGGCAATACATCACAATTTGCCTCTTGACGATCCATGCATTGGATACAGTGATTGCCATATCAATACTTTTTGTTATTCCATTTCCACAAAATGTGCACATTTGTATTGCCAATGAAGTGCTGCATTCTCAAATGTTAATGCTAGAATTGGCGTGACTGTGCAACATGTATTGATATAGGAGGGATGGTGTACAAAGTGCTGAACACGGGGTAGCCAATCATTTGATCTTTTGGAAAAACAATTATTCATTTGTTAAAAATAAGTAAATGGTTTTTTTTTTTTTTTCCACACTGAGCACTGCAGACAGGGTACTCTAACTGTACCGCACTGAGCACAGCACTGACGGGGTACTCTGTCACTGCGCAGAGGGCATTAGCTGCTGTGCAGTGTAGAGATTGCTGAAGTCACCGGAGGTAAAGTGTCGGGAGTGTGTTCACATTCCGGGCTCAGGACGGCTCTGTTCCACTGCTGCTCCTGCTGCTGTCAGCTCCCAGGTGACTTTGAAAGCCTGCTAATTATCCCAAACACACAGCATCCTTCCCTAGCCAGCCTGAACAGCGCTCCTCTGTTTGACTCTGTGCTCCAGTGGCCATAGAAGACTGAATTTGTAAGATCAGCGGTTAAGTGAGCGGTTTCTTGCTTTCTGCACAGAGCTCGTAGCAGTGCTTCCTCTTGTGGCGACTGGAGCTGTGCGTGTGTGCGTGTGCGTGTGCGCGTGCGCGTGTGTGCACGCTTCCCCATGGGTTCCTCAAAGTGTCAGTTAAACAGATTTTTCTCCTTTGCTCCCCAATATTCTAACCTTGTCAGAAATGGCTCATCTGGGCACAGGAACTCAACACTGTGCCTGATTCAGTCATACCCCTTTCACACCGATGCAACAACCTGGGTAAAGAGTGGAGTGTGCTGCATTGTGCCTGATTCAGTCAGAGAGGAGTGTGCAGCACTGTGCCTGGATCAGTTCCAGTGCCACGGTGGCTGTTCTGCTCCTGCCCAGCCCTGATCTGGGAACAGTCCTTCCCCTCAGGCCCCACGGGAGGGAGGGGGACCTGCTGTGTAAGCTGAGCTCTGGCCTTAGAACACCACTTTGCAGGAAATGCCTACGGCTCACCATTACAGCATACAGCATGCTACAACTCCATTCTGTGGCCCTGTAATATGTTTATTCTCTTTCCCCCTTTTTGCTTTCTCCCTCTCACTTTCTCAGTTGTATGCATTTTGTTGTTCTCTCTGTCTCGCGCTCTCTCTCTCTCTCTGGCTCTCGCTCTTTCTCTTGCACTCGCTCTCGCTTTCCTGTTCGACAAATGCAGGTTCAGCTGAATCCTCTGTCCATGTCGGTGAGGCCCTCTGCTGGCGGTAAGGGGTCCTGCAGTTCAGTGTGTCTCTACTGAGAATATCAGTCTACTCCTCTCTGAATCTGATGACATGAAAATGACTAGCATGGGCATTAGCATGACTAGCAAAGGGAACCTGCTGTTCCCTTTCATCCTGATCATGCAAACCTGTGAGAGCATTGTGTTGGGCCTAGAGCGACCGAAGGGCAGGCACATTTAGCATGGAATGCAGTATCGCCGCATATTCTCATCTTGCCTTCTCACCCCTGTGTGCATAGGTAATCATCGAGGTGACCGATATGCTTCACAACGCCAGCCTGCTGATCGATGACATCGAGGACAACTCCAAGCTCCGGCGAGGCTTCCCTGTGGCCCACAGTATCTACGGCATCCCCTCCGTCATCAACTCGGCCAACTACATCTACTTCCTGGGCCTGGAGAAGGTGCTGACGCTGGAGCACCCAGAGGCCGTGCAGGTGTTCACCCGCCAGCTGCTGGAGCTACACCGCGGCCAGGGCCTGGACATCCACTGGCGGGACACGTACACCTGCCCGAGCGAGGCCGAGTACCGCCACATGGTGCTGCAGAAGACGGGCGGTCTTTTCGGCCTGGCCGTGGGGCTCATGCAGCTCTTCTCCGGCTGGACCCGGGACCTCAAGCCCCTGCTGGACGCGCTGGGCCTCCTCTTCCAGATCCGCGACGACTACTGCAACCTCCGCTCCCGCGAGTACAGCGAGAACAAGAGCTTCTGCGAGGACCTGACGGAGGGCAAGTTCTCCTTCCCCACCATCCATGCCATCTGGTCGCAGCCGGAGAGCACACAGGTGCAGAACATCCTCAGGCAGCGCACGGAGAATGTGGACATCAAGCGCTACTGCCTGGACTACCTCGAGAAGGTGGGGTCCTTCGCCTACACCCGCAAGACCCTCCGCGACCTGGAGGTCCAGGCCTACGCCCTGATCCGGGACCTGGGGGGAAACCCTGAGCTGGAGGCCCTGATTGAGCAGCTCAGCCACATGTACAAAGAGGAATAGGCACCCCCCCCCCCCCTCCAAATCACCTCCCCTCGCCATACCTGAGCTTCTGACTCTCGCACTGCGTCAGTGGGCCTCCACCCTGTTCCTGGAGATCTACCCTCCTGAAGGTTTTCATTTCAACCCTAATTTGGCACATCTGATTCTACTGATTAGCAGCTCAATGAGATCTGTAGCTGTTGATTGAGGTGTGATTTGTTTGGATTGGAGTGAAAACCTACAGAAAGGTAGACCTCCAAGAACAGGGATTGAGAGCACTGCACTACGCGTCTTCACTAAGTCATCTATCATGAGATCCTGAAGAGCAACAGGGTCTGCTGGTTTCTGTATTGGCTCTTGGTTGATCAGTTAAAGCACTTGATTATTTAAAAAAGCTGATTACATGGTTAAAATAAACTAACCTGGTTTCTTGGGGAAAAACAAAAACCAGCAGAGCTTGTAGCCCTCCTGGACGAGAGCTTGCAACAACTACTGCTTCATGAGAACTAGGGTTTTTTGTAACCAAATTTAAAAATACCTTCCTGCACAAAAAAGCCTTACTTTATGCTTGTTTTTTTTCTGTAACAAAATAAATCACGTCTACTGTTGTAGTCCACTTGCATTGCGTTGTGGTCAAAGTGTTTTTTTGTAAGAATTTAATGAGAATGATTGTGAGGGTTTAGACTGTGAAAACCCCTTAGACTGAGTGCCATGGATTCAGTATTTAACTTCAAAATGATATAGTTGTGGGCGTGCATTTGTAGTATGTTCACACTGTTTATAATATATGAAAAGCTCTGATGCACACTTGAACCCACAACATCATCTTGGCATTTTTCATTAAGCATTGTCTGTATGAATACGTTTATAGAACAAACCTCTGTTTGGAGAGACTGTTAAAAGGATTAGTACCAATATAAATATCAGGACATCTGATATTTGAACAACTGCTTCTAAAATCACACTCAATTGACTCCTGGCGAATGCAGTGGCTTCAACAGCAATTTAGTGAGCATGTAATTGAAGACACTTATAGACCTTTGAAAAGAGGTGGATTTCTAGACGTGCAATCACAATTTCTGGGGAAGTATTTCACAGTTAAGTAAAATATTTAGAAAGGCCACAAAATTGTCTTAATAAAAAAATGTGCTGCCAAAATCTCCCTTTTTGCACCTTTAAATGTTTAGAACAGCTGACAGCTAGAGCTTAATTCCTTTCTGCTGTGATTGCAAAGTGGCTGGAGTTTCTGGGGAAGACAAACTTAAGTTAGTAAGAGGATAGCCACCATTAGAGTATTTCAGATTCTTAAATGGTTGTATAAAAGCTGTAGTTGAACACAATCAAGTGAACTGCCATATCAAATCCATTTGTCTTAAAGAGTTTCCCTTTTAATTATTCTCGCTTACGAACAACCTCTGTAATGAGAAACTGCCTTAACCTTCAATTATTTGGAAAATTTAAAGGGTTTATACATGGGTTATTAACACCCAGCAGTGTTAAAGGGCTACCTGAATAGAGTTTAAGCCTGCCTTGTTTGTAAAACTGCACCCAGGTCCGTCTGGTTTTGGACTGCACGTGTGAACACGGTTAGGACTGCCCCCTACTGGTGCTGGCCTGCAGCAGCCCGGGCACAGGTTAACGGAAAAGCTGGATCAGAGCTTGTAATTGGTTAACGGCCCCATTGCTCAAAGGCACTTATCTGTTTGCATACGGAGTGCAGTCATGCTCTACTGCAGGGCACTGGGGAGTGTCGCGCTCCAGTTTATACCTTCCAGCTGATAACTTAATTTACGATCATCTTCTTTGTGCATTTTTTGTTTGGCTCCTCCCTCGGATAAGGAAAGGTTAAGAGCGCATTATGTCTTTGATAAACCGTTTTCTGGCAGATGATATTACTGAAATGGACTTAGTATATTATGGATGCTGATTTCCATGCTCTTATTTATTATGTAGGCCGAATGAGTTTGATAATTAAATTTGATGTTAAATTTGATCTCCTCTTTGTTGTACTGCAATGATTATATATTTGAAAGCATATTTGAGGCCGTGAATGAAAGAAGGCCAGGGGAAAGGGTAAGGGGTTTGTAATACAAAAAAGGTTATGCAATGTTGTTTATGCGCTGTGAAATAAGTGATTTTGCACCAGCCAGTTGTACAGAATGTGATGAGCGCAATATTAATTCTTGTGAAAAATAAACCTGTTTGAGTGCTGATTCTCAGCACCTCCTGTGGTGCACAAACAGTAGGAATCCACAGGCACAGAAACTTAGTTGCTTACAAAAGGTCATTTGGTTCATTTGTAACTGCATTCAGTAATTATCACAAAAACATGGTTGTCATTTCAAATACGGATCGGTCCTTTCTGCAGATGCACAATATGGGAAATTCTGGGGCCAATATGACTGATATTTGTCTGTCCCTATTGGGTAATGCTGATTCCTCCCTGTTTTGCATTCTAGAAAAAATGCAACCAAGGTTTCCACATGCATGGAAGAAGTAGATGAGTGCAGACCCCTCTGGAGCTTATACGTTGCATCATCATATTGGCATAATCTTTGAATTGGGCTGATACCGATAAGTACATTTTAATCCATCATCGGCCGATGCCGCAACAGCCCCAATTTTATTGTGCATCACTTTCCACAATCAAACCACATTCTTGCCAGAGGCAAACCCTTGTCGACATGCATTATATAACCAAGGATTCCCTTCGACTGAAGGCCTTTTACACAGTATGTGTGCGAGTGTTTGAGATGGTGAAGGACAGATGGGGGTCAGGGTGGGAGGAGAAGAACAGGCTCAAGTGCATTTTAAACGCCAACACTGTCTCAGCTGGACCTGGTTATATCAGCGGCGGTTAAGAGGGTCAGGCCTTGCCACCTGGCGTTTATTTAGCTGAAGTAACCGTCTGGCTGTATCCAGATCAGAGCCCTATCGTGTCCTGTGTACGAGCATACGGTTTACTGTGTACTGTTTAGTATGTGACATGCAGTATCCAAAAATATCCTCTATACTATTATCAACGAAAACCCAGAAATAAGTGTATAATCCGGGGATTTTAAGTATGCTACATTTAGGCTGCGTCCGAATGAACACCCTTCTATACTATTGACTGCTAGTACACTGGATGAGAAATGTAGTGCACTTAAAATCCTAGGATGATATACTTCTGGGTTTCCGCTGATGATGGGATTAAGGATATTTTTTGCATACTGCATGTCACTAAACGGTATGCAGTAAGCCGTACATAGTATCCTAGTACACAACACTATAGATAGGGCTCTGATTCGGACACAGCCATAGAGAACATTTCACCTACTTAACAACTTTCTCATCCAGTGTACTCTACAAGCATACTCAATAGTATGGAAGGCCGTTGTCTCAGACACAGCCTGTTTCTACAATGGGCCTCATGCAAGAAACGCTCGTACACAAATTAGTTTTTTAGCAGGTAAGAACGTTTTACGCAACTGGAATTCACCATTTTTATCTTATTTTGGCTTTACGCGTAGGTAAGAACAAAATTTAAGAGTGGTCGCGACCTGTCGTATGAGTTACGGACAAAGTTTGGAACATTCCACAGGTAAACAGGTGATACTATCATGACTGGATAAAAAAGGATATCAAAAGACTTATTTTCAGGTACTCTTACAAGCAATACTATAACCTCTGCATTTGAATGGATCTCTATGGGAAATTGGGGGTGGGACTAGATTATGCTTTAATTATACTGGAATAGTATGGAACCCATGGTTGGCTAAATGGCTGTAAGTCATCAAGGTCTGACTCATTTTCCTATTGAAATTAAAAATAAGTCTGGAGAAACAACCCTTCAAGTGGTCCATCCATATCTACTGCATATATGGCAGCAGAGTGATGGTTTGAGGTTCATTTGATACCTCAGGCCCTTAATGATTTACAGCCATTTAGCTAACCATGGGTTCATTTTTTTATTTTTTTATTAGACCTTTATTTAACCAGGTAAAATCAGTTGAGAACCAATTCTCATTTACAATCTAATTCATACTATTCCCATGTAATTTATAGCTTAATCTAGTCCCACCCCCCAATTCCCATAGAGATCCATTCAAATGCAGAGAGGTTATAGTATTGCTTGTAAGAGTACCTGAAAATGAGATATCAAGTCTTTTGATATCCTTTTATACCTGGGGTGGGCAATCCCATTCCTGAAGGGCCGGTGTGTATGCAGGTTTTTGTTTCCACCAATTACCCTAGCAGAATTCGCTAATTGGCTGTATACACAAACCCTGCTTCACTGATAGATTAGATCACAGTAAAATGTTTCATATACGACACAAAAACAGTCTTCGGCTGTCATTCACGTGCCTATCAAGAAATGTAGCTAAAATGTCAGTTGGCGAAAATGTTAGGCTAATAAAGTAATCAAGGCCAGAAATTGGCATGAAAATCAGAAACCGATAAGGCCCTATCACGGCCCACCTCTGTTTTATACCCAGTCATGATGGCATCACCTGTTTACCTGTGGAATGTTCCAAACAGGTGGTTTTTTGTTTTTCTTTTTTTTACTTCCCAGTCTTTTTTTTCCCCCCTGTCCCAACTTTTTTTGGAATGTGCTGCAGGCATCCAATTCCGAATTAGCATACATTTACAAAAATCAATAAAGATAAGGTAAAACATTAAATATATTTTCTTTGCACTCTTTTCAATTAAATATATGTAAGAGAATTTACAAATCACTACTTTCTGTTTTTATATGCATTTTACATACTGTCCCGACTTTTTTGGAATTGGGGTTTGTACATAGAATTGCTGTATATGTGTCTCCCATGTGTATCACATCCATGACCAACTTGTTGAGTGCAAATGAAAGGTGTTTGTTACAAAATCAACATTTTCATTAAAACAGTATTTCTCACGAATTGCACAAATTGTCAATCACTCATTTCCCACAAGTGCAATGCACACACGAATAATACTATCAACAAAATATCTTTCAATTATGTGACCTTGTTGCATCCATACCTGTAATGTTAAGGTATGAATGACTTCAATTGTAAGGGATTGCTTCTCAGTTGGAACCTTTTTTTTCTTCTTTGTGAACACTAAAAAGCTATTTAATACTTTAATGAACAGATAATTTTGTGTTGGCATGTTCTTAATTAAATTACAATTGAAATGTCACAAAGTGCTTTATACAGCTGAGCATCATTCCCCTGGAAAGATCTACAATTTCCAAACCATTGAGTGTACAGACACACACACACACACACACACACACACACACATATATAAAATGACAATGTCATTACACTCGCACAGAAATATCTAGCTACTACACAATTACTTAGTGCCCTCCACTTATTATTTTGCACCCCTGGTAAAGATGAGTAAAAATGGTTATAAAACATGCTTAATCTCACATTGAAAAAATTAGAAAAATTCAACTTTTAATTGAAGTAAATATATTATGAGAAAAACAAATCCCTCATCAAGAAATAATTATTTTTTAACTAAACCATGTGTGCCACAATTATTGGCACCCCTGCATTTATATATAGAATGAAGTAATCATTTTTAATACTTGGTTGAATATCCTATGCATGCCATGACTTCCTGATGTCTGTGACCCAACAACATCAAAAGACTCTTGATATCTTATTTTCTGATGTTTACTCATCTTTACCTGGGTGCCAATAATAGTGGAGGGCACTGTATATTATCCAAACAGTCTTATTAAAAGATTTAAGCACATAAGTCCATTAACAGCTTGAATACTACTCTGAATGCTACCAGGAATCTGGCACAACTGATGCATGAAGTTTTTATATCATTTCAAGCTGCTGTGTTTTGCTGTGAAGCAGATGGGATAAACAATTTAAAGAGAAGGGAAAGTGTGTTCAGTATTTTGATGCATCTGGAAAGTTGTGATTGGTAGTACAGGATGATGTACATGACATTTTCCCTTTAAATTTGGCATACATTTCAATGGCATCAAAGTCCACTAGCAAGCCTCCTGACAGGTAAGGATTGTCCTTAATTAGGCCAACCACGCTTTTTGGATATCCATATTATTTTTTGGCCTTGTTACTGTTTATACCTTGAAATAATGAATAGTTAAAATCTGTTTTATAAGTTCAAATAAGTCCTCTTGCATGGATGCAAATGTATACAGTATATTCTGGTCTCAGCAGTCTCGGAGGCCCAGCGCTATTGCCAGGTGAACCTGTAGCCACTTCAATTCATCTCATTTCCAGATGATGACTCCTTTGAATGGGCCAATATGTCAGGTAGGTCATAAAAAAGGGGGGCTACATAGTGGACAAACTTTCAACAAAGGACTGATTTACCCCTGAATGAGCACTGAAACATTCATTGGACAGACAAGGGATGCATCAATCTGAAACGATCAGGATTTTTATTCTTTTATTGTCCCACACAACGCTGCATTTTGTGTTGGCTTACACTTCTTGAGTGCCTGTTCTCTCCTATATACTGATTGCTTAGTCTTATTAAAAAATGTAAGCAAGTCTGTTAATGGCTTGAATACTACTATGCAGAATTCTGGTACAGAATTCAGACACACTTCGATTCCATGCCACGGTAGATACAAGCTGTACAGGTGGAACATGGTGGCCCAATGCAACTATTAAGTGACATTAAATTAATATTTAGTTTGCAATTATTGCTTTGAACTAATTACTTTTATGTCAAAAAAAAAAAAAAAACCCATGTGACAAAACCCATTATCTGTACAAGTGTAGTTATTTTTAAATCAAGCAATTTGCATCATCAACAATGTTCCTATCTTTTTAAGATTATCTAGAATTTATCTAGAAGTTCCTGATAATCTTAGTAGTAGGCAAAATGACAATCCTAGACCAGATGAAATGTGTGTTCTCATCCTCAAAAATTGTATTCTTAATACATTTTGGAGCCTTGAGTCGCACTCAGCTCTCACAGTATGAGCCCGAAGAGATTTTACTTTTAGGCAGCTCAATTGTGCATAAAGTCAAAATGAACGGAGTAAATGGCCTAAAGGGGAATGTTTAGTCTTTTGCATGTGCTTCCAAGTATAACATTTTGGAGGTGATTTTCAAAAGGATACAGAGGAGCCTTACATACACTCAAATTGTGAGTGCCTGCTGTGCCCACTTGCTAGTTTATTATTTAATAATAAAGCTTCTGCACAATTATAGAGATGCACAAATGCACACAAACAAACATGCATGAACATGAGCACACATACATAAATATAGTCAGACACACAGACACATAATCATGATTTGAAAGATTGTTCAAAAGTTGTATGATCATAATAATAATTATTTCAGTCAAATTTAAAAGTGGACATGATGTGTAATATGCAATGATGCCGGTATGCCTATTGCATTTCTCCAGTCATGTGTTTATCTTTTTGAAAAATATGTTAACATTATATTGATGAGTTTGTATTGACATTTTTTAAATGTTACCCTTTTGGGATTGTGCTACACATGGACATATAGTAGGCTAGACACGTTGTGAATTCACTTGGTTTGACTAATTGTGATGTATTTTACTGAGCGCCATTGACAAGTGTACGTGCTAAGAGCATATCAAATGTTTTAAGGTCATTGTAGCTACTACTTCACACCTTTTGCAATGGTAATGGAAGTTCCTTAAAACACATTTGTTTTACACAAGGTGCAAGATTAAGTTGTATCTGGAGTATATTGGACATGTTTGGTTTAATATTGTGTAGGGTAAGATGGGGGAAGCTTTCAATTAAATAAAAAAAAAAGGTTCCAGTTCAATAAATCTCACAAAAAGAGATCCTATCTTATCATATATGTTACTGCATTCACTTTTACTTTATATAATCTTTACATAATCATTAGCTATTGTCATTGATTTAAACAATTTAGCCTTATTTACTGTAGGCTGGTATTCTCTGATCATTGGAGACTGCTGTGTGCGTTGGGAAAAACATGATACTCCAGATGAGCAGTCACAGGGCACGTCTAAGGTCACAGAATCTCTCATTGTTAAAAAACTGATTGTGTGTCTCCTATAATGAGATAGTATGTGTCTATGGAGATATACACAAGTCATAAGTGTGATGCCAATACCAACACATCAAGGTTACACACATGCAGCATTACTGGTATATAGTGAAGGTCTTAGTTTAGTTTATTAGTTTATTTAACAGGGATCTTGCACAACATTTTAGTTGCACCAGAGTTAGCCAAGTGGCTAATCTTGGAAGATGTATACTTCAAACAACTGTATGTCTGTCCCTCGATGATCATTTAATTTTAAATTCTGATAGTCCCTGGTATCTCTTTTCCACTTGCAGTATCTCCTGACTTTGCTACTCAATATTCTGTTGATTGGTCCATGCAGCTAAAACCACTGGGTTTAAATTTAGCCTAGTTTTGTATAGGATCCTGGCCATGCCAATGCTAGCAGCCCCACAGGGTGGAATTCCCTCAGTGTCCCACAAAGATCTACCAAACCTCCCAAGGCAGTTGCAAAGTTGAGGTGGACCTACAAATGATTGGAAAAAAGCAGTAGGAAAAACACTGGTTCAAAAAAAGTTTAACATATTCAAATTGTATCCATTCATAGAAATACTGAATATAGTTGATTAAATAAATAAGTGAATAAATAAAATACCATTTACACAACTTTTCATAGTTCTCAATCGCCTAGCTATATAGCAAGCTAAAATTACCAAAGCAACTGACCCTTAATCAACTTCCATCCGGTTAATCTGTTGCTAGGGAATATGTTCTGCATGCTCGAATCCATCATGCTACTAAATTGGGGAATATAGTTTTAAAAATTCATCAGTAAATGGGAAAGTGTGACAAAATCAATAAACTGGTGTTGGATATAGTAGCCTACTATGAGCTGACCAAGTAGTATATTAGCGCATGCTGCTCCAAAGGCTGTCATGTGTAGCCTATTTATGCAGTAGGCTATTTAATTTGTCTTTTGACAACGTTAACATTATAACCATACCATAATCATAGCTACAAATGGTCACAAATCATCATGACCTATAACAATAGTCTAGACATGAATATTAGTCTATAATCGAATATTAAATAGTGTTGAAATCACTTAAATTGAAGACTTCAATAGTTCAATAGTTTCACATACTACTCCTGTTAGCCATACACAAAGGTTTTTTTAAAATTTGTATTTATATATATTGTTTTATAATTTGGCGCCCAACATGGTATATCCAATTCCCACCCCAATTTAGAATGTCCAGCAATTATCTCCCCAAACCACGTTCATGAAACAACCCCACTGCACTGGACACGCGTGTATCTTAGTGCAAACCAGCCATTCAAAAGGTGAAGCGCTTCCGTTGCTTGACTTCGCAGTCGGATGACGTGGCTGATCTCAGAAACGGCAACGGAGTGTGTGAATGGGAAGAGTTTTTTAATTCCACACATGCTCAACGCTTTTGACTGTGATTGGCCGTGATATTCCACGTGACTCGTCTTGGACAATCAAAATAGAAATCGTTGAGTGTCCGGGAAAAGGTTTTACGCCATATGCGTGTGAGAGCATTTGAACTGTCTGCCACTGACATACAACCAGGAAGAAGGAAGGTGGGATAGCTAGGGCTAACAAAGCTAAAATCCCTTTTCTGTCTGAAAACTTTACCCAGAAAATCATGGGGTTTTCCAGGTGGATGATAACTGTGGTGACCTTGCTGTCTGCTGTGGGACTGCTACTGCCGGTCCGAGCGGATGAACACGAACACACGGTAAGATATGTGGGGCCGATTGAAAATAGGAGCGTTTTATGTGTGTTGATGATAATGGTAGCCAGTAATGGACGGCTAATGGCTAGCTAATTCTCTCAGTTGAAAAAAACATGGCAGTGGAGTAAATTAGAATTTGTGGGCAAACATTAATAGGTGCGATGAAGTTGAAGGGATTCATATACATAATTTATCCCGATAACATTGGCTCGCTAGCAACCTTATAGAAGACAAGCATCAATCTTGCAAGCCTCCTGTTTGGACTGCGAGTTTAAGTTAGCCAGCTATCTAGTTAACCTAAACGCTTGCTGCTCTCGGTCACTGTTAATGTTAGCTCACGTTAGCATACTGTTTAATGACAAGTCAGCTAAATTATATATTGTAACTTGCCGGTTATAACAGTTTATAATATAACGTTACACTGGTTAGTCTAGCTAGTTAAGGCTAGCTGGCTTACATGCGACCTTTTGATTTTTTTTTTAACGCTAGTTAGTCTGCTAGTCCCTTTAAAATTCACATGGTGTTAATTGGCTCCGTAGCTAGCAGGCTACCCATGAAGTGTAGCGAATACCAATTAGAATGTGAGTAAAGAAAACGTATTGTTGGTTATCTGGCGCATATTGTATAGATATATAGATGGCTAACTAGCTTTAGCTGCAGAGTGTAAATATGTCCGTGGCGCTGACGGCATATCCGGTTGTTCAGGCCTGGTTACACTAACGTTAGCTAATGCTAAACCTGTCCAAGCCTTTAAAAAACAAAATGTAGTTAGCGATCATATTTAACGTATCCCCGAATGCACAGCAATTAGAACTGTTACTAGTTTGAAAAATAGAGGTTAAGTAAGTTCTTGTTAACTGGCTAGATAAGAAATGAACTCGGCTGGCTAGGGCGAAATGCCGGGAGAGGTGCGCGATTTTGGAGAAACTAACGTTAAGTAACGTTAGAAGAATTGGAATGCAGTGCTGGCAGTACTTGTTTAGCTAACTAGCTAACGTTAAATAGCGAGCTTGTCAGCTTCACCGTCGATATATTACTGTAAAGCTGAGCTAACGCTACACGCACGACTTTAAAGTTGCATAGTTATATAGCGTCATTTATGTTATCAGAGTTGGCTAGCTAGCTATATTGCTATTATATCGAGAAGCACATTTTCTTGCTAACGTTAGTTTGTGACTCGTAACTGGTTAGCCTACATTTTACAAATGTATTTTTTTACGTTGTGCAGCTTGCTTGTTGGAGGGCGATCAATATGAGAATACGATGCTATCCTGTTTTTTGTACTTGACCAGTGATACATACAGATTTTAAACGTATGTTGTTGCGCCAACATGTTTACCACGTTGGTCCCCAACCATTATATTTCAATTCGCCTTTCCTTTGCTCAGATTTTACGGGGCTGCAATAATTTCCAATGAAGCTTCTTGTGGTCAAGCTGTCATGGACGAAAACAGTCAAACTTCTACAGTCGAACACCTCTGTAACAATCACTTTCTGGAAATGTATCCCTAATACACACATTAATGCTGTACTGGTAGCTTAAGGAGTGGAGCTTGTCTCTCAAATTATTTCTAATGATCGTCCATGGGAATATTCATTGCCATTCTATTTAAATAATAAAGTATGAATAAAACCAGTCCAGCATGTTTATCTTAAATTGGGATGGCAGGTATGCCATATGCCAAGTTACGGCTTGGTGGGGCATGCCCCATACCTATACAGCACCGGGAGTTTGGCACTTTTCAGGGTTTCCTACAGAAGTAACCATAATGACCATAGACTCTCAGCCTTTAAAACACATTAACTTCTGTATGTTCTGACCTCATGTAACCACACGGCATTCAGATACAACTTCACACATCCACACAATAAAGCCCCAAACTTGGGTTATTTTGCTGTTTTTGTCCTTCCTCTTCCGCTTCTTCTTATTTTTCCTGCCAAACTGCCTGCCTCCGTCGCGATGTTATCCAATGGGGAGAATTATTCTTTGAGGGTATGGTCCGTATACCTGCTCATCAAGCTTATCGCCCAGTAAAAACACTTCATACTAATGTTTTTTAATGTTAATATAGCTAATGGCTTCATGCTTTCCCAGAAGCTACTGAGGCCTAATGGTTAGAGTTGCTGTCTCTCACACACAGGATTGTGGGTTCGAGCCCAGCAGGGCACATGCTTATTTTCCACAAAAACAATGTGCAACTCTTCATTTATTAGACTGTTATTATTTTCACATTAACACATTAACATATTTTTATTGCAAAGGAAAAAGAGGTTTTCAATATTAGCCTAACTGTTCAATGTTTTCACTTGTACTATATCACACCCTCCCCAAACCAGACGCTCGCTCTTGCGGTCATGACCGACTGACTGTGGAAACCAAACCTCAACGTACCCTTGCCTCGGCCAACATTTCTTTATTCATTAATTTCTTCACTTCAGCTCTGTTCAATTTATCCTTTTCACACATAACACAATGTCACCATAAAATTAACTACTAGGAAAAAAAACTAGGGCCAAGTTGCATTAAATAATTTAGGAAAGTTTGGATTGCATTGCTTTGGAATAGAGCTAGTTTATTTAGTGTGAGCTACGATAGGCAATATTGTTAGTTGTAACTTGGCCACATTTTGATATCAATACTTTTGAAGGCAGGCCTAGTTTTTTCAAGTTGGAATTAAGGACTTATAGACAGCGCTATGTAGGCTATGCGTGAGTAACTTGGCTATTTTTTTTACGTCGTAGAAGTTTTTGATCTGATCCTGTTTTTTTTAATTGAATGTAGAGCACCTAAGAATGGACACGCCCTTCACCTATCAAATACCTATAATAGGGTTGAAAGACAGAGAGTTGAAAATAAGGATGCAAGATAATATCAGGGTCGTATCTGTATTGGCTGATAATATATTGAAACAAACTTGTTGGTTGGCTGATAAACTAAGCTTAGATGATGGTGCAACACGTGCACCAGGGAGGCAACACATTTGGTATGTCGCTGATGCAGTAAATTAAGTGAAATTGTCACCCTCTAAGTAGCCTAATAGAAGCCACTTATTGATTATTAAAAGTTTTACTATAGACTTGTGCTCCCTGCTTAATAATAAAGGTAGCATTTTTTCGTTATACAAATACAATTTCTTACATTTTCCCTTCATGAATTGAAAGTCTGTGCTCATCTGATTCTATCATGAATGTGGGACGAGTTTGCATTTGTGCTATAATGAAAACAGGGAGGTATCCACATTGGTATTTGGGAACTATGGCCAGTCATATACAGTCAAGCCGGAAAGTCTCACCTTCTCCACGTTTTATTACGTTAGACATATTCTACAATAGATTGAGTTCATTTTTTGTCTCAAAATTCTACACAAAATAGCCCATAATGACAAAGTGAAAACAGGTTTTTAGACATTTGTGCTGAGTTATTAAAAATCAAAATGTAAAATATCATATGTACACAAGTGTGCACACCGTTTGTTATGACACCCAAAAGTGAGAGGTGCATTTTGTTTCCACTGATACTGCTTGAGATGTTTCTACAACTTAATTGGAGTCCACCTGTGATAAATTCAATTGATTGGACATGATTGGGGATTGCCAACACCTGCCTATATAAGATCCCACAGTTGACAGTGCATGTCAGAGCAAACTCCAAGCCATGGGGTCAAAGGAATTATCTGCAGACCTCAGAAACAGGATTGTGTCAAGGCATAGATCTGGAGAAGGGTATGGAAAAATCTCTGCAGTTTTACAGGTCCCAAAGAGCACAGTGGCCACCATCATTCATAAATGGAAGAAGTTTGGAACCACCAAGAATCTTCCTAGACCTGGCCGTCCGGCCAAACTGAGCAATCGGGGAAGACGGGCCTTGGCCAGGGAGGTGAGCAGGAACCCGAGGGTCACTCTGACAGAGCTCCAGCGTATCCTTGTGGAGATGGGAGAACCTTTCAGAAGATCAACCATCCAGGCAGCACTCCACCAATCAGGCCTTTATGGTAGAGTGGCCAGGCGGAAGCCCCTCCTTAGTAAAAGGCACATCACAGCCTGCTTGCAGTTTGCCAAAAGGCACCTAGAGGACTCTCAAACCATGAGAATCAAGATTCTCTGGACTGATGAAACCAAAATTGAACTTTTTGGCCTGAATACCAAGCGTCACGTCTGGAGGAAACCAGGCACCGCTCATCACCTGGCTAATACCATCCCTACAGTGAAGCATGGCGGTGGCAGCATCATGATGTGGGGATGTTGTTCAGCAGCGGGAACGGGGCGACTAGTCCTGATAGAGGGAAAGGTGAATGCAGCTAAGTACACCGAGATCCTTGAAGAAAACCTGCTCCAGAGCGCTCTGGACCTCAGACTGGGGCGAAGGTTTACCTTCCAACATGACAACGACCCAAAGCACACAGCCAAGGAGTGGCTTCGGAGAAAGTCTGCATGTCCGTGAGTGGCCCAGCCAGAGCCCAGACCTGAATCCAATTGAGCATCTGTGGAAAGAGCTGAAAATGGCTGTGTACCGACGCTCCCCATCCAACCTGACGGAGCTTGCAAGGATATGCCAAGAGGAATGGGCAAAAATGTCCAGAAACAAGTGTGCCAAGCTCGTAGCTTCTTTCCCAAGACGCCTTGAAGCTGTAATCGCTGCCAAAGGTGCAGCAACCAAGTATTAGGCTAAGGGTGTGTACGGATATGTAACCCCTAAATAACCTATTTTTGTCAATAAAATAAAATTGCATATTTTCTAAAAACCTGTTTTAACTTTGTCATTATTGGCTATTGTGTGTAGATGTTTGAGGCAAAAAATGAACTCAATCTATTGTAGTATAAGTCTAACGTAATAAAACATGGAGAAGGTGAAAGGGGTGTGCAGACTTTCCGACTTGACTGTATTGCTTATTTCAGTAACTTCTGTTTTGTTTTTTATTATTTTTGGAAACAATCTCTAGTATGTGTATTTTATGTTTGAGCTAGGGCTGTGTATGCGGAACTCACCAAGTGGCTCCTGTTTAAAACTGGTTGTGGCAGGTTTCACTGCAATCAGTTTAAACCTGTCAAGTTACTACAGTGTGAAGAGAGCATAAGAGAGTATGACACGGAGCGAGCTTGTGAAACGGTGCCCGAAGGGAATACTTTTTGAAGTCAAGAATAATTTTCCAAATAAATATGTGATCACAGAAAAAAGGAAAATGCAGTGAGAATAGGAGTAAAGGCTGTTTCAGAAAAGAGGTTATCGGTACGTCATGTCATGCCAGTGTCATTTGCCATTGATCACAGGTTTTCTGTCATTGAAAAAGCCAACAATCCCACACTTGAAGCTTCCGCTTCATAAGCCGGTGGTGGGGAAATTACTACAATGTGACAGTTAAGCAACGAGTTCTTCCAAAAAGTATCAGAATAATCCATGTAAATGTAACTGAAAGCTATGTTGGTTGTATGTTGCTGTGGACGAGTCAGTGGAATCAGAACAATAGTTCCATATGGCTACTGTCTGTTTTGCAAAGCGATCCATTGACCAGTGAGTTGACACTTGACCGTTTCTGGAGGGTAGTGTCTTGAATGCAAAAACCCCTTATCAGTAGCAAAGTAGGCCTAATACTGAAGTGTTTTCACCAGTTACCAAGGTAGCCATCATATTGTAGCAGTTTCCATGTCTCATAATGGAAGAAGGCATTAAAGTACATATTATTAGGGATTTCATACTATCGCCACATTGATGTACATGCTAGAAATGTATGGTTACACAGGTGTCAACACAGTGTAAAAAAGATCCAAAAGTCTAAGTAGAAAGCTCAGATTCACACATTATTTAGGATGATTTAAAGCAGACAGGCTCCAGTTTAATTGTCAAAATTCCACTAGGTGAATGCCTTGCATAATGGAGAACATTGCACATAGCTGCTGAATATCACTTTGTCTGATGCATTATACTGGGATCATTAAACAGGAACTCGCATCACTGGAAATCACTCCCAAGACCTTTGCACTAAAGAAACTGCAAAATATTCTACAAAACATGCAGTCTCCAATGACAATTGTCACTTCTAGGAAGGTGCTTTGGGATCCAATGGATATTTTTTACGTACATTTTTTTTCTTTTAATTACAAGACACAAGTAGTCAATTTTCTGATTGAATGACTAAAAAAAAAAAAAAGCACATTGATTAACTTACAAGCTTATGGCAGAGCCTAAAAAAAACACAATTATGACTTTGTTTCATGAATTCAGTATTGAAACCAAAACCAAGTAGACTACATTGTCGTAGCTAAGGCTACAGTAATTGCTATCAATTTATGTGACGCAGGTACTTCGTAGCATCTATTTAGTAATTGAAATCAGATTGTGTATTTAAACACACACAAAAAATACCTTTGTTGTCACTGCATGGATGGAGGACAAAAATGAGCCATACCTATAGTTACAGGTTGTACACAAATCTCTGAGTATCGTTGCTCTCGCAGGTGAGTTGCTCCTATCCAAGTGGCTCATGAGTAAGAGAACCTCGTAATTGCTGAGCGTTTCCTTTAAAGAGGCTCATTTTCTGATCGTCAGTTGAGGGCAGGGCTTTATTTGCTTTATTATAAGCACCTGGAGCAGGTGGCTTGTGCAAAGAAAAGGCCAAAGTGCAGTATTTGAGGTAGAACTCTGGATCTGTGGATGTGTGACGTGTGATGCTGGAAGGATCATGATTTACCTTTCTCTTCCGTATTATCCCTCCAAGGCCATTTAACATGGATCAGTCCAAATATGGTATGCAAGGTCTGATTTAAAGCACAACTGAACTTTGGTAGAACTTTGGGTTGTGTAGTTACCTGGCCATGATATGAGTCCAAATGGTGGCAAAATATGCCCGTTAGTTGCTCTGTGCTCCTCTGGGGTGATAATCCAGAATAGGGTATTTGTCGCTTTCCATTCACTTCTATAGGGCAGCTAAAACGGTCTCAAAATGACACTTCTAGCATGTATACAAACTAGAACAAAGTGGATTCTGTCAATACAAACAATAAACAGTCCTCGTACGTATTTTAAATAAATAAATAAATAATAATAAAAAATTTAAATCGCCCTTTCCTGGCTTTTTTGTATGTTATTTGGAACGTAGATTTGGTAGGTAATTCTTGCGCCAGAAACAGTGTTAATGCGCAGATGCTTCAGAAACCACTCATTGGTCCAAATTTCCACGGAAGCAAGCGTTCCTGGTAGGGGTGTGAATCTTTGGCTTCACTTCGATTCGATTACGATTCAGTAGTTGGCGATTCGATTCAAGGACACTTTTTTTTTTTTTGGAACGATTCGATTCGATTCTGTAAACCACGATTCGATTCAGTAACTTTTAACCAAAATTCTATATCCATGAAATAAACATGCGATAATGCGAGTGAGACTATCTGTATTCTTCTGAAAGGTGAAAAAATAAACAGACAACAGAATTACTTATTAAACATATTTATCCTATAAAAAAAGTAGTCCTGCATAATATTTTATGCTGAATACAAAAATGTAATTAAACATGGCTCAGTTATTTTGAACATTTTTCAATAGGCTACATGCTGGCAGGGGAGAGAGTGGGTGGGTGAGTGAGTGAGTGAGTTAAGAGTCAGTGAGCGAGTGAGAGCGGTACTTCCTTGCAGGCTGAGTTGCTCAGTGTTTCCCCTACCATTATCTTGGCAGGGCGGGACAAGAGGGAAAATAAATAATTTTAATGAAAAAAAATAATAATTTATATATATTTTTTTTTTTAATGTATATATAATCTTTTTTTTAATTTTTTTTTATGTAGCTACAATATTTCCCTTACCGCAGAATGCGGGAATGATCAAAATAGCATCTGGAAAAACCCTTGCCAAAACAGCTTCGGTTGTTTTCAATGGCAGCGCTGATATTATGAGGGTGTAATTATAGTTTCCGCCTCTACGCAAAATGGCGCACTTTCACCGCCCGGTTGAAGAGTTACGGATTACCGCATTTCGCAAAAAAATGT
The DNA here is from genome assembly GCA_029718625.1 of Synaphobranchus kaupii. Taxonomy (NCBI): domain Eukaryota; kingdom Metazoa; phylum Chordata; class Actinopteri; order Anguilliformes; family Synaphobranchidae; genus Synaphobranchus; species Synaphobranchus kaupii. The sequence goes on along the minus strand of CM056380.1, from coordinate 59,282,211 downwards.
GTAAACTAAGTCTTAAAACAATAATCATAATTAAGAATCGCGATTCATTAGATTTAAAGCATTTATATCGATTATTGGTGAAGCCAAAGCGATTCATTCTATTTATTTATTTTAGCAGATCGATTTAGTTGCATCGGTACGACTGACCATCGATTCATCGATGAATCGCATGAATCGTTACACCCCTAGTTCCTGGTAGTAGCCTGCTATGGTAAACAAACTGATCTGCCGACATGCGACATGTTGCTAGTCTTTCCTGGTAGCTTGCTAACAACATTGAAGAAAATAGTACTTTTATAATTAATTTAAATTACACAAAACATAAAATACGTACGAGGACTGGTTATTGTTTGTATTGACAGAATCTGCTTAGTTCTAGTTCGTATACGTGCTAGAAGTGTGATTTTGAGACCGTTTTAGCTGCCCTATTGAAGTGAATGGAGAGCGACAAATACCCTATTCTGGATTATCACCACAGTGGAGCACAGAGCAACTAACGAACATATTTCGCCACCATTTGGACTCGTATCATGGCCAGGTAACTACACAACCCAAAGTTGTACCAAAGTTCAGTTGTGCTTTAAAACTGCGTTTTTTTTACCTTGGAAATGAAACTAATTTACATTTTTGTCTTTTGCAGTATTTAGATAAAGAAGAAATTGTTTTATGGATGAACACAGTGGGGCCCTATCACAACAGACAAGAAACGTACAAATACTTTTCCCTTCCCTTCTGCGTGGGCACCAAAAAGACAATCAGTCATTATCATGAAACCCTGGGTGAGGCACTCCAAGGGGTGGAGCTGGAATTCAGCGGCTTGGACATCAAATTTAAAGGTAAAAAAACAATCACGTCAGAGTCTGATTGGATGTTCTTCCCAACTAATGAATATCTCCCTGATACCTGTTACCCAGTTGTGGAGTGGGAGCACTCCCTGATAGTTTTGCATTTTATGATTTAGTTGATCTTAATTTATTGTAGTATTGAATTTTAAATCAAATTAGTTTTTGAAATTTTAACATAAAATATTTTTTTGGGCAGAGGACAACATTTGTTTTTCTTGGGTTACATTGATAAATAAGATTTGTACAAAAGCATTTTTTGAGCAACAGGGATTTCTTAGTGGTTATGCTGTGCACAGCATCACGTGATTACCACTATTTTGCATTCGATGTAATTATAAATAGCCCTGTCATCCATACATGTTTAAACACAACCCTTAAAACATTTTGAGATGTTTCTAAATTTTTAACACCCCAAAGCCCAACTTTTTGTAACCATTTTACTCGGTATGTGTTCCGTCATACTGTTTTTAAAAATGTTGGTAAACTTCAGTTCAAAGTAAAATGTGAACCGAGTTGACACAACTAAAATTGACCTTGTACATTATTTCCACAGATGAGGTCCTGCAGACGACATACTGCGAAATTGAGCTGGACAAAGCCAAGCGCGATGCCTTTGTTTATGCCATAAAAAATCACTACTGGTACCAAATGTACATTGATGATCTGCCCATTTGGGGTGAGTGTTCTGACTTTGTGGAGCATATATATTTTTATTTTGTTGTTTTTTTTAATCGTGTGTGCGTCCTGCAGGGTTGGAGGTCATTTTCAGTTCAGTCAATTCTGGAAATTAATCAAAATGCAATTTATAAATTGACAATTTTCCCATTGAAGCTGCAGTAGGCAAGATTATTTAGCTATAATTTTGGAAAAATTATTAAATTTTCTCATTACATTCCAGCACCTATCAATAAATCAAGTGTTTTGGGGAGAAAAAAATCTGGTTTCTGTGAGTGTCCGGGGCTGCGTTCGGATCCGAAATTTATCCTTTCTTCCTGTCGTTCCCTTCCCTTGCTTCAAGGGGGGAATCCCCAAAATGCCAGGATGAAATATGGCAGCCACACCAAGTGTGATTCGGATCCAATTTAAGAAAGGGGAGGGAGTAATTATATTCCCTCGCTCCCTCGTTTATCCTCCCTTCCACCAAGGGTATAAAATGCAAGCTTCCAGCAAGAAGGGAATCCCACAATGCAATGCTCCACATGGAAAAAGTGGGCGGTCACCACAGAACTACGTGGCAGTCAAATTTCAACTCTATGGTGTTGCACATCCGAAATGTTACGAGGGCGGTTCAGGTCCGTTTTTGTTTGTTTCTCGTCAATCCTCCCCTGCAGAGAACCTTTTAAGTTTGCTTGCTGCACGTAGGGAAGGGAGTGTGTTAAAACTGTATTAGGCTGCCAAAAAAATCTGACCACGGTCTTACAAAAACCAACCAATCAAGGCTAGCTATGTAGCTACCAATCAGGGCAACTATCTACAAGCAAAAAATCCTCCCGGTAGAATAAACCCCTCCCTGTCTGCCTGTCTCCGCGTGTGCACTGGAGCATCGTTTGGTTTTGGTGGGAGGGGCTTAGGAGAGAGATAGGAGGGAGGAGAGCAAAAGGGGGAAGTAATTTTGCCTTGTATATTTTCAAACTTGCCTATCGCAATTTTGCGATAGCCTAATTGAGGAGAACTGGCTACATTTGATGGCAATGAGTAATTTGTGAATTAAATGCTGTAGCCTAAGGAAAATTATTGAAAAATGATTGTGACCAATATTCAGTTTAAGGGGAAGTTTTCTGCCTCCTGAATTTTCAGCTCAGCAGCCGCCACTGGCAGATACAGTTCCAGGCTTTGGTGCACATTGCTGTACCTACTTACTGATTTAGTGTGATGCTCCACACCGGAGTTCCGATTGAGTTACTAGATTGAACCACTTGGTGTTTCACGAAAGCAAAGCCTTTCTTTTTTTGACAACTTGCTTAATGGACATACACAATTTTGATTAAATTTTTTTAGGAATTGTTGGAGAGGCAGACGAAAATGGAGAAGATCACTACCTTTGGACATACAAGAAACTGGAGATAGGTTACCATGGCAACAGAATTGTTGATGTGAATTTAACCAGTGAAGGAAAAGTCAAGCTGGTGCCTAACACAAGAATCGCAATGTCCTACTCTGTAAGTACCTGCAGATGCCTAACCAATAAGCCAGTATGCAATTCATCATGGCTAAGCCTCCACAGTTTTATCTTTTGGGTTTTGAATTTACAAAACAAAATATGCATATGTTTGCAGCGTCTGGAAACATATCCTGTTTTCATTTGCATTTATAGTTTTAATAGTTGTCTGGGGGAGGGAGGTTGATAATATTGCACGATAAAACGGTGACCTTGCGTTTGCTGTTTTTATTTTTTTTCCCTTCCCTCTCCTTGATATCAGCTTGTACACATGGCATTTCTTTGAACCAAACCAAGCTGTAGTCTGCCAAGTTAATACATTTATAATGTAACATAAGTATTATAATATTAGTATAAGTTTGCTTGCATCGCAGAGATTTTAAAGCTGTGATTCCTGTAATTCTTCATCACTCAATCGGTATGTGGAGCGTAACTGTACAGTACATGACGTTGTACTTGGGTGTATCGGACTTTAATGAACTGTTACATTTAACACTGACTTAATTCTTTTAATCCAGGTGAAGTGGAAAAAGTCAGATGTGAAATTTGAGGACCGATTTGACAAGTACCTGGATCCGTCCTTCTTTCAGCACAGAGTGAGATGATTCTCTTTGAACACTAACTTGATTCCTCAGTAATTCAGTGTGCCATTCCTCTGGTGCTCTCAGCCAGGAGACAGTGACTGTTTTCCACATTAACAGGCCACACGGGACCACAGGAGAGCAACTGCTGATTGGAGGAGAGGCATATCTCTCGCAACACCTGTTACCATGCGAGCCATCTTTTGTGCCATGATATAGTGACCCACAGAAAGCCAACTTGGGGGTGTCTCGGAGGCGTAGCCTGTAGCGCACCATCCACAGGGCTAGACATAGCCACTGGCCCGGCAGTGTCTACTGACCCGTGAGGGAGGCGTAGCCTGTAGCGCACCATCCACAGGGCTAGACATAGCCACTGGCCCGGCAGTGTCTACTGACCCGTCCGAGCCAGTCGATTTTCGATGGCCCGCGCGACCCAGTGCGTTTCAAAAATTGAAAAAAATAGTTTGTAAAAGTATGCTAAGTTACTACTTCCCACTTCCATGAGGTATGAATTAGAAGGCGCGGCGAGCCTCACAGGCAGCCTTGAAGAGGCAATGTTCCTCATAAGCTAACGGCCGGATCTTCTTACACTTTTTCCAAACAAAGGTTTATAAAATATCATGGATGGAACTTTTTATCTTTTCAAATGTTCGCTTCTGGATGTCGTAATTTTGCAAGTGGATACAACAGTAGGGCTAGTAATTTTGAAAAGCCAGAAAACCAGTTTTTTTTAACCCTGGTCACATGCTCATTGTGTGCCCCCCTCTCTCCCACCCATACGTCCTGTCTTTCTACACTGTGCTGTCCAATAAAACTGAAAAGCCCTTATATATATATATATATATATTATATACATACATATACACACACACTGCCTTCAGGAAGTATTCATACCCCATTGATTATTTCTCATTTTGCTGTGTTGCAAAGTCAAATTAAAACATATTTACATGGGATTTTGTTCTACTCCTGTAGAAGTAATTCTCAATAATGTGCAAATTAAGTAAAGTGGGGGGGGGGGGGGGTGTACAAAAGGTTCTATAATTTCTAAACGGTTCATCCGATATGGATGAAAATACCCTCAAATTAAAGCTGACAGTCTGCACTTCAACCTTATTATCATTGTATCCTCTCAAACTCAAAGTGCTAGAGTACAGAACCAAAATAACAAAGAATGTGTCACTATCCAATGAATTATGGTGCTCACTGTATATATAAAAATAAATAAATTTGACTCGAGGCCTTTGTTCACTTGACAGATTCACTGGTTTTCCATTTTCAACTCATTCATGATGGTGATCTTCCTGGTGGGCCTGGTCTCCATGATCCTGATGAGGACGTTGCGGAAGGACTACGCCAGATACAGCAAAGAGGAAGAGATGGATGACATGGTGAGTGACGTGGTGCCTGCTTCTCTTGTGGATCTTTGTGCCATGACTGTCTTCCTAAAAGGCTTTGATGGCGTGAGGTATGAATGATTACCAGCAGAACAGGGGGGGGGGGGGGAAACACATAATGAGTCCAGAACACATAAGCAGACACCATGGGTTAGTTTTAAAGAACACAATTGAATGAAGTCAGCATGCGCCCTTAGGAAAACGAAAGCTTCTGTTCTTCGTGTTTGCCGTTGGCTGAACAGGTGTTTCAAATATCTTCTGTCGCTTGCATTGGAAAAAATCCCAGACAGCTGACATTTTTTTTCTTCATGCGTAATACATTGTCTCATCATATTGGCCATAATCTTATCACCAGTCCGATACCAACACCGATACGACTCCAATATTGACGTACATCCCTAATCACACACAGACACACACGTGTATATATATATAGTGGCAAGAACCTGTGAAAATATTTCCATATGATTCTCGTGCAGGACCGGGACCTGGGAGATGAGTACGGCTGGAAACAGGTTCATGGGGATGTGTTCCGCCCCTCCAGCCAGCCCATGATCTTCTCCTCCCTCATTGGCTCAGGCTGCCAGATATTCTCCGTCTCTCTCATCGTCATCATAGTGGCCATGATCGAGGATCTGTACACAGAGTGAGTCCGTCAGGACTTTCCCTCTCACTCCGCATGTTCACACATGAAGGGAGACTGGCGTCCGTGCGCACTTCAGAGAAAGGGGCTAGTGGCACATAGAGCACTAACTGCTTTCATTCATCGTGTACCTCTTTGAAGTAAATGTTACTTGACAATGTATTTTTATTTCTTTAGAACAGCAACATTACCCCTGGTTTCCTTACAATGGTCTTGGTTCCGTTTCATTAACTTGAAATACGAGTATTTGGATAATTGTAATCGTTGCTGTTCAATTACAATGAATCTGGAATTAAGGCGAGCACTCTTATGGGAAGGTTATGGAACACAGAGGTATTCATACAGTTCAAACAAGTGCCACTAGATGACAAAATAGAACTTCATAGTCCCTAAACCTCATGTAATACAGTAATATACAACAGAAAAAACACAGCCATTACAACACAGAAATACAGCAATTACAAGTTTATATGTAGTGTATTTGTGTTTCATATGGGCCTCAGATTGAATAGATTTATGTACAATTTGACAGAAACAATGCACACTAATCAACATTTCATAGATTCATCAGTGACGAGGGGATTTGGTGAAAGGCTGATGTTTTCATGTTTTGCATTTATGTGCACACATTAATTAGGTCATGCCCTATAATCAGACTCAACGGGGGTTAGCGTAAACATTCACACATTCACATTAGCTTAATGACTTGTCCTTTTGGGTAATGCTCTCTTTCAAATGTCATCCGGCAGCAAAACAGTAGTCCTCCTTGTAGAATAACAGGGTCTGCGTAAACTCTAATGATCCCAACCAAACTGGAAACCCAAAAGTGCCAGTGGAAATGAAACATGCCAATGCAAACCAGATGTGTTAAAAGGAGCACACTCTGCTGGTGTTCACAGGAGAGGATCCATGCTCAGCACCGCCATCTTCGTCTATGCTGCTACATCTCCAGTCAATGGCTACTTTGGGGGAAGTTTGTATGCAAAACAAGGGGGTGAGCAAACCTTCCATTTTTAAAAGGAAAAATGTAAAGTGTAGTGGTCTTGATTATTGTTCACATTTTAGATTTTTGTTTTGATCATTTAAGAATTGATTCACCAGGATTAAAAACAAATCACACCCAGGTGGTGAAGTAAGCGGTGGAGGTTTATGAGCAATCATATTAAAAGAAAATGTGTGTGTTGTTTACATGTACAAAAACAATGGCCTCTGGTTTGGTGATATTTATTTACATACGCAATATACTCTGATAAAAACAGGAAAGATTACAGTTATTACTTGAACAATAACAATGGAATTCCAAACTCAACAAGAGGGTGCATGGATTGTTGGGCCGTTCCATAACTGACTGGGTCCAGCAGAACACTGGTGGTAGATTTTGTATTGATTTTGCTTCGGGGGGTTGCTACGGCGACTCACCTTGCTAACAGGTGGAATGTTCAAAACTCCACTCTAGCAGCAGCTGGTAATTTCAATTTCAAACCCATTTTCTAACTTGTCACCACGACTACAGTTTAAGCTACACAAGACATATTATATACAGATGTGCATCTGGTTCCCAGAATTCCTACGGTGTGAATATCTAAGCTGTGACGTGTATATTTTTTGAGATAGAGCTGTCTGAAGCTGGGCATGCTTTTCTCAAGCTACAATTGTATTGCCGGGCATGTGACGCATAGGCGACTCCTGATTGGTTTAAATCTCATGCTACGAACGGACGGACACACGTCACGTATAGAAGCGGCTGCACCGCTTAAAAAAATAAATAAAGCAAGTAATTTATACAAAGAAGATTAGTATATAGATAATTTTTTCTGGATTATGTGGATTGCTGTAGGCACTGCACTACAGGATGACACTTGGTTTGATCCAGAAAATTCCAGAAGACTTTCAGGGAGAAACCTCCACCTAACCTAATCAGCATGAGTCCAAAGTTATAGAGAATGAGCCAGAAAGACAAGCCCTGTAGGGGTTTCAAGGTCTATGAAGTAGTCTTAACAGAACACATTGTGGGTTTGGCTGCTAAACTAGTGTTCTTCCATTAATGTTCTTTTCACGTTTCATTTATACAGTTTGGAATCCTATTGTCTATAACATCACATCCACATGAAAATGAATAAACCGTTACAAACCATTTAAAGGGTTAAAAACAAACCATTGAAAAGTTCAGAATTATTGTGCCTTTTTTAATATGTTTAGTATGTAAGTTGCTGTAAACAGCTAATACCACGTTTTAAAAACTTTTTATTTTGTTGGCCATTTTCTGCAAATAGGTGTGAGATACGATTGTCCAATGTTGAGTCGCTGGGTTCTTGGAATATAAAAAATCAGCAGTCTTAAGACCATCTTAATATTTGGCACACAGGAAGGAGATGGATCAAGCAGATGTTCATTGGAGCCTTCCTGATCCCCGCCATGGTTTGTGGCACCGCTTTCTTCATCAACTTCATCGCCATCTATTACCATGCTTCCAGGGCAATACCGTTCGGCACAATGGTGAGTAAAGGTCTTTGAATGAGGTCATGGTGGGGGCTAAAGAGCTGTGAACCAGGTCTGTAGAGCTCTAAAAAAATTATTGTGATGTTTCGAAAAAAGGCGTGTGGGTTCTCACCATATCAGAATTTTACATTTTTACATATCAAACCAATTCTGTAGCACATATCTAAACATTCAGATGAACACTTAACATTGGGATGGCAGGTATGCCATCCACCATGTTACGGCTTGGCGGGGCATGCACCATACCTATACAGCACCGAGAGTTTGCCACTTCTCAGGGTTTCTTGCAGAAATGATCACAATTACCAGACTCTCAGCCCTTAAAAACATTACATTCCGTACTTTCTGACTTGATGTAACCACACAGAATACATTCATACATGGGTTATATAGGCATGGGAGTGCACTGTGAGCAACAGGAAGAAGAAATTCATAGTGGCTTTAACTATGAAACACCATTGAACAATCAAAATGCTGCAACACATGACTGCTTGTGTTAAGCATAACTGATCTGTCAGTCAACTAGTGTGACTAGTTTGCTGTGTAACCTGCAGACAAAGCATGCTTTCATAGCTACTGTTAGGTAGTGTAACAAAAATGGTGATGGGCAAATTTCCAACGAACCATTTGACTGGCTCAACAAGACTGGCGGCATGTAACATTAAGGAAATGACTCTTAATTTCAAGTCAACAGCAGATTGCATTAAAATACACCAACCAACTCAGCTACAGTCTAAAGGGCCGACCAATTAAGCAAACGAGAACAGGGGGTTAGCAGTCTTACAGCTTCCAAGGAATATTTGTATATTTAATATTTAATTAACGGGTTTAAAGTTTCCCAATTAATCTAGTGATTAATTCAACTAATGAAAAAAAGACCTTTAGAAAATTATGTCAGGACATGTATAACAGTTTAATTGTAGTTGAGGTGGTGAACACTGAGCAGCGTATCGATGTTATTTTTCAGGTTGCAGTCTGCTCTATTTGTTTCTTCGTCATTCTGCCCCTGAACCTGGTTGGTACCATTCTGGGCAGAAATCTCTCCGGCCAGCCAAACTTCCCCTGCCGCGTGAACGCAGTGCCTCGGCCTATCCCCGAGAAAAAATGGTAACAGTCATCTAATCTACAAAATCATGGCTGAGGTTTGCGTGCGTGCATGTGCACATTTCATCAGTGATGATGAGTGGGTTGCATGTGCTGGAACTCCTGCTTGGAGTTTCCAGTTGGAAAGCGCTCTCTGCACTTGCTGTAGGTGTATCTGTATTTGTTTGAGCTAAGATGATCTGTGTCTCTCTGCTCTGTAGGTTCATGGAGCCAGCCATCATCGTTTGCCTCGGAGGAATCCTGCCCTTCGGCTCCATATTCATTGAAATGTAAGGAGCCTCCATTAATGTGTGGGGAGCGTATTACCAGCCCTTACAGCAACAGGCCTGCAGGCTCCTGATGGCACCTGTATTTAGGCATCTCTGCTTTTCCTCTGCGCCTGTACAGGTACTTCATCTTCACCTCCTTCTGGGCCTATAAGATTTACTATGTGTACGGGTTCATGATGCTCGTCCTCGTCATCCTGTGCATAGTCACCGTCTGCGTCACCATCGTCTGTACCTACTTCCTCCTCAATGCTGAAGACTACAGATGGTGAGTAATGCCTGCTAGCGCAGGTACGGTTTAAAGTCTCGGGCCTGTTTGCTTGATTAGGCTGGACTATTCGACTTTATGGACAACCTTACGTCAACGCTTTCTGTAAATATTTACTGAACACTTCGCCTCCGTTGACCCATGTCACCTGACTCTTAGGCCTGTAGCTTTATAAGGGGCAAAAGAAGGGAAATAATTTTCAGTTTAGTTTTCTTCTCTCTCAGTCTTTGGTGACCAGTTGATTAAAGCTGCTGATTTTCAGGTGGTAAATTGCCTGCATTTGTGGTGCAGTTTGGTGTAAAAAGGGTTTCAAGAGGTTTTGGACTGAGCTTCAAGTCTGTATCAGGACTTGTGTTGCATAGGGACTGATAAATGCTTGTCTGTTGGTGCTTCTGGAGAAAACTCATTATTCATTTTTTGAATGTTTGCGTTTTTTCAGGCAGTGGACAAGCTTCCTGTCAGCAGCTTCCACTGCTGTTTATGTTTACATGTACTCCTTCTACTATTACTTCTTTAAAACAAAGTGAGTGTTCAATCTGTCTGCCTATCATCAGCCTTTAAAATAGTATTTAAGGCACTGTCCTTCACTATTATGTCTCATAAAATGAATAAATTAGCAAAATTGTGTGTTATGTATGTTCTGTATTTTTCTTTAACATTCAGTCTAAAGAAACTTAACAAACTTAACTAGTAAAACAAAGAATGTATTTTGTAAAAGTGCAATAAGACATTTTTATTAGGCCAGCTGAAAGTACAAAGTATCTTCCCCAATGATTAGTATTGAAGTGTTTTTCCCTCTTTTTTTAGGATGTACGGCTTGTTTCAGACATCCTTTTACTTTGGATACATGGCTGTGTTCAGCACGGCGCTGGGAATCATGTGTGGTACGTTTCACTGTTTCTTATGCTGTCATTTGATATGCTGCCGTCATGGGAATTCTTGTCTGATCACTATGACAAAATGACTCATTGGCCAGGGAGTGATGTCATAGTGCCTACGGAATGATCCATTAATGAGCAGTTGGGCGATCATATCCGACAGGTGATTTAATGCGTTTCAGAGGACACGGTTGTGCATGCAGGTGCACCCTCCTGAATTGAGAGGATAGGAACAGCACGGACTTACTGTGATTGGTCATTCCAGGTTGAGGAGAACATAGCATTTTGGAATAGAAGTTGTGTTCTAACCCCTTCTCAATGTCCCTTTATCTTGTGATAGCCGGTAGTTACTAAACTGTTACTTTGTCCTTCAGGAGCTGTTGGTTATATGGGAACAAGTGCCTTCGTCAGGAAGATCTACACTAATGTGAAAATTGACTAAAGAAACGATGGGATCTATGGATCACATGCAGCTTGTCCAACAGAGTCGGGCACAAGTGGTTTTTGCAGGAAGAGATTGTGGTATATTACTTTGTACAAATGTAGTTTTCCATTTTCTGACGGATTCAAGAATGAGAACGGAGAAAGTACTAAAGCAAAATGAAAATGCTTAAAACCGTTGTTTTAGTCCACTGCTTTGATAATTTTTTTTTTCCAGGGCAAATGCTTGGAGTGTATGCAGTAATAACTGCAGCACCCCCTTCCCCATGCAAACCTCCCATCTCCCAAAAACAGAACAGAGCTTATTACTGATGAATTGTCTAGCTCTCTTCAGTGAAGAGGACAGAGCTTAACGAAAGCATGTTCTATTGTATAAAAAAAGGGAGAGACGGATGCCTTTACGTGCTGATTTGGGAATCTTGTTGAATTTCTGAGTCAGTCTGAATGCCATCATTCTCATTCTGGTTTCTACATTTCTTTTAATCACACTCGGCACTTGCATATGTTTTGCTGGTGCGTTGCATACACATCGGAAGCTATATTAATGCATGTAATATATCAGATTTAGTGGGGAAATGAAACCATTCCCTTATTTGTCATTCAGTGAAAGTATTTCTCACCTGAATTAAGTCCATCCATCCAAAGAGTGAGGCTTTGGTCAAATTTTAGTTCTGCGGTAGTTTACTGTACAGGTAGAGAACATACAGTAAAGTGTAGGATTTGGTGAACTATTTTTGAGGTACAGTATAAGTGACACATTGTTTTAAATTGGATGTTTGATGTGAACCTATTTTCCAGTTTAGTCTTTTTTTTTAATGTTTGGGTTTGAATGAAGTCTTCTCGTAAAGATAATATATGAATAGGGGGTATAACATGTATATAACCTTAAAATAATGTAACTTTAGATGTAGAACCCAAATGTATTTGGTTGTACAGATTTACTACAGTTTTTAAAATGAAACATTCAGTATAAAAGATTAAATATTTTTTTCCCTTTTTTTTTTTTTTGCTTGGGGGAGGTCAGCTCAGATACATCTTGCCTGGAATTGCATGAATTTCCATCTAAATGTATGTCCCATTAAACTGAGTTTATCCATAATTACACCCAACATTAACCGTTTTCCTCTGCCCAGAGTATGCAGCCTGTATATTTTTATTTTTTTCTAATAAAATGTCCTGAATTAAGAGCTGCTTGCAGACATAGCGGTTACATTAACAGATGGCGAACAGACTGGTTATATTTTATGATTTAAAGCTTTAATTGGCTCACAGGCCATTTCCCATGCTTTGGTTTAGTTTCTCTTGACCTGGAAAAAAAAAAGTGAATGTCAAAAGGAATGAGGCATGACTGCTGAGTTTCTGCAAACATACTGTACAAAGGACGTTATTGCACACTTAACTGGATGTTTTCATTGTGTTACACGTTGCTTCAAAAATATTTCCATGTGTGTATGTAAATACAGTACATAACAAAAAAAAGTCTCCGATGGCAATACCTTCTCATTTCCAATGATCCCACATTCAAGTAAATTATTGGCTTAAAATGCTCTGACGGGAACAACTCAGAGCTCATTTTCTGTAGAGTAAATCGAGAAATTGGCTTAATGTTTATGTACAGGTGTCATTTGGACATGGTTTGTTATATGAAGGTGGTGACGTCGCACTCAGATGTTTGTCAAATTGTACAAAGATTCAGTTTATACTTGGAGTTGTTCAAGGCTGACTGGCTTGTGGCTGAAAGCCATGCATAAAGTTTGGGGGGGGGGATACAAAATCTGTAAATTATCACATTTCCTAATCATTAGAATAAAAATGACAATGGTGTGATGAGTTTTTTTTTCCCACTGTTTACTTAATATTTTTGTACTGAGTGTGGTTTAGATTGTGCTTTACATTTTTCTTTTTTTTTAAGGTAAGGAAGGCAATACATTGATTTTTTTTATATATTTACTATTTCCATCAATCATTAAGCACAGAATTATTTAAGTATTCTTGTTGGTTTCATCCTGTTTTCTATTCTTTAAGACTTTGGTAATAAATTCCAATGTTATGCCATACAATTAATAAAACAAGCGGAATATTAATTTTGTCTTAAGTCGATTCTCCGAAAGACGATTCAGATCTGAAACCCTTTGTGACCCTGATAACTTGAATGCTTTTACAGTGTAAAAGCCTTTTTGTACTCTGATGTGAACACATATACAGTGTAGCAGTGGTACGTAGATTTATGGTATCATTTAATGGTTAGTCACAATGACTGGGTGACATATTTGTACATGACATTCTGGTAAATTCTTACTGCACTCGGTACCTCGCGCACTGCCACACCTGCTTCATGGAAAAGGATGGATTAGGACTCGAGATGTTGCCATGAGCGCCACCACAGGGCTTCAGCCATTTCCCCACCACACACATTTCTCTGTTCAGTGCACATCTCACCAGGACCAACCACAGCGCTGCTTTGTGTAACTTGCTCCCAATCCACTTATTGACCCCCCCTCCTCCAAATTCTGAGCACCCAATTAAATCGGCGGGCTCATATCACTGCACACTGCTTCTTATCGCCCTGCAGCCCACCAGTTGAGCTGTGCGCTTGTTGCCTTGGAGAAGTTACCTTGATGCAGTTACTGTAGGCCGACTGCAGAGGGATGACACAGCTGACTGAACCCCTCCCCTTCCCTAAGGAACAGTACAGCCAATTATGCACCATTCCGAGGTGTTGCTGGCCTGACTGCGCTGACTTGGTCAGGATTCAATAGCGACTAGTTAACAAACACAAAATGTGTTTTAGTGGGATGAGTAGAGGGGGGGGAAGAAGGATGTTCCCATCTATTAATCAGATTTTCACATTTTTATTTCGCGTCTAATTTCATAAATTAAAATACATAAGTGCTCTGACGGAAAATAATGATATTACATCATTTTCTTTGGGTCTTTAGATAGAACATAGTCTCATCTAACAGTAGGATGGCAGTATGATGTGATGGTGCACCTCTATGTCGAGCTGGTGTGGATCTCATGGTACAAAGCCGTAAACCCACACTCTTCTAGTTCACCTGCTCAAAGTACTCCTTTGAGCCTTCAGGCGTTGGCTTAATCTGGAAGCAAAAACATGCAAACAAGTGTAAACATCTACTGACAATAGGAGGAGCATATACCTCAGCAAAATTAACACATTTCAGAAAGCCAGCCTGGCACAAATGTATTTTCTTGGTGATTCTTCAACAGTTCGGTCCATTCATTTTCCACCTGTGAATCCTCAATATTCACTTTTTTCGGTGAAACCACACTACCCATGAGTTAATATGAAATACAGGACAAGTCCATGTGTCTCATGATTTTTAGATAGAAGGACCGTATATCAATTTAAATAAAACCAAAGAGATGGTAAATTAACTGGCACCTCTGTTATAGCCAATTGTTTCACAAACAGCCAATTTCTATCTTCCTCTAGAATGCTGCGTTTTACAAAATCCCAGGATCCCTCGTTCAGTGATTTCACTTGTGGGATGCAGAAATGTGACATTCTGGGTCCAAAGGTCATCTTCCAACACATGGCTCCGAATCACTTACTAGTTATTTCCACAGGTGTGTCGAACAAACTACTAACAGTCCTCCGATGTCAGAGTCATGCTTCTTTTACGTGTAGGAATTATCCCACCACAGTCTGTATTCTCATGCTTACTTGTGACTCAGCTGCAATTAATGTTACTCACCATCTTCGGGATCGTTACATATGTAAAAAAAGACTGCAAGTATTCCAAATACGGGTGGCATTCTCATCCTATTATAGTTTCTCTTTCATGCACTCAGTGACAATTCCTAATTGAAAGTTGATTGACTGATTATTGTAACCCTTTAGGCATGTGTTTATGAGTGCACTGCTTACAGCAGAAATGATATGATTGGCTACATGCAGCCGGTTGGGGTGACCTTACCGTTGGGGAGTCGGGGGTCCAGCTGGCAGGGCACACCTCTCCGTGGGTTTCCACAAACTGGAAGGCCTTGACCAGGCGAAGAGTCTCTTCCACACAGCGGCCAACGGGCAGGTCGTTAACGCTCATGTGTTTGACCACCCCGCTGGGGTCGATGATGAACAGGCCTCTGGAGAGAGTGATGAACACAGACCAGTTCACCTGGGCATTCTGTGTGCATATTTCAGTTATAACACGGATGGGCCCTTTTCCACTTTGTGTCTTTTACTGTCTAGATTACGCTCATTACCTCAGTGCAATGCCAGGCCCCTCCAGGAGCACTCCGTAGTCCCTGGACACCTGCTTATTGAGGTCAGCCAGCAGGGGGATGTTGATGTCACCCAGCCCCCCGTTCTGGAAGACAAAAATTACCAGGTGAAAAGGAGGTCAACAACTTCCAACTGTTTCTACTAGTCCTATTAACCAGTGATCTTAAAAACTGCTAATTCTTCCACTGCTAATACTGCTAACCAGGTATCCAACTAAGTAATACTGACAATAATCCAGCTAACTGCAAATCCACCAAAACTGGCACACTAATACAGATAGACAGGCAATGTACACAGGTTAAAAAAAAAACCAATACAAGTTCAAAAACAAGTGATGAATCATAAATTAAATTAAGATGTAATCTTTTTGAGACTCTCTGACAGAATTGCAGCTGTGAAAATGGCCTTGGGGGCCCTTAACAATCCTAATGTAAAGCCAACAACAATAGCAGAGACCCTCCAACTGAGAGCACATCGCTATCATGAGAGCCGTATGATGAGGCCCACCTTCCGCGGAGTGTTGATCCATGCCAGGTGGGTGAAGTGAGAGTCCACAGACACGCCCACTACCTCACAGTTCACATCGTGGAATTCGCTGGCTTTGTCACTGAATGAGATAATTTCAGTTGGGCAGACGAAGGTGCTGGGAGAGAAGGAAACACCATCAGTACCCTTTTACACTACAGAGAAATAGAGTGAAACACAGTTAAACTCCAGTGAAAGCCACACAGGTTTACCTAGGTAACATTGGATTGGGAGAAGGACAGCCAATTACAAGTAACATTACTAAGTTCACTGTTACTTGCATATTGCACAGTTTCTTTGAACGCACATATTCAGAGCAATGAAATAGCCAAATGGCTCTCTTTCACTCAGAGAACAAGGATACTCAGCTGTCTGCACATTGTCTATCATACAAAGAAATCCAGTGGGCTACATATCAAAATGCAATATTCTGTAAGAACACCAAGCACATGATATTCTATTATTGGGTTCAACAACCCAAGGGTTAGTACTGACCCTACAAGTCCTTGTAAGCTGTCTCGGTGCATTAGTAGCTCTGTTTGGGAAAGGAAATACTTCCAATTCTGGCCTCATTTCTTATTGGCCAATGGGTCAACATTTTAGTGCAATGAGTCACAAATTAACTCAAACTGTTGGCATGATATGAATTTTAAGCGGTTTATGACAGGCTACAAAAGCACATGTGTACAGGCCTGATAAAGTAACCTATCCAAGAAAGCAGCTGGAATGCCTGACCACACCCCCTTAACTGAGAAGTTCCCAGCTGACCCCAAATTGCAGATACTAAAAACCTTCTATCTGGCTCCAGTGAATGTGAACAATAGAGGATTTGTAAAATTAATTTATTTACATTGTCCTATCATAATCAGTTTTGATGCATGCACCTTTCCACATGCTTGCAAAGCTTCGTAATTATGTAAAAGGAAAGCAAAGTCTAAGCAATATAAATAAACTCACAAATCCAGAGGGTAGAAGAAAAGCACCAGATATTTCCCCGTAAAGTCGTCCAGACTGATATCCCTGAACTCCCCGTGGTGGACAGCGGTGCCTTTGAAATGAGGCGCATGCTGAGTGACGGCTGGGGCCCACCTTGCACTACCTGTAGATGCACAGACACACGAAAACAGTAACAACAGATTTAACTGCTAACACAGGACATTTCCACTATATATACAGTATATATATATAAACTTTTCAATCCCGTTTCTGTCCCCGGTTTGGAATACCAAATTCTAAGTGCTGCACTACACTATTCTCTCTCAATCTGGGAGGGTGGATAAACAGCAGATATAGCGGAAATAGCCAGCCACCACTTCTCACTCTGCAATCAGCCAGCATCGTGCTCACAGCGCATGTGCACCTGTCACATCCAAGCCAAAGATGCCCCACACCAACTGACCACAGGAACTGCCATCACATGATGAGTGAAAGATATGAATTAATAATGATAAAAATCACATAGTTCCATCCTGCCAGATTTCCTTGCAATGATATAGCGTTATCGTCGCAATTCAACACAGACATTCACGATTCACAATCCTTTGTCCTCACTTCAGCCTTGTGAAGGGGTGATTTTGTCGCTGGAGACTCGCTTGCTCCGGTACATGATCAGAAACACTGAGCTCAACAGTAGAGCTGACATACTTGTGCTGAAGCAGACTTTGTGGGTGGGCGGACGGCTGAGAATTCCAGATGAGCGGCTCGTCGACACTGCAGCACAGGCAACAGGCCTAAATCCAGCTGCAGAAAAGCCAGAGACCTAGGAAAGAAGGGGAGATTTAAATAAGACATCACACTGTACCAAACTCAATACTGAGCAAGTCGTAGTGCACTACAATAGATAACTTCTTCACATGCATAACTTCTTCACAATGAAGTTGTAGTGCAGATCCTTTATAAAATGTGAAGTGCTGACTGCAGGTAGCTACCTGCCCCTGTGCCTGCATGAAGCTACAAAAAATTCACCAGTGTCAGTATATTTCCTGGGTAGCTACAGGAGGCAGGCTTAATGGAGCTTAATGATTGATTAGGATTAAATTATAAGGAGACCACAACCATACGCTACGAAATAGATTCTATGTACTTTCTTGCAGTCACATTGAGGACTCTTCTTCTCCAACGACTCTAGTCAATTAACGTGTTTTACTGGATGTCCAAATGACAGATGTCCTTGCTTTCTGAGGGAAGGCTGCTATCATCTCTGCATTGATAGATATTTTACAGATGCATTACTGTAATCCTCATCTCTGCATTGAGAGATATTTCACAGATGCATTACTGTAATCCTCAATTACCGGCAATGTCTTTACTTTATTATTTCATTTTTTTGTTAGAGGCCAGTTACCACTGGTGTTTTATTCTCTCTTCGGTCCCCAGCTCAAAATCCGACACCAAAGTTACGTAGACTACGTAACTCTGGTTACATAGAAAGATTTCGAACTCACCATTGCAACCCAACTATGTAAGGCTGCCTTCAAGGCTGTCGGAATTATCGGAAATACGAGTTTCCGACATGGAAATTGAACGAACCTCCAAAGTCGGAGATAATTTTGCCACCGGAGTTCCCGAGTTGTGACGTTTTACCGCTGACCTTTACCTCTCTATCCTTCAAGTGCTCATCGGAGCTCATATTTCCCAATGGCAGAAAATACGACAGATTCACATACGCTACGACAATGCAACCAGGCAGCGTAGCAGATTATCATATTGATGGTCACGCACACAGAGCACACAACCATTTAGTAAAATATATTTTAATAGGCTATATCATAAATGGCTCTCCTCATAAGTTTCCTTTCCTCTTCTTTCTCATGCAGAAAGTGATAGCAGCTCTCTGTGTATTTTTTTATTCGTAAATGATCAAAAGAAACATTTACTTTCTAGACATCCATGTTTGCTGGTAATTCCGATTTCGGAGCATGTGAATGCGTCAACCTCGTAATTACGATTTGGCAACTGGGAAATAGGAGCTTCCGTGGAGCACTTGAAGGCAGCATAACTGTTATTGGAATCTGGAGAATCAGAGATTGGTTCAAATGAGTTGGAAATATTAGGACTTCTGAGATCATTCAAACACAGCATAATCACAAACTCCTGCAATGTTTGTGAAAAGGCTACTTCATCACTATCACCGCCAATCCCAATGTTTTTGCTAATAAAAACATCTAAATTAGGTCATCTCAAAACAGCACGGTAACTGTTAGTTAACGTTAGCTTTCGTAAGCTGTTATGCGTTCGTTTCTGAGCTAGCTAGCCAGCTAGCTACGTAGATACAGGCTGCGAAGGTTAAACATAAAACTTGCTGTCTTGAAAGAATGCTCAATATATCGAACATATACTGTGGAATTATTTTTTATCATCGATATAATTAATGACACCAATAAAGCCACGGAAGAAATAAGCAATGCGACAAATAAACTTGCCGAAGTTTTGAGAAGTCTTCCTAAGGTGGCTGCCATCTTGGATTTGTGAACTCAACTGTGCTGTTTTCACGTCACACGTGGTCAGTCAGTGCAGACCTGACACCGGCGCCATACGTCATGGGCTGTATGCAGAAGTAACCACCAATCACAAAGCATTACATTGCATACAGTGACCCAACAATGTGCAGTTCTGTAATCCGTTGCATAATCTGCAGTCATGCACACAGGCTTCCTAAAATGTACGTTTTCTGAACGTTATTGTCAGAACTATCAAGATCCGCAAAATGTGTGACGGTAGTTTGCACCTTTAACGCCCCCTTCTGATTGCGCGTCACCTGCGCAAATGCACAGATCTGCATCTTAATTGGATCCCCTAATAAAGTCAGTAAAGAGCTTTTGTGCGTGCGTCGCAGGTCCAGATTTGTGACTTTCGTCAGAGACCCTCCCCCAATCTCTGCTTTCGTTATAGAACACGTGTTTAACGTTATAAGCAGGCTTCTGATTGGATAAAATTGTCTAGGGTCAAAGCCTTTATTTCAGCAGCCTGTGTGTGTGCTGTGTGTGTGTGTGTGTGTGTTTGTGTGACACAATCGAAACAGGATTTTCTCCTTAGCGCGATGCACGTTTATGTTGTCAACCCTGGAATTGTCACCTTGAATGGAAGCCTTTGTATTAACGTTGGATAAATTGTTCATGTTCCTCACGCCGACGTGCGGACTAAATGGATATTAACTTGCAATTCTGGAAAAGTGACGGGCAGGTATAAATGGAACATGCATTTAAGATAAACTAGTTATAGCAGCGAGAAAGCTAGTTGAAATATAGCTAGCTGTTTATTATATTTAAGGGTCTCTGAATTTGGCGATATAGCGAACGTGAACTCAAATTGAACATATTACTAAAGTTGCGAGATCCATGATTCGCAAAGTAGACTAGCCTAAGTTACTTAATTACGTTCCGTAAACGGCGACTCAAGTCAATAAAGAGCCAGCTGCAGGGTCGAAGCCTCACGCGTGAGCAAGGAAACGTGCGCATACGCGCGAATGTAGCCAAATCACGGAGGCAACACGCGAGAGCTAAGCTTGTGACTTTAAAAAGTAAGTGCCTGTGTGACGTGAGCGCAGCCTGTGGCGTGATTGAATTGCATGATATTGGAATTAAATCTCTAAGCCTCTTTTATGGCTGATGACACCTTTTTGATGGCTGGCTCTGGCTCTTTGATGGCTGGCTCTGGCTCGTTGATGGCTGGCTCCGGCTCGTTGATGGCTGGCTCCGGCTCGTTGATGGCTGGCTCTGGCTCTGGCTCTATTGTGCCAGACACATCCAAGGCTCGACACTCTATGGCCGAGCGTGTGTTTTCACATTTTGTGAGGTGGTTGATGTATGCATCTCTCCGGACAAACGTTGATGCGCAATACACACAATGGAAGTGCGCATTTGACAAACACTTGAGGTTGCATTTGTAGATTGCATAATCTGGAAAAGAAAACAGGGTAAATAAATGTAGTGCTGTGGAATGGCCATGGATGCAAAATGGCACAATAGAAAAGTTTCTGGAATAATGTCACATTATTTAACATATAAGAATGACAAGTTTGCACACTAGACTGTGTAGACCACAGGTGCTGGAGATACACGAATGCCAAGTGTGAAACAATAAACTCTGCAACTTTGTGTCTCTTGCTGTGCTTGCAACTTTATAAATGATGAACTATTGTTAAATGTCATATTGTAGCTAGTATATGGATTGTTCTCAGCGGCTAGTTAGGTCATATGACAAGTGGACTGGTTATTATTTTTATTTATATTATTCCATATAGTGATTTATGACGTATGATAACTATCATGTGATGGTTGATGTTTTCATGAATTTCTATTTGTGATCTGATATTCTTTATATTGTATGCCTATATGTTTATTGTACTTCCTTCACACTTAGACTATGGTGAATTCTGGTGAAAATGTTGTAATGATATAATTTGTCAATTACCAATCAAGGGACTAATTATGGGAAGTCTTTATAAGAGTATGTTTTTTACCATTCACTCCAAGACTCTGACGAAGGACTGTTGTCTGAAACGTAAGTCAATTTTTGCAAGCACAGCAAGAGACAGTGCTTATTTATCATTTCACATTATTTTAACATGTCATGTTACTTTCCTTCTTATTGTACCCATGGTTTTCCCATACATATAAACAGTAGATGAGAGGTCACACTCATACAAACCTTCATGCTGTACGGCTCTCTTTCGGTGTGCTAACAGATGCAGTTTGATCTTGCTGAGTACTGTGGGTTTAAATACATCTTCTGTGCAGAATGGACAGTGGTAATGAGTGCAGCACCGGACACACTTCTGGAGCGATAGCTCTCCATCTCGCTTTTGAATTGTGATGTGAGGCTGGCAAAAAGACATGAGACAATACTGTGCATCAGCGTTATGTTAAAATCATAACCATTCATCACTGGTAGAACAATAGCAGACAATCTGCAAACTTGACAGTAGAGGGCAGGACAAAGCCCTTGGTTCGACTACAAAACAATATCTTGTAGATATATCCGTTAGTACTAATGCGGTTTTTGACAAACATTTGTAGATTTTTGCATATCATTTAGGTTAGGACAGCTAAATTGGGTATATGTCTAGATGACAAGCTTACCTTTAAAAAACACATTAATGCTCATTAAAAAAAAAAGTTAAGTTGAATTATTATTTCGAAAATATCTTGTTTCTCTTTTGAAGCATGAAAAAAAAACTTATGCCACCTTTTATCTTTTGATTATGGGGATGTGTTGTATATGCATACTGCATCCTCTGTACTGTAGTACGCAAACTTGCATACCAGCTACATTAAGATTAATTACAAAGGCAAATTCATCATTGTATCTAATACCAACTCGGTAGGCTGAAGATACCATTGCTTAAAATTCATAAAAAGGTAGGCTTACCAACACGGACGTTTTCTCCAGCTTTGGCTTTTTATAAACGGTCTCCATCTTTTGCTGTTTGTTTTCATTTGGCGCACACGCGCACTTTTTTGACGACATTCGCGCACATGCGCACCTTTTTCCAGCGTGCACACGTTTCCTTGCTCACGCGTGAGGCTTCTCCGACCCTGCAGCTCACTCAAGTTAATGATTGCTTTAGTTGTCAACGTTAACTTTATGCGAGCGCTAGAGTATTAAAAACACAGGAGTCAAGAGCCCATTTAACATTAGTGAAATTAAATTGTGATAGCATTAGTTTTCTTCCACTTCCAGACTTTCCAGCGCAGACTTCGTCTGTGGATTAATATCCTTGATCCAGTCTCCCTTCTTTCCTCTGACGTGAGTAGCCTATGTAAGAACCTCAATTTATGATTTTCTTTGATTATGAATCTCAGATTTAATGTAGGGGCATATTCTCTCTTGAGCAGGGTGAGATTGAGAAAGCTCGTTCTCTGCTTGGAAGAACAGAAGATCAGAAGAACAAGAGAGAGGTAAGTATCGGCTCCATAACAGGATACATATTTGATTAAATACATTTTGCATGTGTGATTTCTGGATTTTCAATTAAAATTATTATATTTTTCAGGTAGATGATTCATGGAAGCTGAGCCTGGTAGGTTGTGTGCCTGATTGGTTCATTAAATCACACGTGATTCTATGCACTTTCACAGCTAATTAAACGATTATGTAGGCTATAACTATGTATTTTTCTCGATTTTAATTTTAGTAAATGTTTTAGTTCGTTTCATTTATTTGTCACATTGCTTCTTGTCAGCTGATTGATTTTAATGTACACCTTTGTGTAGTAACTGCTGATGTTTCACGCAAGATCGAAACAGAACAGAACCATACTTATATATTTGAAGCAAACTATCAGGTGTTAAAGTTCACTTAAAAATTTAGTGGTTCAGTTAGTCATGTTTGACTTCAAAAAAGCCTTTTTCAACTGAGTTTGACTTAAAAACTTATCTAGAATCAAGTTGAATGTCATATTTGATGTTTAATTTGAATAGCCATATTATTGTAGATAACTACCATTCATGACTCAGAATGGTACAGTAAAGTTTAATATCTAAGAGATATGTATGATAATTGAGTTTACACACTATTTTGTTTTTAAATTTTTTTAGTCATCTGTTCAACTCCGACACTGGTGCCATACTTCCAACAATATTCCGCCCTCCAGGTAAGAAAATGTAAACATCTTCATGCTTTGGCATAGACATCTATTGTCTCGGCATATTGTAGTGAGCTGAAAATCATGTTTTCACGCTTATAATGATCATTTTCAAGACAAATTTAGAGTGAGAAGAACAAGAAGAATTCTGGGGCGCAGTGATGACACTAAGCCCCAGAATACTTGCATGATTTGGTTGAGACTGCGCAGGTATACAGAGTTGGCGTACTTTGGTAGAAAATAGTTTTCGAAAAAACTGCACAACAAGGTCTGTGGATGTTCGTGAGTAACCGTGTCATTATATTTGGAAAGAGACATTGCTGTTGATTTTTTTTGAATGTACTTTTTTGCCACTTTGAGCGCCACAAACATTGGACCCATTGAGGTCTGTTGTGGCAAGATGAAATCAAGGTGAGCTGCATATCTATAAATCAAAAAAACTTGTGAAATCTCAGCAAAATTATCTGGATGGATAGATAGCACTCCGGGTATATAGAAGCATAGCTTAAAGGGATAGTTCACCCATTTTGAAAAATTTGATATTGTTTTACTTACCCCCAAAATAGTATGTAAGGCTGTAGTGATGCTGTCCTGGTCTCACTGTTGTAGATAAAATTGGCTAAACCTGAATTGGACCAATGCTAACAACTAGCATCTTGGAATTAATTGCCCCCCACCTAACTTTTGTTTAAATAACCGCCTAAATCCACTGAAATTGTTAAATAAACAAATGTTTAGTTTGATGGTATGTAGTATAAATTTCACATGCTTGATAGCGTAGGGAAAAGTTGTCAGTTGTCCAAAACATTTTTTGTCAATGGTACACCTACTTTATGCAGCAGTGTGCTGTTCCTAGGTGGCTTGCGTGAGAGAGAGGGGAGTTTCACTTCATAAACACAATAAGCTTACAATGGAAGAAGAAAACAAGAAGCAGCTTGCCACGACATTCTCACGCGGAGTGATACTAAAAGTTACCGGCTTTCTTATCTTAACTTAAATTGCTTTTGGATTAAAGCGGCTGACAAATAATTGTAATGTAATGTAACAGAGGCTAAAATGACATAATCATATACAGTAATTTGAGCAAAAATATCGTCCTTGTGCACTCGGTAATCATATGTGCATTTTCGTTTCCAGCAACGACACTTGTAAAGCTGTTGTTAAAATTTATTTGAGTGAATTTAGGCGGTTATTTAAACAAAAGTTAGCTGGGGGCAATTAAATCCAATGGCAAGATGCTCATTGTTAGCATTGTTCCAATTCAGGTTGAGCCAACTTTAGCTACAATGCTGAGACCAGGACAGCATCACTACAGCCTTAAATACTACAAACCTCAATTCCAAAAAAGTTGGGACAGTATGTAAAATGCACATAAAAGCAGAAAGCAGTGATTTAATAATTTTCTATAAATTATTTTTTACATATATTTAATTGAAAACAGTATAAAGAATGTTTTACCTTATCAACTTTATTGATTTTAGTAAATATAAGCTAATTCCGAATTTGATGCCTGCAACACGTTCCAAAAAAGTTGGGACAGGGGCAAAAAAAGACTGGGAAGTTAAAAAAAAACACCTGCTTGGAACATTCTACAGGTAAACAGGTGACGCTATCATGACTGGGTATAAAAGGATATCAAAAGACTCTTTTCAGGTACTCTTACAAGCGATAATATAACCTCTCTGGATTTGAATGGATCTCTATGGGAATTGGGGTGTGGGACTAGATTAAGCAGTAAATTACACGGGAGTAGGATGGAACCCATGGTTGGCTAAAAGACTGTAAGTCATCAAACTTCTGAGGTATCAAACGAGCCTCAAACCATCTCTCTGCTGACAGATATGCAGTAGATATTGATGGATCACTTTAAGGGTTGTTTCTGCTGGCTAATTTTCCTATTGAACTCTATGGAAAAAGAAGTCAGGAGAAACAACCCTTCAAGTAATCCATCCATATCTACTGCATATCTGGCAGCAGAGTGATGGTTTGAGGCTCGTTTGATACCTCAGTCCCTTGATGACTTACAGTGCATCCGGAAAGTATTCACAGCGCTTCACTTTTTCCACATTTTGTTCTGTTACAGCCTTATTCCAAAATTGATTAAATTAATTTTTTCCCTCAAAATTCTACACACAACACCCCATAATGACAATGTGAAAAAAGTTTTTTTGAGATTTTTGCAAATTTATTAAAAATAAAAAAATAAAATTTCTCATTTACATAAGTATTCATACCCTTTGCTTTAACGTATTTTTAAAGTATCATATTTCATATTTGGTCGCATATCCTTTACATGCTGTTACTTCCTGAAGTTGTTTCTCCTGACTTTTTTCCCCATAGAGTTCTGTAGGAAAATGAGTCCGGAGAAATAACCCTTGCAGTGATCCATCCACATCTACTCCATATCTGGCAACAGAGTGATGGTTTGGGGCTCGTTTGATAGCTCAGACCCTTGATAACTTACAGCCATTTAGCCAGCCATGTGTTCCATACTGTACCAGTGTAATTTACAACTGAATCTAGTCTCACCCCCCAATTTCCATAGAGATCCATTCAAATGCAGAGAGGTTATAGTATCGCTTGTAACAGTACCTGAAAATAATATATCGACAGTTTTTTGATGTTGATGGTCACAGACTTCAGGAAGTAACAGCATGTAAAGGATATGCGACCAAATATGAAATATGATACTTTAAAAATACGTTAAAGCAAAGGGTATGAATACTTATGTAAATGAGAAATTTTATTTTTTTATTTTTAATAAATTTGCAAAAATCTCAAAAAAACTTTTTTCACATTGTCATTATGGGGTGTTGTGTGTAGAATTTTGAGGGAAAAAATGAATTTAATCAATTTTGGAATAAGGCTGTAACAGAACAAAATGTGGAAAAAGTGAAGCGCTGTGAATACTTTCCGGATGTACTGTACAGCAACAAGGTCTGCAAATGACCAATAACAAAGCCTGTTATAGGGACCAGTATAAGATCTGAAAACATATTGCTTTCAGGATTTAAAAAATAATAATTTAAAACAGTGCAATAGACTTGATATTATATATGTTTTCTTTGGTTCTTTTTGTATAAAATAACTATTAAGAATATGAAGTAAGAAGCAGTTTTGCCTCATCCAGCAAATACATTTTTGTTTTACATTGTAACCTAGAATACGTTTAAAAAAAAAGAAAAGTAGTATAATAATTATAACATGTTACCTGTGTGAAACGGCCCACCTTATCTTTATAAGGCTGCTGAAATTTTAAAGAAGTAAACTGTAATACGTATAACCATTCTAACCATTGTTTTGGTGCTCTCCCAAATCTTCAGTATTCTCACTGTCTATACCTTTTGCTCTCTTCTTTTGGTGTAATCTCAGCATTCCTTCCTGTTGCTGCACCTTTGGTGAGTAAAAACTATGTACAGAAAATCATTAGCATGGCTGTTCAGTTTTTATATTCAGAAGCACTGTAGTTTCATGCATGTCAACATATTTTTCTACAATGTTCTATTTTTGATCAATCGGTCGTACTTGTCATTGGAGAGAAACCAACAAAAACGTTAAAGGGAAAGATAGAGACTGGGAAAGAAAGTAATTCCAATTTTCAGAGATTTGTGACTTTTTAACCAAGATTATCCAGACTTTTTATCTTTTTATTTATCAAGAATTTTCCAGACAGATTTTTTCACAGGCAGCTGACATTAGTGCAAACATTAAACAATGCAGTCATTAATATTACAGGGAAACACCAATTGTGGGATAATATCTTTTACACTTTCATTCCTTTCAAACAAGCATAACATATCTAAGTATTTATTTTATATATTTGATTTTGTTTAGATTGTCTTTATTAAAGTGTTAAAAAATAAAGCAAGTTAAAAATAGCGCATTAAAAATCATAGCATTCATCAGCACTCCTCATTGTCATTGTTATCTTCTACTTGCCAGCAGTAAAATATTTCAGATTTATTTTCCGTCTTGATTACTTTCAGGTGATAGCCAGCTTATTACCACACAATGGGGTCAAGCCTGCTTTCCTTTGGCAGGTTGGTGCTTTTGATGATTTTGGTTAATCTATTTAACTGCACGTAGCATTTCTGTGTTTTCTCTGAGGAAGGCTTAGTAATACTTCTCTGTTTAGTTTCTGTTGCAGAGTTACAGTGCAGGATTTAACTATAGCAACAGAAATGCCACTACCAGCAAGGTAATGTACAAACCTATTCACGGTAGCATGTTTTGTCCAAAGAGTTTGCTCTTTCATTTATGCAAGTAAACTTGATATGTTCATGCAAATATTAGCCAAATGAGTGTGAATGAAGTTTAGGGAAATTATTTTATCTTTACAAACCCAATAGCTTCCAGAAATACAGAGGTAGATAACTTCCTTCTTGTGGGTATGGAGTACACATTCAATGATTTCCATTTCATGGAGATATAATTACCATGTCAAACTGGTAGCCTTCTCAGAATGTCATTGATTGTAAACGAAGACCTATATTCAGTTTGCTTAGTTACCACTCAATGCTTGTTATGTAAACCAGGTCAGAACGCACATCTTTAAACTACAGGCTTGGAAAGCTTCATTTACTTGTCTGTTTTAGATATAAGGGCATAGGCCTGGCCCACTGTTTTGATCATATGTGCATTGTGTGCAATGAAGGCGGGGGTAATCTAGGACTTTATTGGCCAAAAGTGAACCTTTCTCTTACTTCTGATAGGAAAATAAGATGACGCAGAAACAGGCTCTTTTGGTTGTCGGAACAGTCACATATGCAACATGTGCTGGGGTGAGTGCAGTCGAGCAGTACAATCTTGGCACTTCTATTGAGAAGTAAGATTTCATAGCCTTAACATCAAGTATAAGCATAACCACCAAATTTTATTTTCAGACGATTCCTCAGTTTGTAATGAGGCGCTATGGCCTGAGAAGCCCACCTGTGCAGGTGTTTTGTAGATCAGTGTTGCCTGTTCCATTGGCAGGTAGGTGTCACCTGCACCACACATTGCACAATATTATGGGTTACACTAACAGGTAAGTACTCTGCAAATGAGAAGCCAAAAGGGAATTTAAATGCATATCTCTCTTAATCTCTCTCACACACTAACTGGTGCTGACTATATCAGCGTAGTAGCTGAATGGCTGTTTGAGGTTTTGCTGTGTGGGGGTGGCCCGTTTCATTTTGGGGGCATGAAAATTGTGTCCATACTAGTGCTGATAATTGGGGGGGGCAGTGGTGTAGTGACTACCGGGAAATTTAATTTAACACCGTAGTTATTTAACACAGAAGACAGAGGCAGTATATACTGTATGAATGGGAGTGGTCATGCG
Organism: Synaphobranchus kaupii; assembly: GCA_029718625.1. Lineage (NCBI taxonomy): Eukaryota > Metazoa > Chordata > Actinopteri > Anguilliformes > Synaphobranchidae > Synaphobranchus > Synaphobranchus kaupii. The sequence goes on along the minus strand of CM056380.1, from coordinate 59,253,455 downwards.
CCATATAGGGTAACTTAATTTTTGACAGGTTAAAAACTTTATCTGCCATCACTTCTGGTTTGTGGGGATTTGGTGTGTTACCTGCTTGTCTTACATGCTTTCCGTTAATGAATGCACAGTACAATCCTGCCCTCTGGATTGACAGAGCGCTAATCCCCGTGAGGGGGAGCACAGGTTTTGCCCACATACATCAGTAGCCACATACATGAACCAACTGATTCGTTCCTCAGTCCTAGGCTTTGAACAGGGCCTCAGTCACCATCATATCCTGTATTCCAGCCTTGCTTGCTGCCTTCAATGTGTTTGTTGTGAGAAGTGAAGAGGTTGTTAATGGCGTCCAGGTATTTGATTCCAACGGGAACTGTGTTGGAATCTCACAGAAAGCTGGCTCGAAGGTGAGAAGAAATACTGCGGTCATTCTGGCACTAGAAATTCAAAGCTTAAACAGAGATCATTCACACACATAATTCAGTACTTCATGTGCTGTTTTTAAAGCGCACCCAGGGGTTTTTTGGACAAATTACGAATTAGTAACCTGGGTTTCTGAGTTTATAATTTATCAGATCTAGAATTTACTGTACAAGTGTGGAATTCACTTTTATTTGTTAAAAAAGACTATATAATAGCTATGTTTATAACAATGTTTTTTTTCTGTACTGTCACCATTAATTTGTGGCATCAGGGTCTGATATGAAAGGTTACCAGAGGGGTACAGCCACATTTTTGATGTTTGGTGTAAAAGGGGACTAGTCTAGATGCTATCCAAACCCCTGGGTAATGGCTTAAATGTGGAGTTTACAACTGCAGAATAACCACGATGCACCTATAGGTTGAAAGTGCTGTTCAAAGTGCTTCTCTCTGAACCTCTCTCTGATAGGCTGTGAATGAGACGGCCCTGTCTCGAGCTACTATGATGGGAACCACTGCAGCTCTGCCCAGTCTGCTTATTGTTCTCTTAAAGAGGTATGGCCGTCCGTCTGTCCTCCCAGGACAGGTGTTTATCCCTAACTATCCCTAACTGCCTTCTCAGTATCCACACCATTCTTCCTCTAAATTTGACCATACAGTGCCCATTTCATCTTCTAGCTTGTTTTTTTTAATTAGACAACTGCTTTGGTTAGATACATAAGCCTACTTGTGTTGATATTGTTTTTAGAAATTAGCATTTTACTTTTCAAGCAAGTTGGCTAAATTATATAGATAGAAGTTTATAGATAGAAGTTCAGTCCTAATTGTATAGAGAATAATAAATGAAATTGTTTCACAAAATAAATAAAGGGCACATATATTGCTGTAGGATATCTAATATTTAGATATAAGTAAAGTACCCCCCCCCCCCCCCCCCCTCTCTATATCTGTCACTCTCTGTCTCTCTCTCACTCACTCGCTCCCACAAACATCAAAGTCTTTGTCATAAATGACCCCTCCCCCATACCTTAACCCAATCAGGACAGGGATGCTCTCCCTGTAAAGATATTTTATGGAGCTGCAGAAAAAGAAGTTAGTCAGTTTTGGAGTTTGTTTAGAGAAGAAGTTCATCCTTTTTGGTTCCTTGTGCGTGTCCTTTTGTTCCTGTTCAGCTGGAGGGTAAATGATATTGGCAATTTTTGGCTTATCTCTCTCTTTACTGGTATATTCAAATTAATGTCTGGTTTAATGTCTTCCCTTTTGTAAATTATAAGTAGTCAGCCTACATTCCTTAGTGAATGTATGATTTAAAGTCATTATTCTAATTGACTGTTTTTCATTTAATAAAATCATTTAATCTCAAGACCTGATTTAGACTTTGTTTTGGCTTGTTGGTTGATCCACCAGGTTACTGTTCGACTTACCTATCAAAGAATTCGGCGATTTAATGATGATTGTCATTTTTAATAATTATTATTAAATTAAATAACGTAAAACTTATTTTGAATGTAGGTTAAGTGAGGGGTTCTAGCACGCAATATTCAGAGTGCCGAACATTTTAACAAGGGCATTGATTGTTGGAACCACTGGATTCAGAAAATACACATTTTACCTAATCCTCGCTTACCCGACACTGCACACCAGCTGAAAGGCAAAAGTACTATAGTGTACGCATAGCTCTGTCTTGAATAGCACCTGGCAAATGGCCAAAGTCAAACAAATATTTATGTTGCAGGACAAGCTTAATTCAGAGGAGCCCCCTGTTGGTGGCGTCAGTTCGGCACCTCAGCGCTCCCCTGGTCCTGGGCTTGATGATTCCACTGTCCTTCAGTCTCTTTCCACAGATGTGTACGGTAGGCTGTCAGAGACATGCGGTCGCTGGTCTCATTGGTCTGTGCTGATACATGTTTAGGAAAGGAAGATCACTTGCAGCACAGCCTGATATGATATTAACCAGCAGAATCCCACACAGCTGGGGTCCCAAACGTTCATGTCTAGGCCCCCTTAAATGACCACTGTGTGTTTGAGGACCCCCGCCACCTCAATATAACACTGCAACACATGAATGCATGTGATGTAATGTATTATCCATCTTATTTAAGGCATGCAGGTATTTTCTACAATATAAATATGTAGTAAATTACTATCATCATAATATCTCCAAGGATGCGTAGACTACAAAAGGATTATTTTATCTGAAAGTCCAAGATCTGTTATTTTCTAAGCTATTGAACTAAACAAAAATGTTATAAAAATGTCAATTTTGCTGAGGTCTTCATGGATCCTCTGTGGTCCCCGCACCCAGCTGTGTAACTCCATGTGGAGTAAGAAGTCTGATTCTGTCCTTTTCTATCGCAGATTCAAAAAGACGACTTGGAAAAGGAGCTCCAGACAGCCACAGCAGAGAAACAACTGTTCTATCACAGGGGACTCTGAGAGGGGAAATCAAAATGGCCGTTTCTTTTAAAGATCCGTGTATGGAGTCACACATAGGGCTAACTACAGATGAGCAGTTTCTAAATGAATGAATTTACAAAACACTGGGATTTTCACATCATTCACACTGTAAGACTTAAGCTACTGCAGTACACTATGGGCTTGATTTACTAAGACCTTCAGCGTGTGCAAAACCTTTTAGCACATGCAAAACCAATAATGTGACCAATGATTGGTCATGGCATTTGTTTTGCACCAATCATTGGTTGCGTTATGAGTTCTTAGTAAATCAAGCCCATAGTGTACTGCAGTAGCTTAAGTCATGACATTGACATTGACTACAATGTGCCTGCAATTTATGAATTGTTTAAGACTAGATAAGTTTTCAGTCCCATTGATTGAAGAATATTCTATACAGGGGTTGCTGAGACAGCAGCAATTGAAAAGCCTTTGAATTAAAAGTCATATTTAATGCAAATACAATAAAATGCAGTCTGTGTAAAGTAGGACTCTGACATTGGCAATTTATGTTTTTACTGGTTATATCGCGTAAGAAGTGCTCTGTAATTCCTTTGAATGTAGCTGATATATATGCCCAGTACAATACAAATCCCATACAGTAGTTTTTGTCCAAACACTGCAATGTTCAGATTTTCCAGAAGATGGCAGCACTGCCTAAAAATATTTTTTCTTGAGCACCGTACCCTCCTACTTCAAACCCATGACCTCTCTGCATAAGGCATCCCTCTTCTTTATTCTTTTTATTTGAGCTTTTTAGCCAGATGGGGCTCTGACATTGTGTCCTTGAATAAGGTTACAATTAACCTGAAAATGTTCAGTGATACTGTACAAATGCATAGCATATAAATTGGATACTGCCATGTTGGGTTGTGTACTCACAGTGGGTCTCATAACGGGTGAGTTTCCTTCATTTTTTTATTCTTGGTGTTAAATTATTTCAAGAAATAATAAATCTTTGAGAGTTTATATCCTCAATCAGATCAGCGCATTGTATCACCACACCTATGGGGCTTCTTGAAATCTCAGCCTGTCCCATCAAGGACTGTGGGACAGTTTAAAAAATAATATTTCAGGAAACCACTAGATGGCGACATTGTATCAAAAATGGTGAGATACTGACATGCACATACAGTACTTCATGGACCAATTTATAGGTTGAACCATGGGGTGTACTGTAGCTTCTCTATGTCAAGAGTGGCCAGCCTGTGGCCTGTATTGTTTTTTTAAAAATATGTTTTTTGTTTTTTTGTTTGGAGCCCATCCAGACGGAAGCCGACAAACGTCTCTGTCAAGCATACCTCACAGTTAACCAAGAAAATATTAACTGACCAAGCTCAGAAGTGGCTTGGGACTCAAACAGGTGCCCGGTCGGAGGGAGAGGAAACAAGAATAGATAGAGAAGAGCTATGGGTCGGAAACACAGTGGAGAGACAGCAAAACAATGATTATAGAGATAGTGAATCAACACAGGCATGGGAAAGGCAAAAAAACGATTCACCTCTCAATAGCCTGCATGTGAAAATGGGGTCACAGCTGTTTATCACCCATAATACACTATGCACTGTCACCCTTATTTCTACAGGACTACGACATTTGAGTGAACTTTTCCACAGCCAACATGCACACCCCTAAATGAATATACCCTCCATGCCGCTCCCTAAATGTATTCATTTAGATTCTTCAAACAAGTTATTTGGAATGCTATTGGGAACATACACTGCCTGGCCAAAAGAAAAGTCACACACTCTAATGTTTCATTGGACTGCCTTTAGCTTTGATTATGGCGCGCATTTGTCATGGCATTGTTTCGACAACCTTATGCAACGTCACAACATTTATTTCAGTCCAGAGTTGTGTTAATTTTTGGCCGAGATCTTGTATTGACGACGGGAGAGTCAAACCACTCCATAAAGTCTTCTCCAGCACATCCCAAAGACTTTCAATGGGGTTAAGGTCAGGACTCTGGTGGCCAATTCATGTGTGAAAATGATTCCTCATGCTCCCTGAACCACTCTTTCACAATTTGAGCCCGATGAATCTTGGCATTGTCGTCCTGGAATATGCCCATTGATGGGATAACCTGGTTACTCAGTACATTCAGGTACTCAGCTGGCTTCACCTTATTGCTGCATAATGTTGCTGAGCCTAGACCTGACCAATTGAAGCAACCCCAGATCATAACACTGCCTCCAGAGGCTTGTACAGTGGGCACTATGCATGACGGGCGCTACGGCTACTTTTTTTTTGGCCAGGTGGTGTAGTTAGTCATGTATAATATCACAAACAGTACTTCTTTTTTTACCAGGAAGTATCTAAAACAAATAAAATGACCCTTTCAGAGATCATTTGCATGGATTTATGGGAGGAAAAAATGATGAAAGTGAAGACTTGAATTATTCAAAAAAAGAACATCCAAAATCTTGAATGTTGAACTTTCTGAGATGGGACAGAGTAAAATAGTCTTTGCGGGACCACTGTTGTTTGCTAATTCTTGTTGATGCCAGTATGGATTGCTGTCTACAATTTTGGCATACTTGGACATATGACCTCTAAAACAGACACAGCTTGCTAGTTTTGAGTACTACGCTTAAGTGCTGGCCTAATCCATAGTGCTGTCTATACTTGACTAATCACCAAGGCTATCAATGCCAGAGTACTCTCCAGCAATGTCTACTGGACTAATCTCCAAGGTTGTCTGTACTAGACTACAGAATGCCAATTTTGTGAAATAACACACTAGCACTCAAGGTTATGGTGATCTGAGTCTGAAGTTTTATTGATTTTTCTCTGATGTTTGCAGAGGCACTCGTCAATTCAGCAGAGGTGCACCGCCTCCACTATTAATACCTGGGGGAAGCCATGTTGGAAGTTGTTTGTCTTGGGGCTATCCCTGGGCATTTACAACATCAACTTTACGTTTACACTTTCTGGAAACCATTTTCCTTTTATGATCTTTCTGCTGTCTCATCTCACCATCATCTTTATTAATTTGCTCTGTTTGCACTTGGTCGTCTGTATTTAAAATAAGAAAGTAGTAAAACCGGGAAACTCTTGCCGGTTGGTTAGCAACCACGCGTCTCATACTCAACCAATCACATGCACACACCTCTAATGGAGCGCCCCTTTAAAAAACCAAGAATCAGACCTCTCTTTGCTGCTCATTTGTTTGCTGCCTCGTTTGCTTTGGTTTCTGCGTTAAAATTTAAAATCACCTTCCACCACCCCAGCTTCCACCTGTTGTTTGGATCTGCTTTGGTACGGGGGGGGGGGGGGGGGGTTTCTGGTCATCTCCGGTTTGCAGGGAGATGCCCGTGCTCCAGAGTAGTACCTAAAGCAGATCCATTCAGTGCCAAACCAAAATAATTATGTAGCACATTCATTTATTAAAACATGTTGTTTGAATACGTGAGTTGTCCTGACAGAAATAATGTTAGCTAACGGAGGTAGCCATCAACCACATAAATCAGAAATTTGCCAGTCTGTAAAGTAATGTCCTTTTATCCATCAGTTTAATGGCCAATCAAGAATCAAGGGTTTTTGGACAGTAAATGACAAAAGCCATTTGCCCAGTATTCATATAAACACTTTTTAAAACTTCTTTTTTTCAGGCACATTTGTCTGCTTTGACATGTCTTTTACCTCCGGAAATAGCAACAGTTTGTTGGGCTTAAACAAAGGCTTTTGGAAACTCACTGAAAAATGTGTTTAATGCACTTGCTCCCAATCAGCTTTATGCTTCTAGGAAATCTTTTGCTCACCACAACCAGATGAAATTTCTTTTTGTAGAATAATATACTTTACGAAAGGCAAGGTAATTCATGACCCCTCTGTCTCTAATGTTAATATAATTTCCTGTGATAAATCCCTTAATTTCCTTCAACTCTGCCATTAGCCATCTGTGCAGAAGACTGCCCCCTGAGTCCATTTGTGACTAATGTTTGTAGGAGGCTGAATTTGTGAAATAGTTAAGGCTTAAAAATATTACCAAGACCATACTTGTATTGTTTGCGTACAAGCGTGACCGCACTGTTACCTTTTGTTTGGACCAGTCTATTAAATGGCTCAAAGAAAACCACAGCTGTCCGTGCTTATTGAGAGCATATTGTCTCCAATATGTTAACCTTATTATCCAATATCCTGTCGTGTTGTCCCAAGGTATTTCCAGTCTTGTGCAATTCCAAAAGAAAAGGCTGGGCTTTGAGTTTTGAGCTGGGTCCATTATGGGAAATTAAAAATGATTGTTATGTTTTCATACCTTTATACCGCTAAGCACCCGTTTGGGCTACTGCCTGGGCACAAAGAGCACTGGACCCAGGGGCAAAGAAAGAAGAAAAAAAGAGAAAAAGTGCCACATAACGTGTTTTAATACTGCTTTTAAAAAGCCATACTGTTACTGACCGTATTACCCATTTTATAATCACCAGTCAAGCATGTTTGGGGATGTGACATACTTTTTCACATTGAATATGGTTATGTGCTTGCGATACTCCATGTTCTAGCCAACAAAATCATCCTTACTGGTGTTTCTTCCTCCCATAGTGCTGTCACATACTGTAATATGTGTGTGAGTGTGTATGTATAGTAGATACAGTGCTAGCAAATACATGTCACAATGATCTACGCAATGAAATACAGTGCGATGTATAATATTACACTGCAGAAATTTGATATCTTTAAAACGCTGGGTTTCAATGATTAGGCCCCCTGAGAGAGTGAAAAACTCATGGTGCAGAAATGAAAATTTCATCATCAACCGTCACATTCGTCCATCTTCATTTTTATGGATTTCTTGTATTTGTGTCCTCATGTCTGTAGTGTCTGTGGTTCTGGGTTAAAGGGACATATGCTTGCATAGCATTCCGATAAAAAAACACTGTCGGGTTGATCTGTCGGGCTGATCATCTGCATCCTGACAGTATGCATACAAACATATTATCTGACAGAAGGGCGGCTTTATCTGTGCGTACTGTGCACAGCAGTGTGCAGTAGGCTAGAGGCAGTACAGAATAGAGTTGTGTGTAAAGAATTAAGTGTAATTTGTCAAGTAAAACGTATAGAGAAGAGAGTAAAGCGGAGTGTAAAGTGTAGAGAATAGTATGTAAAGCTTAGTGCTGAGTTTGGAGATCAGGACCTCAGACTGGAGGGGCCAGTTTAGAGCCTGGTGTCACGTTACAGTCATGCTCTTGTTTCCATCTGTCATACTGTACACCATGCAGATGGTCATTGGCAGTGACTCATTGCAAACATCTACTGTGGCCGCCGCTTTTTTCGGGGGACTCCGAAGGTCTCAGGACAGGAAATGTTAAATATTGAAAAGGAAACCCATCTGAGGAGGTAAAAGCTATTTGGATGATGCTCCGCCATTGATTTTTGTTGGTCTTTTGGTTCTGTCTTTGGTTTCTCATTGTAAGCCAGCAGCAGCAGGCTCCATTGTGATAAGAGAAAGTCTAATGTTACCTGATCCGGTATAATGTGGACCAATTACCACTACATTGCACTTCATTACGCCACTGTAAAAAGCCCTGGGTCAGTGTTGCACTTACAACTGCCAGAGAAAATTGAGTCTTCATTGATAATATGATAATAAAATTGAAAGGCTGCATGCAAATTTTTTGTAATTTTCAGTCAGCTGGAAACACTACAACCTCATCAACTCAAATCAATGGCTAACAGTTTTCACAATTCTCCAAATAAAATTGTACAGGGAATGTTAAAAGAAGCTACAAAAGCTTAGGACCTCAAAAGGAAAAAAAAAAAAAAAGAAGTAATCTTTAGCAAAAATTAGCAAAACTGCAGAATACTTCAGGCCTAAGACGCACTCAAGTAGTTTGTAGAATAAATCACATCACTCATCCAGGGTTTATTATGGGAGAAACAGCACAACTGTACAAACTCTTACAGAAATACAAAAAGTGCAATAAGGCCTGAGATCACATAGGCCCTGGGCTAAACGGCTCTTGGAAAGCATGAAGACAGTGTTTCAACCAATATCAAATACATTTTGACCTGAGGACTCTTTTTGGTAAAGACTAGGATAATTCTGGAACTGTCCATTCCTAATCATGTTAACATTAAATAAGAAATGATTTTATCTAAATACAGCATCAAAAGCATTTGAAAGGTTGGTCACACTTTAAACAAAGTCTCAATATAAAGGCTTTATATAGCATAAAAGTGACATAATGGCTTCACAAATCATACATAAGCAAATGTCATGCTTCATAAAGGGTGACATAACACCTTCTTATGCAACATGTTATGCCAAATGTGTCACAGTTAGGCTAGCATCCTACGTAAGCATGTTTTATGTCACCCTGTATAATGTTTATGTCACACTCTCCGTTCCTCCCAGTTTCCGTCCCAGTTGTTCTCCTTGTTTTACCCTTTTCTCTCACGTTTCTTGTTGTGTTTTCATGTTTCCTGTTTGTCTTCCTCGTGCTGCAGGCTGGGCGTGGTTTTCCCTCTTTGTGTCACCCATTTCCTCTTGCATTTTCTCCGCCTATCTCATTCCTTTTCCCCGCTTGCATTCCTCATGCTCGCTTCTCTGTTGGTCACTCTCGCATACATTCTCACGCTGCACGCAGTCATTAGCTCATTAACTCTCATATATGTTTTCCCGGTTTTCGTTGTCTTGTGCCAGTTTGTTAAGTCTTGTTGTTTAAAAACTCTTGTCTTGTCTAGTCTTGTATCAAGAATTTAAGCCTTGCCTTGTCTTGCTTTTGCTACTATCTAGTCTTGCCTTGCCTAGCGAATTAACGCTACTTAGTTTGTTCATGCCTTGCTGTGTTTAACGCCTTGTTCTGCTCTGCTTGTCTGCCAGCCTGCTGCTAATCCTAGCTCCACTCCACGCAGCCCTGTCTCCCGCATCCCGCTCCTCCTCTGCTACACCAACCCAGGATTCTGCCACCATCCAGCCCCTTGCCTTCTCCCACTCCTGTTCTACCCCTGCTAGCGCCATTCCAGGATCCAGTCCCTACCCTTATCTCTCCCTATACTTCTGGAGTATTTGACAAAGTAATAAATTATTGGAATTCTTGGATTTTCTGTCTCAGAGTCATGCATTTGAGTCCAGTCCCTTCTCGGATCCATAACAGTTTAGCCATTAGCCAGGTGACATTGTTGGTTATGTCACATTTGGCATAACATGTTGCATAAGAAGGTGTTATGTCACCCTTTATGAAGCATGACATTTGTTTATGTATGATTTATGAAGCCATTATGTCACATTTATGAAGCCTTTATATATGCTATATAAAGACGGTCAGCTTTAATTTGAGGGTATTTTCATCCATATCGGATGAACCGTTTAGAAATTATAGAACCTTTTGTACATAGTCCCCCCCCCCCCCCATGGCATAATGTAGAATAAAGTAATCACTTTGAATATTTGGTTGCATATCCTTTGCATGCCATGACTTCCTGATGTCTGTGACCCAACAATATCAAAAGACTCTTGATATCTTATTTTCTGGTACTCCTACAAGTGATACTGTAATGTCTCTGCATTTGAATGGATCTCGATGGAAATTGGGGGGTGGGACCAGATTTAGCTGTAAATTACATTAAAACAGTATGGAACACATGGTTGGCTAAATGGCTCTAAGCCATCAAGGGTCTGACGTATCAAACAAGCCTTAAACCATCACTCTGTGTCAGATATGCAGTAGATATGGATGGATCACTTGAAGGGTTTCTTCTCCTGACTTATTTTTCCCATAGAGTTCAATAGAAAAATTTGTCAGGAGAAACAACCCTTAAAGTGATCCATCCATATCTACTGCATATCTGGCAGCAGAGTGATGGTTTGAGGCTTGTTTAATACATCAGACCCTTGATGACTTACAGCTATTCCGCCAATTATGTATTCCATACTGTTCCAGCATAATTAAATAATAATAAAAAAATCTGACAGTCTGCACTTCAACCTTATTGTCATTTTATCCTTTCAAACTCAAAGAGCTGGAGTACAGAACCAAAATAACAAAAAATTTGTCACTGACCAATGAATTATGGTGCTCACTGTATATAAGATGCTGTAGCATCTTTAATGTAATGTGTGAATTAAATATGAACTAATGTAGGAACATTTTTGCAAATATAGATAGAGAAATCTATAGATTTTAAATGAAACTTGCCCATGCCCGTTTGCTCCCTGTATCACTGCAGTGCATACTGGGGATAGCGAGGTAACATTAGCAATTAAAGTGGATTTTGTCTGCCATCATTAAAAGAGGATATTGAAAACTGCCAAGCCCTAGTTGTCCGCTGAGCATCATTATGTAAGCTAGCTAGCTACTTGAAATACTGATTGATCAATTCAAGTCAATCCAGTTGCATGATCTAATTGTCTCTCAACATTATTAAATACTGGGTCCCCCTGGCATTGTGTCCAGTTAAAGCATTTTTTTTCTCAGTGCAATGACGAGCCCCACAATCCAGAAGCTGACTCTGTCCATGTTAGTGCCAAATATAGCAATTTCCTATACAGCACTGCCGAGGGTAGGAGGGTTTCAGTCAGCTGCTGGCTACATGCCTTGGGGAGGACACGCGTGCTACTCCGCTCTCTCCCAAATTGATGGAAGATGCTGCAGTGATGGGAAAGGCTTTCAGCCATGTAATCCATCAATTGGTCACGCTGTTTTGAGCAATGTCCCTTTATCCATCAGTTTAATGGGCAATCAAGAAAAAGGGCGGTGGGAGACCATGTGGCACAGTCCATAGGACAGCGGACTCTCAAGCCACATGCTAATCCTTCCTCTGGCTGGAGGTTCGATTCCCCGCAGTCGCACTTTATGTAACCCTCTCTGCTTCCCCCTTCTCTCAATAACATGGGGAAAAATATAAGGAGAGTGAAGTCCCTGCTCTCCTTTTAACCCTCATATTATCTTGCCATTTTATGTTTGGGGTCAAATTGTCCCCAACAGTTTAAACGTACAGTACCAGTCAAAGGTTTGGTCACACCTACTCATAGAAGGTTTTTTTCCGTTATTTTTACTGTTTTCCATATTTTGGAATAGTAAAGACATCAAAACTATGAGGTAACACAAATTAAATTATGCAAAGACCAAAAAAGTGTTAAACAAATAAAAAAAGTCATATATTTTAGATTCTTCAAAGTAGCCACCCTTTGCCTTGATAACGGCCTTGCACATTCTTGCCATTCTCTCAAACAACTTCTGTGGTAAGCAGGTATTCCACAGGTAAACAGGTGATGCCATCATGACTCTATATAAAAGGATATCAAAAGACTCCTGATATCTTATTTCCAGGTACTCTTAGAAGCAATACTATAACCTCTGCATTTGAATGGATCTCTATGGGAATTGGGGGGTGGGACTAGATTAAGCTGTAAATTACACGGGAATAGTATGTAACACATGGTTGGCTAAATGGCTGTAAGTCATCAAGGGTCTGAGGTATCAAACGAGCCTCAAACCATCACTCTGCTGCCAGATATGCAGTAGATATGGATGGATCACTTTAAGGGTTGTTTCTCCTGACAAACTTTCCTATTGAAACCCTTCAAGTTATCCATCCATATCTACTGTATGTAAAAAAAACCTTCTATGAGTAGGTGTGTCCAAACTTTTCACTGGTACTGTACACAAAACTGATGTAAAAGAAAAGTTTGACACTTTCTGTGTCACCTTTTGTGTATCTCTCACTTTATCCTGAAATATTAATAATCTGTAACGAAACATTTCACTTTAGAACCTGTGGTAAGTGAAAGTTTGTGAAGTTTAAAACCTGTTTGGGAATGTGCCACCAGAATCACCCACAAAAAAATAAAAAGAACAGCTACCCCATAAATGATTCCACACAACACCTTTGTATACAGTGTTGGTAGGACTTTGAAAACATAGCATTATCCTTTTTGCATGTTTGCTATTAATCCGAGCAAATTAGGAAAAAGCATATATTCATATAAATAAAGCTTAACTGGTTTTTAAGAGACATGTGAATAGGGACAAATTGACCCCAAAGACAATATGAGGGTTATGGAAAAATTGACAGCAAATGGCAAAAGAAACTCCATCCCTCCAGAAAAGGGACTCTGCCAAGTTTGCACACGTCCTATAAAATATGACTGAGCCTTCCATAATTGGGAGAAATATAAAAATAGAGAGATGATTCACACACGGGTCAGTTTTTGATATGTGCTGTTTAATTCCAAAGGAGTAACCAGCTATTGAGCAGTGAATTAGTGGTGTACTTAGTGGTACTAAATATCGTAGTTTAAAACATATATATAAAATACATTTTATTCCTTATAGATTTTGTCCCTTCCATTTACATTTTCTTCAATTAGACTAAATTCAAGGTAAGATTGTTTCACAGAGGAGTGTAAAGGCTGTCTCTTGTGCCCCTGAGAGACAGTGCTCCATTTATAATCCCTAAAGAAACTAATCAAATTGTGCAACATCAAGAGCACCAATTTCAATGCATCAAAGCAATCAGCTTGTGTTTACCTGAACTGGAACTATTTTAAAATGTTATTAAAAACTTAAATGGAGTTTAAAGTCCGGAAAAAACAGCCAACTGGAAATGATGAGCAAACAGGATAAGATTCCAATTATTATCGAGACAAGAGTTGCTCTCGCTGGTAAGAGGGAAATTAACATTCAGATTTATCCTGAAAGATAACTCCCAGTACTTCATGCTCACAAGTGCAAATACAACAGAGTGAAGCACAGTTAATGCGTGGGGTTTTATACACCATTGTATTGAAATTGGAAGTTGGATTTGTTGTTCATCTAAATGCATTTTGTCAAGATCCCCCCCCTACACACACACAAACAGTTACACAACAAGTCATGAATCGCCTGCGCTTTAGACTAAACTCATAATTCAAAAATAAAGTGCTTATAAGCCATCATGATTAAAGTAAATATACAAATGCATCTGGTTCTTGACATGTTTCCTATGAATGTGGACATAATTTAATTAAATTCAAAGCTATTGTGAAATTGTTTGACACCCTTGTGCATTACCTTTTTGTAGAATGGCAATAAATTATCATTTATTAAAAGAAAAGGGAAATTCAAGTATGATAGCTGTCTTCCTAGACTTATGTTATTCTCTCCAATGCACAAAAAGGCTTGCAAAATACTACTGCTCCATATGTATGTTAATTATTTCACCTATGTTTGTGATTCAGTACATATCATACAGCATAACCACAAAGTGGAATTATACTACTGTCACTGCACACTTCTGCTAAAATCATTGTTTTAACTGTGGATTCCATTATCCCCAAACTAGAAGAGTCTACCGTCTACACTAATATCACAAAACATTTTTACACAGGTGGCAAGGCATGGAACAGCTTACCAGGCCATATAGTAGAGACAGAGACCCTTGGGGGGTTCTAGTCCTGACTTTATGCAGTGATGGATACTCTCTAGGTGGTACATGAGCTTAGATGGCTGAATGGCCTGTTCTCATGATTATGTATTTTTATGTTCTCATGAGACAGCTGTGCTTGGAAATTGTGAATGCCACATACCCCTCTATTTGCTGCGTTAAGATTATCTTTAATGACTACAGCGGATAACGACAATTGTCTTCTACAAGTACAGTGTCCCTGGCACTGCAGTGGGGCATTGTTTTAATGCTTGGTCCAGATGGAAGGTCACATCCACCTGCTCCACCAACACCTCTTCCAGCTACACCTCTATTTTCCAAGAAGTCTCCTATCCCAATAAAAACCCAGCCCCACTTAGCTTCAACCATCAGGCAGGAGTAAGTTTCAGGGTAATATGCCAGCTTACAAAACGTATTTTCTTATTTCTTGGATGCAACACTAACAAAGGCTTTATGGCAAAATGTGTTGGTTGGAGTTGTTCCACTCAACTTCAAGTGTAGCTGGAACATTTTTACCCTCGTTTTAATCTACGTACACGGCACGGCACCTTGGCTTGCAACATTCCCTCAGTCAGACAGCTACCACATTGAACACTTCATCACCTGTTTTGTCATGACGTGCACTTTTGAGAAGAGCATACAAAGATAATTATTTATCTCCAGAGTCTGTAAAATGTATTTATCAAGCCAGTGTCAGAGGCAGACAGTGCGAGAGTTAATGCATTAGCACACACGCACATATTGGCAGCTGGGATCATGTACTGTAGTGCTGCTGATTGGACGGGAATTTGTTTAAACATGAGACTGGAATACAGACTGAACTGAATGGTTTGGTGAGTGGCTGCTGCGGGCCATTTGGCTCTTGTTCGGTGAGGCTTTGTTTGTGGTATTTGGGTACATATCTTTACCAGTGTTTGTGTGGATCTGCTCTGACCAAGGCTGAGGAGGGGAATTTACCTTTACCCATATATCACCCAGGCAGGCCTGCTGGGGAGAGACCAATGAGCTGCACAGGATGTCTGACCCTATTAAGATAAGGAGTAAATCCTGCTCTTTGTATGTGCGTGATGTAAATCCTAGTGCCACCGAACATGCTAAGCTGTCTAAAACAGTGTACCCCGAACAGGTCCCAGAGGTCTAGCGAGGCTGCCGGCGTAGTTCTCTGGGGTATGGCCAATCTGCGGGGAAAAGAAAGACGCTGATCAGACACTCCTTGTATTTTGGGGACAAAATGGTTCTTGGTGTAGGCTGGTTGTAATGAAGTCAGGAGCCTATCTCCACTCTTTCGTATATATATATGTTATTTACACGTTATGTGTTTCTCCTGTTAGGGAAAGAAACATATTTTATTTGAGAGCAAGGGTTGACAAAGCCAAAAAAAACTGAATAATTCAACTTATCATAGTCATACTTTACCAATGTCGTGACAGTGCTTTTCAACACCCACTGCTTTTGGAAATGTACAATAGGTGGCTTCATTCAGCCACACATGCTTACCATTGGCAAGTCACTGCAACAAGCCTCTGAGGATTTAAATGTTTCAAATAGCTGTAAAATATAATGTTAGAAGACATCACATTTCAACACTGCATCTGGGAAGGCTGTCCTCTCAATTACATATCTTTTAAATCTGTTTTAAAGTTGTTTTAAAGTGATGTAAACATCTTGTGAATGTTGCAAGGGGGGGGAGTTGTTACTTTAGTTACTTTGATACTTCATATTTTCATGTTTTTGTTTGGTCCATACAGGTCTGCTCTTCAGGCCACCCATCCTCACAGGCTTATCAGCACACATCAGTGACTCAGTATTGACAGTATTGATGGGATTTAAAGACACAGCACTCATTAAGACTCAAAGTAGTGAGTAACGGCCAGACTTTAAATCAATAGAAAAAAAATCAATACTGTATATCTGAAGCATCACATGTTAAACACATTACAAGGTTGTAAAGTGGATACACTTGTGTATGGATAAATCAATTGTACTAGTAGCACACAGATTAACCTGATCTCTTAACTTTCTTCATTTTAGATATTCAGTGATATTCAGTGTGGTGAAAATGGTCTGAAAGGCTTAGCCATATACTTTGGTTAAATAAAAAATAAAAAACTGCTTCACCCCAGTTTTAGGAGATTGAGAATGGCTCTTATATTGCTTGCACCCATTACACAGTCATTACCCACATAAACAAGAGGAAATTACTGTATCAATTAATTATGACATCAGACATCCTGGGAGTTATATTCCAGGAACTGGCAAAGCAGACAAGCCAGACAGGCAATGATTCATTTGTTACAAGTCATTAAAACTCATTTTTAACCACTCCACAGATTTCATGTTAGCAAACTATAGTCTTGGCAAGTCAGTTAGGACATATACTTTGTGCATGACACAAGTAATTTTTCCAACAATTGTTTACAGACAGATTATTTCACTTTTAATTCACTATATCACAATTCCAGTGGGTCAGAAGTTTACATATACACTAAGTTGACTGTGCCTTTAAATTTTTAATATTTCGTCACATATCCTTTGCATGCCATGACTTCCTGATGTCTGTGACCCAACAACATCAAAAGACTCTTGATATCTTGTTTTCTGGTACTCTTACAAGCGATACTATAACATCTCTGCATTTGAATGGATCTCTATGGGAATTGGGGGGTGGGACTAAATTTAGCTGTAAATTATGCTGGAACAGTATGGAATACATTATTGGTAAAATGGCTGTAAGTCATCAAGGGTCTGAGGTATCAAACAAGCCTCAAACCATCACTCTGCTGCCAGATATGCAGGAGATATGGATGGATCACTTTAAGGGTTGTTTCTCCTGACAAATTTTCCTATTGAACTCTATGGAAAAATAAGTCAGGAGAAGAAACCCTTCAAGTTATCCATCCATATCTACTGTATTTCTAGCAGCAGAGTTATGATTTAAGGATTGTTTGATAAGTCAGACCCTTGATGATTTAGAACCATTTAGCCAACCATGAAATCTGTGGAGTGGTTAAAAATGAGTTTTAATGACTTCAACCTAAGTGTATGTAAACCTCAGACTTCAACGTATGTCTCTTTCAAAACCCCTTCCGCCATTAGAAAATTGCGATAATATAGTGAGTTTATATTTTTCTTCTTCTGTGTAATGGCTGCCATTAAATGAGGTCACTGTGGTTCTTGTTCATAAGACATAACGTTTTTTGACAGATTATTATAGAAATACAATATTTAGTCTTGATAGTGTTAAGAGGAATTCTGGAATGCCTGATTGTTTTTTTAAGGCTTTCTGTATTAATCAGGTGGTGATTGCAGTGTCACGTGGAAAAAATGAAGTGGCAGGATAACCCATACCTTAATCTACCAGAATATGCAATAATATCCTATGCTGGAAATAGTCTATACTTATATTTTAACAACAACTCTCACTTTAGTAACAAATTGTATTTTAATAATTCAGCCTGCGGGTTGAACAGTGAAAGAGTAATGACGTATGAGAAATTAATGTTCCTCAAGGTCAGCATTGGGATTAAATGGTGATGGTTAGATTCAAAAACATGATTATAGCTGGGGTAATCCCCATATAGAGGGATACAATCTAACATGTAACAGGAATGCAGTGATGTAGAAATTTAAGTTTTCATTTGAGCATAATGGCCAAGCATTCTATTTGATGACTATATAAACATTGCAACTTTGGAGTTCCCAAATCATCCAATATAGTGGCAACTGCCTTTATTATGATGATATAAAAGCTTTTTCTCTCATGTGCTAGTTTTTTGTAAACATGTTGTTACTATTGTTTCTCTACCATATTGTGTCACAGCATTAACAAACATGAGCTTTCAAATTCAATGTTTATTTTATCTTTTATTATTTATATGAATGCATTTTTCAGGGAACCAGTAGGACCCTCCAGCTTATCCAGGTTATATGAATAATACAATGAAGTTGTTAAACGATTTAATACTTTTTGTGGTAATATAATTTAAGGAGCATTAAAAGACCCAGTTAACCTAATCTAGAGCATCTAAATAGGCAATATATTGAATGCATGCTTCGGTGATCAAAACTGTTGTGGCACAACTTATCAGGCCACTATCTTAAACCACTATTTAAAGATCATTTTGCTTTCATCTACAGTCTCCGCTCTGCTGAAATCACCAGGACATGATAAGACACTCAATTTGGATGTTAGCTTTGTCCTACAGTAATCATGCTGTCCAGCAGATTATTCTATTTATTTATTTATTTACGGTCCTGTGTGTGTCTTTATTTTTTTTTGCCAGAGTGGAGCTGTGGCCCCCAGATTGAAGTATTGTACAAACCAAAATAGATAGATCAAGTATGTTTGCTCAATTAAGATGATCAGAGTCCTTATGGGATTAAAACAAAACAATGAAGGTGTAAAGAAATATGGCCTAATGCTTTGGTGAAGAATGGGGCCATGTTGAGGAAACTCAGTAAGATGTGGAAATGTGTTCTAAGGAATCTGTATGTAAAGTATTGCTGTAAACATATTTAAACGGTTATGGTGAGGGTTTGGAAAGGTAAGGCTTATAGATAATGATGTGGTTATGGTGAGTTTAGAAAGGGTAAGGATACAGTAACGTGTTTGTGGTGAGTGTATGGAAAAGATTAGCTTAAAGATTTTGGTACATTTCTTTCTTTGGACGCAAATGCAGCACTGGGTCCCATTATTTCCTCATTGACAATACATCATTTTCCACTGTCTCATTAAGCCAGTGAGAGAGCTAGTTTCTACTAGAAGGAAGTAGAAACACAAAACCTGAAGTCGGATACTTTAAAGCTAACGCAGCGTTGGTGGAAGCATTCTCACAAAGATCACTGTGGACATTAAACTTATTGAACTAATAAAGAAAACGACATAAGGAATTAGACCAAACCCAAATCCATCCCCTCTTGATGTTATTGGCTGTTGATTTACAAACCTGTAAAATGTAATCTTGTTAGCCTTAGTGTCTCACCTTACTTTAACTTTGTCTGCCTTAGTTCCCTCAAATTAACATATACAATACACCTAGATTAATTTCTTAGACTACACTATATTTACTATAAAATTCAATGTTGGCAATTAAATTAACTAGTGTTCAGATATGGTAGCAATAATGGAAAATGATCACTGTATCACCATCAGTTTACATTTTTTATTAGTTAAAGAATTTAAGCTCCACAATAACCATAAATAAAATGAAATGATTTATGGTATAACATATTGATAGACTTTTCTGTTTTACTGTAATAACTAGGGTCACCAGTTTTCTCACCTGCATTTTAGTAATCTCTCAGCATAAGGCTAATAGAGCCTTTCTTTGATTGTACATGATTGACAATTATCATATTACACACCCCCGGTCATCCACATTGATAAGTCAAGTGCCACTTGACAATGATTGACAGCAATGTTTCCACACTTTCACATGCTGCATTCATATCAGTTCTCCACAACTAGTTTAGAGCATTGGGTATTTATTGTTTTGATTGCATTGTATGTCTGTGTTTGGGATTTTTAGTTGTTCAGACTTAGAGCCTGACCTATATGTTTTTTTTTTTTTTTAGACCGATACCGATACCGATTTTAGAGGGGGAATTCATCGATTACTGATATGGCCGCCAATATAGTGAAGTTTTGAGCTTTAATGAAAATAGAATTTTTTATGTGGATTGTGCACAGATTTAGCACCAATATGACTATGCAAAGGTACTCAGAATACTTCTTTCTTAAACAAATAACTATTACAAAAAATGTTATATTATTAAATAATTATAATATTAACATGATTAACATCATCAAGCAATTTTAGAAATGAACACTGTGATCAAATAAATAATAGAAATTAAATAAAAACGTTTAGGAAAACTGAATGCATTTTTTTTTTTTAATATTGAGAAGCCAAAATAATTATAAAATAACATTTAAAATAGTTCAGCTACAAAACTGGATATGCCCTACAATAAGTCCTTGCAAAAAAAATAATAAATAAAATCTTAACTTGTGGTCATCAATCTCTAAATGGTAGCTACCCTCAATGCAGGAGCATTCTAAAAACACTTGCTACAGGGGTATAATAGAATGGAATACTAAAGAAAAAATATAGATAGTAGCTAAAGCATTTTAATATATTAGGAGATATATGGTGTGTTCTGTAAGACTGTGTTGGAATATAAAAATTGTGTTACCATTACCTTACACCCCCTTTAGTCCTTCTCAAATGCGGATATTGTTGTAGGAACAGAGTGACATACCAAGTGGAAGAAATAAGCTTCCTTGAATTCAATTACACTTTATTACACCAGTCAGCTCATTTTAAATGGCTTTGAACTTACCAACATCAACCTGAAATTTCTGCTGCCTAACTCCTATAGCTTAATCCAGTATTTAATTAGATGGGGTCAAGGAATAAGGTCAACTGACTAGTGATCTTGGTCTTAAACGACTGCACAATGAAAGCAGTGATAAAACTGTCTGCTGGAAAGAAGCCCTGAAAAGTGATCCAATTCAGCAGATTTAAAATGAAAAATGTTTCTCTGGACTGTGTTGTCAGCATTTCCCCTCCTGTTGTATGGAAATATATAAAAAATGGAGACATGGTAAATTAAATCATAAATAAATCAAAGCAATTCTATAAACCTATTTAATGAGCAAACATGATTATAATGACAAGTGTTAATTTTGAACCTCCCATAAATCGAATAATTATATATATATATATATATATATATATATATATATATATATATATATATATATATATATATATATATATATATATATATACACATTATAATTTGAATGCTTAAAGTTTTCACAAGCTATGGACAATTCAGCACTTTTTCATCATTAGTTGTTTTTCTAATATCATCTTTAAAATAGCTTTCTTTCAGTTTTAATCCTCCCTTTTGATCATGGAAGACACCTAAAAGTTTCATGAAGTATTTCATTGAACATATTTTCCCCCAGAGGTTGACTGGGCAGCCCCACTTTCAGACACTGACCTACTGTCACAATGTCACCTTCTGCACCATGTGCAGACTGCCCAATTGAGCTGCTGCTGTTGTGTGATGTAATGAGGACAATCCATCGGACTGAAACGCTCTCTCTCTCTTTCTCTCTCTCTGGGTGATGGTCCTGCGATGCTACCAGCTACAGTCAGCACTGTCTCTACAGTGAAATATCATGCTTTAGCAACCAACAATTGGTCCATGAAAAAATATTCCACAATATGTTCACATTTGATAATGGCTCAACTGAAGTGGTTAAACTTGACTTATTTCAGTTTGTTAAAATCGGTGGTGTCATGGGAGACGATGCAAAACCCTACAAAATCATATACTACTCTAACATTTATGTAGTTGGTGGAAATAAAAGAGCCTAAATACATTTCCCTGTTTTGGTATACAGAACAGTTCATCTTCTCTAGTCAGAGCTCAGTGCTGCATTTACAAAGCGTTCATAAACCATTATAGAGCACGAGTGGTTCAGCCTTTCTTTAATATGAAACAAAATGTGATTCTGTAGCACCAAGGTTACCTGATGATATATTTCTTTAAAAGTGCTTTTTCTTTTGTTTATATTTTTTCATAATCAATATCTTAATACAAATTATCGTCTCATGGAATCTTTATATCCCTCTATTTAACAAGCAGTCAGGGGACAACTGTTTTTCCTCACATCCCAATTTGGGATGTCCAATCGTATATACCAGAGCTCATTGCTGGAACCTCTGCCATCAGTTTCGGAGAGCGCAAACATGCACACAGTAAACGGTCCAGTGTTAAATCAACTCTCACAGAGTGCATATGCTGTTAAGAAGTGGCAGTTGCCTTAACAGGCTTTGGAGGAAAGTACACGATGCCAAGCACCACTTCGTATCACACTGCAGCTCAGAAGTCAAGCTTGCACAGATGAGTCCGAGGAAGATACTTAATGTGCACCTTAACAGGCGGACTTGCATTCAATCCTGGACCATGGGGCCAATCCAAGCTGTAGGCCGGTGCTTTAACTGGATGAGCCACCCTGCAGCCCCCAGTTGTTTTTTTCCATTGTGTGAAAATCTGATTGTAAATGGTGCTATACAAAATAGAGATGGATTATATGTTTATTTTTATTAATCTTTTATTATTAATTGATCATCTAACTTTTCCTAATGGAGGAGACTTTGGCTGTTATTGTTTTCATCCCACCCAGGGCAAGTTTTATGTATGATACCTTATTAAGCACAACCGTAAGGTGTATTATCAGAGATGATATTTGTTTACAATCTAGTGTAGCTTCAATACAATTTATTGTTATTAACCCTCTGGGTGATTAAGGCTTACCGTCACATTATGTTCGCTCTTCACACCCCATTCCTTTTCATGCTGTATCTACCATCTCATAGCCATCTCACCGATTCTCTGGTGAAGTGGCCTATGATGGTTTCTGCTTAAGTGCTTCCTGTTTAAATGCATGTAGAGGTCCCTGTTTACGTATTCTGAAGTCATTCCTGTTAAAACACTCTATGTAGTTTGGAACTACATAGAATAGAACTTTAACTTGACTTTATTGTCAACCAGGAGGTGAAAAGCTGTCTCTAGTTCCACCTCCCATCCAACATTGAATTGCAACATTGAAGAAACAGTGAATAGTCATACTTTCTGTTCAAGTACATACATACATACATACATAGGCCTACATACATACATATGTTTGTACATGCATGCATACACACACACACACACACACACACACACACACACACACACACACACACACACACACACGCACGCACGCACGCACGCACCCACGCACGCACCTCACACACACACACACACACGCACGCACGCACGCACCCACGCACGCACCTCACACACACACACACACACACACACACACACACACACACACACACACACACACACACACACACACACACACACACACACACACACACTCACGCAGGCACACTCTCACACATACATAATTACACATCGGCACTCTGCCCTTAATGAAATTTGCATCTGTAGACATGGCCAGTGGAAACACATTCTAGGTGGATGGGCCTTGTAGCCAAACCAGAGTCAGGTCTTGCGCATCAGCTCCAGTTCTGGCCTGCGCTGCCACGAGTTTGCCTCTAGATGGCAGAACTCAGCTACAAAAACCCCGGGCATGTTCTACTCATCTCATGTCCCATGTTCAAGAGCAAGGACAGACATGATTGTATTGCAATGACAGCTAGTTTGGCAAAAAGTCTCATTTCAAATCCAATTAATCTAAATAATATGATTAATCAGGACACATATTTGACAATGTAATTTAGACCATTTTGAATTAATGTCAATATTAATAGTTCAGATGACCAGCTAACGAAATCTGCACTGACAGTTAACATCACCATTTCTTTCTGTATAAAGACATTTAATTGATAAGTACCCTAACTACATTCAAGTAATTGCAACATCTCTAAATAGGTTTTTTGAAAGTATAATTTCACATACCTTGATTGGTGCAAATGTCTGATTAAGTCGTATATTTGACTCAAAGTATGTGATTAGGTCCATGGTCAGGAGCTCTGCACCATCAATAAAAATAAAAATAAATGCTAAATTTTCCTTAGCTTAAGCAGTGGTTGCTTCATGAGGAAGTGTTTTTTATGTGTTGTAACATAGTATATTTTCAACATTTAAATGGTTTAAATTCACCTTAAGTTTTTATGTTTGTGGTGTTTCATGGTCTGGGCCAAGATCAACCTAGATCAACCATGTTTTACAAGAAACATGCAGCCTTAAACTTTCCAATTTTCAGTAGAATCTGGAAACCCTTTCAGAGCCTGTCTCAGTAAACACAGTGCCACCTATCTCACACAGAGACCACAAACAACCCAGAGAGAATGCAGGTCTAAACAAAGTAAGAAGGTGAGGGAAAAAAAAACTTAAGTCTCCATAAGTCTTTGACTTTTCCCAACTGCAAAAACAATGAACTCCAGATTACAATGGCAGGACAGCACTTACAGTCCATTCACTATTATTGGAGTTACTTCCAGTGGGGAGTAACATAAGCCTCCCAGAGTCTCTTCCCAGATTTCGACTGAATCAGAATGAAGTAAGACTGATTCTCATCCATTTACGCAAGAACCTGTAGACCAGGAGAGGGATGCAGTCTGCCTATCTTCCAGTCCAATAACACGGTTTTCCAAGTATAAATCAATTGCTGATTGAAAGGAAAAGACCTGCAGGCCTTCATTGGACGGGAATTGCCTGAGCCTGAGCTAGACCTAAACATTAATGGTAGACATACAGTATGTACTAATCGGGCTGTATCTATCTATACTACTTTGATAAATTTGTTTTATTGTTGAACTTGGAAAGAATTGCAGCCTTCCGAAGTGTGTTGTGACTTGTATAAGAACAAAGCTAACATTTTTGCCCCATCCCTATTTCAGCAGTACTATGATTTGTTTGCTTCAGTACATACTATGTTTGCTGAATTACTGAATTTATTTCACATGAGGACTTTAATACTTTGAGTGTGTTTAGAAATAATTGAATGACTGAGATAAGAGTGTTATTCACAACATATATTAATCTCCCAGTATTGAGGCTTTTTTTATTAACTGAGAAATATCATACTCACCCAACAGAATTGAGACAGTCAACTGCATTACATTCCTGAGACTGATAAACTCTCAACTGTTTTGCAGTTCCTCTGATTGAGAAACATACAAAGATGTTAAATTCCTGCGATTGATAAACAAACAACACAGTATTGTATTTCTGTGACTGAAAGACAGACAACAGCATCATATTTCTATGATTGATAAACAGGCAAGAATGTTTTCTTTTGATTGATAAACACACCTTTATAGATACATAATACATACCTGGTTTTTCTCCCGTTACACGGTAAAGTCCTTAAAAATATCAAAGAAGTCGGCAAACATACTTAGTACTAATAGTTTAAGCACCAACAAAATAAAATCTTAGCATCATATAGTTTTTGCCAGCAGTGTATGCGTGTGTTTCTTTAAACGTCTAATATATTTTAAAAAGATCTCAAACTTTTCCCAGTGACGTGGAGGGAGAGGCAGCAGACCCACCAGACAAATGCTCCACACTCCCGCTCTTAACAAGCGTAGTAGTACATCAGTCAAAAGCAATAATTTTACAATTAATGAAATCTCAATTTGCCTTCAGTGCTTTTCACGTTGACATTTTCCACATTGCAACGGTGCTTTGATAAAGTTTTTAAAATGCAAAAAAGCAACTGGGAGGCTAAAGAGCAGTCCGGGTGTCAGTTTGCCTCACAGAGAACTGTGGTACTTAAGTTTTATCATCATGCGCCCTGTGGCAACCAAAGCCTGAATGTTAACATTGGCTCCATTTTCATTATCAGCATATGATTATGGATTTTACTGCATTTAGCTGATAATGCAACTGGGAGCTCACCTTAAAAGAATTTGCTGGAAGGTTCCATATCTATCCAAATGAAATTTCATTTGACAAACAAGTGACAATTAGCCAGCACTTCTTGTTCTGTGTCAGTCTGTTTTCTGATTGAACTTAGACCAATTTGCTGCCGCTAAATGAGTTTGAATAATTTAAATTCCGAATGTCTTGGGGATATTAGCTGTGGGAGTGCTAAGTGCCAGTATGCTTTTTGAAGTTACTGATTATTTGATGCCATTCCCCTCTACCTGTACATTTCCGAGCATACTTCAAAGTTGCGGAATGAAAAAAAACCCATTTACCTCAAAGCGAAATTGGAACTTAAAAGTGATTTTTTTTTTTCTTTGCCAATTCTATAAGGCAAAATGAAAATGACTTTAATATGTGTGTAATACACTTCAATACACTTTGTGTTTTTATTGGCTTTTTTATTAGTCTTTTTTCTTTCAAAGAAGAGTTTTTTAATGTTCACAGAATGACTGGATTTGTTTCTGTTAAAACTGTATAACTAATAAAACAGTATCAGTTTCATTAAGCTTGCTAATTGGAAATTAAAAAATTAAACTGAGTGAACCTGTGCATCACAAGTATGTCTCAGTGTGAAACGGGTCATTTCTGGAAAAAATGGCCGTTTACATGTGAAATATCTTTATAATTCATACAATTTACTTAATTCATGTCATATATACAGGTATATATATATATATATATATATATATGAAAATGCAAAAATGGTCCGCCACTCCCAAAAAACAGATCTACCACTCAATAAATTTAGACATACATCTATTGTGCGAGTAATATACACAATGCTGACGCATTTTGACAATGTCTTCCTCAGAGCATTGTGATATGTATATATATATATATATATATATATATATATATATATATATATATATATATATGAATTTCATGTATCATATTAACAATAAATGTCAAAAGACTGAGTGAACTTGTACATACCATATTTATTATAAATATCGATATATATGATATATATATATATATTTTGTTGTTTGTGAAGCAGTGGTTTTCACTTCATTCCAAAGTATATTAAATTGCTCATGATTGAAAGTCCATGTATTATCTCCCTTACTCAGTCTGGCTTTTATTTTTGCAATTGCCACTGTAATAATGCTCATCTGCAAATGTACAGCAAAGTATATTCAGACAATTCATTCACTTCAGTTTGGCTAACATTAACAGTACATTAAAAATTAAATGAATAGGGCTGATTATGGCGATGCTGTTTTATAATTTTCTTTTCTCTAGTCTGGACAATCTACAAAGGCTGGAATTACGTCCAATGTTTTGCTCACCATCTTCCCCAAAATAACACTTTTGCTGGTACTGCTGGTGATTGCTCTCCTTGGAGGGCTAAAGATTCTACACAGCTGTTGGTTCATTTACATTTTTGTAACTGATATTCTCAGGCAGGGCAGATGCAGAGTATAATCACACATTACATGCTGATGTATTTGAAATACTTGTAGGCTGTATAGTGTGGGCATCACATATAAAAGCATGACAACCTTATTGGGATTCAATGTTATTCTGTACAAAAGAAAAAGAACATATTCACGAGAAATATTAACATATTCATAAGGAATATTATTGTCACCCTCCCCAGAATTGCCTTCAGGAAGTGGCATCCTCCAAGGGCCTAAACAAAAGGGTGGGGGAGTCTGCACCTCTTCAAACTAGCATATTATCTGGCCAAGTCTCCACCCAAAATTCCACCAGAGACACATTTGAATTGAGGATAGATTTTACAAGTTGTACCAATTATTTATTTATTTTGCATGTAAATATATTTCTAGTATTTATAACGAGCTTATAACGAGCTATAGTCTGGAGACAGGGCCAGAGAAGCACTTAGCCATAGAGTAATGTGGGGTGGCATCCTTTCCTTACTGTCACCTGTCAACAGCTGTGACCCCATCTTCCTGGACTGGCTCTTGATAGGTGGGTAGGATTGTTTTCTTTTCCCTCTCATGACTGCATGGTTTCTCAAACTCTGTCTTCATAGCTATGCAGCCATGGATTACTCCTGGCGGGGGCACTTGTCCAACCCTCCCAGTTTTTCCTTGCGACTGTTGCCTTTGGCTTGCTCTTGTGGGGGGTTTAGGCTGGGTTTTGCTGTGAAGTGCATTGTGACAACTAGTTGTGAAATATAAATAAATATTGCTTTGATTTGATTTGATTAGTATTTCAAAGGCAGGGTAACTTGTACTGTTTGGATTGAATAGAGCATCAGAGTGACGTCAAGTCAATGGGAACACCAAAGAGAACAAATTTGAAATGTGTTTTATTTATTATTTTATTTAGCCTGCTTAGCAAAATATTATTGATGTATGCCTGATCATATTAAAATATACAGTAGATCACTGAGTATGTAGAATAAACGTAGCGGAATACTGAATACACTTCAAATTGTTTGTCATACCTGACATATTGCACACAGCTGAGGTTGTGTTACAGGGGTAGGTCAACTCTGGGATTTGAACAACAATCCTAGTTGTCTACTCTGCATAACGATAAATATGATCAACCCACTGAGATAAATACCAAGCTCTCAAGTCAATGGTAGTAATTGAACACATATTACCTCTGTTTGGTTGATATCACAGTCTGTAGCTGTGACATGCTAATTCAGATGTCTTTGTACATTTGGACACACTGGTTGTAGCTATACTAGCTAGCCTATAATAAACATACCTAGCAAGCGTACTGTTCTTGGTTCATCCCATATTTTATTCCCCTAATCTATTTACTATCTAACTTGAATATCGAGGAGACAAATACATCCCAAACTAGAACTATCTTGGCTAGTTAAATGATAAAGTCACCATGGCTTTTTTGAGATCTAATAATCATCATCACTTACCAAAATCATATAATCATTAAAGTAAGCACGCAGGGATTGTTACATTAATTATTGGACGATTCATGGAAATTTTGCATAGTATGGTTTACATTTAGCTTGTTAGCTAAATTGGCTAATTGATTGATTGAATACCGGTAGCAGCTAATTAGTTATGTGACATTTAATAGCCAGTAGCCTATAACTAGAAAAATTAAGCCAGCTATTACACGGACCAAATTAAAATAAAGTTTAGCTAGTTAGAAAGAAAGATAATATAGCAAGCTGACATAACTGAGAATTAAAAGGCCACCTGTTTGAAATAATACCCAGAAAATGTATTTGGATTGTTTCCATATAGCTAGCTATTTAGCAGTAATTCAAGTGATTTTTAAATAAATTTTTGTAAATATATAAATGAATAAATACATTAATTCATTAATAAATAAATAAATTAACATATTTTACATTCAAATTAGTCTGCTTTCTGTGACCCAAGAAAAGAAAGAAAATGAAAGCATTGTGAGAATACTCTGGGTCATCACAGGGACATCACAACGCTATAGACTACAATAAACACCTTCACACCACTAACACTGCTACAACAAGCCTTCTGACCTCTGTGATAATATATGTTTTTATAAAGTTTTACACGTGCATTTGGGCCTGGAATTAGCTCCTTTTGCATTTTAAATCTGAGAAGTTAAAAAGAAAAAAGAAAATAAGATGCACACACTGTTTTTTTGTATTTTTTTACAGAGGGCTTCTCCATGTGTCGGCCAATGTGCTTTGTAGTGAAAAATACAGCTGAATTTAGCTGGTAGTATAGTGTTGTTAAGAGATGCTTTAAAAGCAGATTTATCATTTTTACGGAGCAAGTCAATTATGAACATCATGTTACAGATACCTTTAAGGAATTGTTTGGAGGGCTGATTCCAGGACATTACATGTAAAAGCTTTACAGTACAGTAACCGAGACTGATAAGACTGATCTTGGCAGATATGTTATCACAGAAACCGCTTCCAGTCTGGAAATAAAAGCAGCCAGGCTGACCGGTCTCTCCAGTATCACCCGAGGCAATCGAACCCTGAAATCACCTGAGGCAATCGAACCCTGCAAATATGAAGCGAGGGCGGCTGTCCTGGCTGAGTGAGCCCACAATGGGCGCGTTTGTGTTCTGAGGGTTTAATATTCCAAGCAGAGACACTCGCGCTCTTAGGCAGCAGCCAGGCTTGTGATGGTATTTCCTGAGCACAGAGCAACTACAGGTAAATCTTATTCTTTCAGGGCTCGGTAAGACATGTGGGCTGATACAAAATCTGTCAGGAAATAGTTTACATTTAATGTGAACAAATAAAATAAAGGCTTTTAATTTTTGTCCTTTCATAAATATACAGTATATGTATCATTTTTACAGAAAGTCAAATAGAGATGAATTTACCTGTATTTGGGAATAGTCTGTTCCTCACGGCTGAGAAGTTTCTTTTGTATCTGAGTAAGAGATTTTTGTAGAACTGTATGAAGACAGACATCTCTCACAGAGCATTCCAAGACTGAACATTAATGTGTTTTTAAAAAACATAATAATAATTTTTATCCCAGATTTTTTTCTAATTTGGGGCTGCAAATTCTCCTCAAAGGTGTGAGCTGTGGGGAAGCCGTGTGAAAGTGTCAGTAGGGGGGCACCTGTGATGCCATCTCTATCTGCTACCCTCCCTGCTCTCCCCCTGTCTAATTAAAGTGGAGAATGTACTGCTGGACTGTCTGTTAAAGCTTTAGACAAGTCTGTGCTGATGATTCCTTCCACTCCACTCTCCACCAGCTGATCTGCGCAATCATCACAGCAGAGGAGTACGCTGAATGTGCCGCTGTGATGGCCAAACTTCAGGGGAATGGTTGGCCAGAGGAGTCGCTGATGTGCAATGAAAGGACAGTCCAGCTGACTGGCTTTTTGTTTGGCACTGGCATAGCCAATATTCACTACCACACCACGGTGTGCATCAGGGCTGCAAGTTGAAATTACCGGCCCTGGGACAAAATTATCTTATTACAATATTCTCGGGCCCGGGACAATAATATTTACCATTAGTTTACAGACTGTGCCCCCCGCCCAATCCAGGGCACAGGACAGTTGTCCCCCCTGATGGCAGCCCTGGTGTTTGGCAGCGGAAGCATGTAGGTGGTGTTCAATAGACGTGTTACCTTGACAACAACCACAAGTGGCTGGTCCTTTCCCAAAAAGGATGCGCTTTGATAATATTTTCCATGCTACTTTGACATATTATAAATTCTCATGATAATCCTTGAACTACCAAAATAAAATGTAAAATAAAAAAAGTTTCTGACTGGTGTTTGTTAGTTATGATACTCCATTTATATTTATTTGTTGAATAGATACTTCAACAAATCTGATATGACTTACAACATTGTATTGTGATGAAACTGAATGAGTGTAGATGCAAGAATTAACTGGAACACAGTCAAAACTAAATGTTATTGTAATAAAATAAAATCAATGCTGTAGTAAAAATATCATCATGAAAGTCACAGACTGAAAGACAGATATTAATGCAAGTACACAGCACCAGTAATAACAAGCTGAAGATGAGTGAATCTTAGGAGAGAGGTACAGTATGTCTGGGTTGATGGACCCAAGATTAAGTAATTTTAGGCCTCCAATGTTAATAAACCATTATATTCCACTTTTGTTCTTAAACTTGCAATAGCTATAGAAAACACATTCAAATTTTGCGAATGCAATATTGTGGTTTCTTTTAGTCTGGTAGGCAGTTATTATGGGTGGAGGTATGAGTACTCTTTAGTTGGGTGAATAATGAAAGCTGCTACTAGACATTAATCTTTGTGAAAGCACGTACTGTCATAATTTTTTTTTGAAAGGTTGCATAAATAGTTATTTTACTATTTTTCATTTCAAGGCAGCTGTAATTTAATATTTTCTGAGGAGATGAATAAAAAGGAAATAAAAGCAGCCCATTGCTGCGCTCTGTCATTACTACTTCTCTCTGTCTGACATCTGTTTAGAATCAATGCTTCAGGCAATTATTCGAAGCAACCAAAGCTTTCCCCTTACAAAGTGCTTATTTTAGTTTTACCCAATCATGTAAATATATTATGGAAGAAACAGTATTGCAGATTAGCCCTTATAAATGGGCCAGGAAGCTAAAAGGGGCTCATGATGAGAATCTGGTGAAAAGGCTTTTCTAGAGCAGGTCACTGTGGATCGTAGAATAATGCCGCATTATTTTGTTTTGCCAAATGGATTTGGCGCTGACCTCAAATCTGAGATACAGCTATTTCAGAGTAATCCATTCAGTCCAGAACATATGAACAGCAGTGGTACAGGAACTCGCACAGACAGGCAGAGAAAAGGCTGCCTAAGAGATGGAGTACTGAGGATGAAGTGACACTGATGAAATGTGCCACACATTTAACACAGGCAAACCTCCACTGCAGGACTTGCTTTTTCATGATGTGATTACAACTATAATGGCACTGAAGGTTAGAACTAAGACACCCCCCGGTGCCTTTTGATAAGTTTACCTCCTCCAGCTCATCAAATGCTTATGAGCAATCTGGGGAATGCAAGTGCAGTTCAGGTGATGGGCTGCAGAGGGAAAATTAGCAGCGTCTGGCTGCGCAGGTCTTGCGTGACACACCAAAGTCTTTCTCCAAAATTAGGCTAATTGTGAAATTAGTCAATCATCATAATAATTAAGACACAATGCGCAGAGCATTATATCAGTGAATGACTGATAACTCTTCTTATTGTGAGCCTATTCACAATTTGACAATGAATGTCCTTCCATCACCAAAAGGGACAACATATTATCCTTTTCTGCCATATATCGTATATCAATTACATGCACAAACATGCCTGGTTACTATGGTTTGGTTCTGGGGATCCATGACCTGTGCACACAGGTGTAGGTCAAAGGCTTCTACAAAGTGTTACGAGCATGTCAGGCTCAAGTGCATCAAACGATAGATCATTGAATTCAAAATGCAACTTTAATCATTTGCTTCTGAAAATAGTCACTGTGAATTTAGGAATCCCATGATAACAAAATTAATTTCTTGCAAAGCCACAACTCGCCAACTTGAAAGGGGACTGAAAAAAGCGCTCAGATAAAGAATGATCTGATAATGCAAAAGGAGAGGTGTGCCCGTAATCTCAACACAGTGTTTACAATTGTGGATCATGTATAAGTTGATGAGGGATTCCCTTTCTCACCTACCCTGTTCTTCGTTCTTCTCTAAAGCTGCTATTCATTGTTGCTGCACATGACGCATATACAAGGACACAACCCGTAGTACAGATCAGATAGAGACATATCCAAATCAGTTTAGTTTTCGAACAATGCATGTAGTGCACGGTACAGCTAGGTGGGGTTTAAAAGAGTGCCTGCATGCTTTCCATTTGTTTGTTCATGCGGAGCATGCTCTCTGCCCTTACTCCCAGACTCTCAAGTTTGTCCGTCAATTAAGCCCTTCATACGATATTACATGAACCTTCAAGCACTCCTGCTAATTCATTTCTAATGACAATGGTATTCTTCAACTGTTGTGGTTCAGTTTCCGGTGAGATTACAATATTGTCAAAGGTTCTGCTTGTAGCTCCCAAACAACACAAACCACAAATGTGTATGGCATTTGTGTAAAACAATCAAACAAACCGGGAGTGAACATTTCATAAATGCTGAAAGGTAGAGAAGAGCATTACCATGAGATCCTGAGTAAGCTTATCTGATAAATGGAAATATTATCGATAGAATGATGATTAGCGTAGATGTTACATGTTGATTAAGCTGTACACCACAAGTTTAAAATAAACCAAACATGTCACAGGACGACACACTCATGAGCTGAAGGCCGTTTCAAAGGGGCGTGAGTCCTGTGCTTTTCACAATGGTGATTAAATCAGGTTGTCCTCAAACCGGAGAAACCATGAAGAAGTCCGTTACACAGCCTGTCTAATAAGGTAAAGTGGCTCCACTGAAGCTGGATGAAGCATTCATTCAATTTCAGAGCTCATTAAATCAAGATTCACATGCATTTTCCTTCCTTTGTGTGTCGACACAAGGGCCAAGTTGTGGAGAAAGATTCTTGTTTTGTTAGAAAAAAAGGGATTTTCTTATATACGCCAGTGTGCTCAGTGCATGACCGTGTCACTAAGCACCCTTGTTATGTTTCCTTAATAAAGTTCTGTAAACCAAGACCCTCCATACTTGGGTCTCATTAACTGCAGCTTTGGATAATAACCCCAGATTGTATTACTTGTATCAACAACAATGCAGGTACTCTTTACCATGGTGGCTGTGTGGCTTTCAGGCTTTGATAGAGAGAGAGAGAGAGAGAGAGAGGAGAGAGAGAGAGAGAGAGAGAGAGAGAGAGAGAGAGAGAGAGAGAGAGAGAGAGAGGGAGAGAGAGAGAGAGAGAGAGAGAGAGAGGGAGAGGGAGAGAGAGAGAGAGAGAGAGAGAGACGAGAGAGAGAGAGAGAGAGAGGGAGAGGGAGAGGGAGAGGGAGAGGGAGAGAGAGAGAGAGAGAGAGAGAGACCTACTTGCTTGATATGGTCCGTTTTCCTGGTTACAGAGAGAGCTTAATCGTCTGAAGAATTACACAGTGAAGTGTTTCCACCTGGCTACAAAGAGAACTATTGTGAACAATTTGTATAAGAACATGAAAATATTTGAAAGACCTGAGTGGATTTTTGTCATTGAATTGCCATCTAGTTCAATTGGGATCAGTGGGTTTTACAGCCAGTGGTATTTATTGAAGTAGGTCAGTTCATTCTGATATTCTGGATAACCATTCGCTTCAAGTAGAGTTTAGTTAAAACTGCCCCTACACAATGACCTCTAAATGCATCTTTCAGCTGACGTTGATCTTAAAAGGGATTTAACTGATTTAATTAATTAAATTCAAAATGTTGATGTAGGCTATACCTGCCAACAGGTATTTATGAGATATGATGAACTGTAAAATGTATTTATTCTATTACATGAACCTATAAAATGAGGTTAATACAAAAAGTGGGGAAATCTGGCTCTCTGTCTACTATCAAGAAGTGACTCAACTTAAATTTACTTTATGCCACCAGTCAAAGGACTGGAATTATTGTTATTCACTGCACTTCATGCCTATTCATAAGGTGTTATAAAATAGAAAATGGGGTTATAACAATAAGAGTACTACTGTAGAGGAATATTTGTGCCTCTGTATGGTTTGTCTTTTAAGAGTGCGATCTACAGAAGGTTACTGCCACAATCTGTTCTTACTTCTGGAAAATATAATTTCACAGAAACACTATTTTATTAAACATTATTGCCTGAACTACTGTTAATCTCTGAAAATACATTTACACTGTACAGCTGATACAGGGATCATTGCTGAAAGAGGTACTCTATTCAGTACTGCACACAGTCAGTTAAATTTAGGATGTAATTGCATCGCATGATGTCATTGTTGATACTGAACATTTTCCAGAGAATTTTAATGACAACATTTAATTAGCACAAATGATGTTAACGGCGGGTCAACAAATACAGAGGAAACGTCTGCTAGAGACGGGTCTTATGAAGATGGCTTTTTGATGACAGGAATCAGAATCTAAATATTTTCATATGTTGACAAAGTTGGGGCCCCAGACCCAGCATATGGAAGCGATTTTGCGCAGACTTGTGAGGAAGCATCAACACCTCCCGTAGCAGGATGATGTATGCAGGCTGTGGGTGCTATGCAGTATAAAGTGTCTGCAATCAATAGTTCCAGTGACTGCAGGAACTCCAGAAAAAAGTGAAGAGGAGAAGCCACAGCGTGTTTTATTAGGAATGCCTGCCATCCTCAGGTTTCTTGGGACTTTAAAATGATCGTTCATCTTTCTTTAAGATAGAGACATGAAGGAGGGATGTGTATATTGATGCTTGCCTGGTTCCTATTAAAATGTGTGTGTGTGTGTGCCTGTGTGTGTGTGTGTGTGTGTGTGTGTGTGTGCTCATGTGCGTGTGTGTGTGTGTGCTCATGTGCGTGTGTATGTGTCTGTATGTGTGTGTGTGTGTGTGTGCGTGTGTCTCTGTGTGTGTGTGTGTGTGTGTGTGTGTGTGTCTGTGTGTGTTTCGTGTGTGGTTGTGTGTTTGTTTGCGCATGTGTGTCCATGTGATATTCAGCACTTAAGATGGTGAGATGTTACAAAACATATTTTTTTCTAGCAAACAGTGATCTTTGTGGCATAAAACACTCAATTTTGTGACTTTGACTTGTGTGTACACACACACACACTAATATATGACACTATAAAATCCAGATGGTTCATAAAAAACTACGGCAGGTTTATAAAAATATGGCAGGCTTGTATAGAGTTTGCCATGGGAGAAGGAATAAATTAAATCACTAAAATAACTAGAAATTGTGACTATCAATGCAAAGGCCTTAAAAACTTGGTACACATATGAGTCTCCTCGTACTGAATGTTTTTACAATGAACCCTTATGAAACTTTAAAATGATGGAATATAAAACTTGTCATCATTTTATATATATATATATATATATATAATTTACTTATTCTCTAAGACTGTTTCGAAAATGACATGCCACTTCCAAAAATTATGTCAGTTTTTAAAATGTCCTCTTTATCTTACTTAAAAATGGCAATAGCATAACAATTTATTTGTGGTCTTCGCATAAACTGCGGTACAGCAGTACTCATATGCTGGTGATACATTATAAAATTTGAGTCATTGAATTTTACTAATGTTTGTAGTATTACATGTAGTACTTCATGGAATTTGCTCCTAGACAATTTAGAACATTCAGAACTTCCACTAATTTGTTTTTGAACAGTTTTTCTTTTCAATAAAAATGAAATGCTAATCAGAAGGTACAGTGCCCTCCACAATTATTGGCACCCCTGGTAAAGATGGTGAATGGTGAATTAGCTTAATCTCACACTGAAAAAATGAGAAAAATCCAACCTTTAATTTAAGTAAATTTATTCTGAGAAAAAAAAATCCCTCATCAAGAAATAATTATTTTTAACAAAACCATGTGTGCCACAATTATTGGCACCCCTGCATTTAATACTTTGTACAACCTCCCTTTGCCAATAAAACAGCACTGAGTCTTCTCCCGTAACATCTAATAAGGTTGGAGAGTACAGAGCAAGGAATCTGAGACCATTCCTCTTCACAGAATCTCTCCAGATCATCCAGAGTCCTATAGGTCTTCTCTTGTGCGCTCTCCTCTTCAGCTCAGCCCACAGGTTTTCAATGGGGTTTAGGTCAGGGGACTGAGATGGCCATGGCAGAAGCTTGATTTTGTGTTCAGTTAACCATTTTTGTGTTGATTTGGACATACGTTTTGGAACATTTGGATCATTGTCCTGCTGGAAGATTCAACAATGACCCAGTTTTAGTTTCCTGGCAGAGGCAGCCAGATTCATCACGGAACCTCCACCATACTTAACAGTGGGGATCAGGTTATTTTTGGTATAGTCATCCTTCTTTTTATGCCAAACCCACCTTGAGTGTTGGTTGCTGAAAAGTCAATTTTCGTTTCATCGAACACGGTTCCAGTAAAAGTTCCAGTAGTGTTTAGCAAACTCCAGGTGCTTATGTTTGTCGTGAAATGACAGGAAAGGCTTTTTTCTGGCATGCCTTCCAAATAATTTGTTGGCATGGAGGTGATGTCTAATGGTAGTTTTGGAGACTTGATGAAGCCCAAGATGCTACTTTCCTCTGTAATTCTCCAACAGTGATCATTGGGGATTGTTTTGCCTCTCTTACCATCCTCCTCACTGTGCGTGGGGGCAAAATAAACTTGGGTCCTCTTCCAGGCAAGTTTGTAACAGTTCCAGTTGCTTTGAACTTTTTAAGTATTGCCGGTAGATATGGGCATTTTCAGGTGAGCAGGTATTTTTTTATAGCCATTCCCTGACTTATGAAGCTCAAAACACTTTTCAGTTGATTAGTGTATTTTCTTATCTTTCCCATGTTGATGTATGAAGAAGGGAATATGGCCTCTGTGTCAGCTCATATTTATACCCCAGTGAAACAGAAAGTCATGGATTACTGTTTGAAAGTTCCTAAACACTCTGATCAACCTTAAAAAGTAAAATATAAATGGAAAAAATGCTTCAGTTACATTTTGATCATAACAATTTCTAGGGGTGCCAATAATTGTGGCACACGTGGTTTTGTTAAAAATAATTATTTTATAATAATTTTTTTCTCAGAATAAATTTACTTCAATCAAAGGTTGGATTTTTCTCATTTTTTCAGTGTGAGATTAAGCTAATTCACCAAAAGGTGCCAATAATTGTGGAGGGCACTGTAAGTCTATATTAAAGAAAATGGATCATTCCAGAGCTGTGAATTTTTCCTGTTTCCATTATTGGAAAACTCTTTCACAAAACCTGCAAAATTTGAATATAATTACAATTCAGGCTAATGAGCTGAAATCTATGTATTATTAAACAGTAGTATTTGATTATATACTTTTCTGTCATGTTATTTACAATTAGTCTCTTTGGTTGTCTGCTATAATTCCTTTGCAGAAAATGCTTGGAAATCAGTTCCACAGCATTATGTAGCTAGGGGCTATTGTGTATATTCTGTTTTTTGGGCCTAAAAATGTTGCCTGTTTCCAAAGACTGCCGTGTCATGCTTCCACAGCCTCCAAAAAGCTTGGTCTTTGAACGTACCATGGAAACAGCCCAATCTGTAAAGGCTGAACCATGCCAGGATTCAATGAGTGGGCAGTACAGTGCATTATTTTTTCAAACTTGTGCTTTTGCAAAAGCTTAGCAGTGTTATGGGCATTTATAAATTGATCCAAAGCAAAAGCAAGGCAGGTAAAGTAGATGTAGCAGAGTAGCTGAGCTTATGCAGACTGCTTGTCACCTCTTTTGACAAAAAGAGATTTTGAAACAGCAATATAGTGTTTTGTTTTCTGTATAATGTACTATACTGCACTATAACAGTAAACAGTGACTATTATGATGTGTTGGACAAACCAGCACAATACCACTTAAAAAATATTAAAGAAGAATACATTTTACATTCAGACCTGGCTCTGTTTCCTTATGGGCCTGCAGTACTCAGACCTGGCTCTGTTTCCTTATGGTGCTGCAGTACTCAGACCTGGCTTTGTTTCCTTATGGGCCTGCAGTACTCAGACCTGGCTCTGATTCCTTATGGGGCTGCAGTACTCAGACCTGGTTCTGATTCCTTATGGGCCTGCAGTACTCAGACCTGGCTTTGTTTCCTTATGGGGCTGCAGTACTCAGACCTGGCTCTGATTCCTTATGGGCCTGCAGTACTCAGACCTGGCTTTGTTTCCTTATGGGGCTGCAGTACTCAGACCTGGCTCTGTTTCCTTATGGGCCTGCAGTACTCAGACCTGGCTCTGATTCCTTATGGGGCTGCAGTACTCAGACCTGGCTCTGATTCCTTATGGGCCTGCAGTACTCAGACCTGGCTCTGATTCCTTATGGGGCTGCAGTACTCAGACCTGGCTCTGATTCCTTATGGGCCTGCAGTACTCAGACCTGGCTTTGTTTCCTTATGGGGCTGCAGTACTCAGACCTGGCTCTGATTCCTTATGGTGCTGCAGTACTCAGACCTGGCTCTGTTTCCTTATGGGGCTGCAGTACTCAGACCTGGATCTGATACCTTATGGGCCTGCAGTGCTCAGACCTGGCTCTGTTTCCTTATGGGGCTGCAGTACTCAGGCCTGTCTCTATTTCTTTATGGGCCTGCAGTGCTCAGACCCGGCTCTGTTTCCTTATGGGGCTGCAGTGCTCAGACCTGGCTCTGTTTCCTTATGGGCCTGCAGTGCTCAGACCTGTCTCTGTTTCCTTATGGGGCTGCAGTACTCAGACCTGTCTCTGTTTTCTTATGGGCCTGCAGTGCTCAGACCTGTCTCTGTTTCCTTATGGGCCTGCAGTGCTCAGACCTGTCTCTGATTCCTTATGGGGCTGCAGTACTCAGACCTGCCTCTGTTTCCTTATGGGGCTGCAGTATTAGGACCTGGCTCTGATTCCTTATGGGGCTACAGTATTCGGACCTGGCTCTGTTTCCTTATGGGCCTGCAGTGCTCAGACTTGGCTCTGTTTCCTTATGGTGCTGCAGTGCTCAGACCTGTCTCTGATTCCTTATGGGCCTGCAGTACTCAGACCTGGCTCTGATTCCTTATGGTGCTGCAGTACTCAGGCCTGGATCTGATTCCTTATGGGGCTACAGTACTCAGGCCTGGCTCTGTTTCCTTATGGGGCTGCAGTACTCAGACCTGGCTCTGTTACCTTATGGGGCTGCAGTACTCAGACCTGTCTCTGATTCCTTATGGGCCTGCAGTACTCAGACCTGGCTCTGTTTCCTTATGGGGCTGCAGTATTAGGACCTGGCTCTGATTCCTTATGGGGCTACAGTATTCGGACCTGGCTCTGTTTCCTTATGGGGCTGCAGTATTAGGACCTGGCTCTGATTCCTTATGGGGCTACAGTATTCGGACCTGGCTCTGATTCCTTATATTCCTTACAGGGTCTAACATCTAAAATCACATTAAAAAAAAAATCCCAAACATGCTACAGACCGGCTATATAAAAGAGGACCTAGGGCCGCATTCAGAGATGGCCAACTTAAGTCATGCGCTTAAGTGCCTCTCCTGAGCGGATTTAACGCAAGCTGACTTACGCCGTATTCTAACTTGTGTTGTGCAGGTGGTTATCTCAAAATGTGGGTGGTACAGGGCATGATATTCTAATTACCTGTTTCTTGTACCTACCCCTCCGGGTTGCCAGGTATCTACTAAAAATATGTTTGTGGGGTTATGCGTTTTCAACGTGTCAGTGACAGTGCCTTTAATAACCACATTTGCTTTCTGGAAAATCCTGCCTTTGCACATCGTAGTTGCTTTTGTGTGACGGGGTATAGGCATGCACTGATCGTATTAATACATCACATTGATAAAATGATCATAGCTTCTATTGATGACTGGGATATACCCGTCACACAATCAAAAGAAATAATTGCTGGACAGTGGTTGCACGCAATATTATTAGGTAAACAAATAAATTGTTGAATTTACTGAAAAAAAAAAGATCTAATCTTTTTTTAACGATTTACCTATAGTAGCCTACGGTGGTTGAACACAATAGCCTATATGCAATCATGTCTTCAACTTACTAATTTTGGAGACACAAATCGTCTCTCCATCAAAGCGAATATGATCCAAACACTGTCTATCAATTAATCCATCTAATATGTGTCTGGTATGATACCAGACGGTCAATCATAGCCTACTTTTACATATTTTTCTTTTTATGACAGCTCTCTGATAATTACAAGTTAGCTATGCAAAGGAATATATGACCAATATTATGTTCAAATAACATGCACTCATTCTAATATCCATTTATGCGAAAGATGCTGTATTTTTCATAATAATCTATTTCCGAACCTAGTTGCGCAGAAAAGAATCTCCACCCCGCGCGTGTAATCCCGTGTAACAGTATAATGGAATTACACATCTATCTAGTAGATGTTTAGCTAACTAGCTTGGCGATAATAGCATTTGCCCAGCAAAAAGGTTCCAATTTCAGTTAAAGTGTGTTAAATTAATTTGTATTATGGTGCAAAATGTCTCAGATGGTTATGAAAATAAACATTTTAGTCAGGTTATAGATAGCTGAATACATGCTTGATTGAGGGATAAAATATAACTAGCTTACTTGCTAGCTAGCGTGATATCTTAATAAAATCACAAACAGTTTGCCTCTCCTCTTCTTCGGTGATGCTATTCATATTCACGTTAATTGTTAACTCATTTGTGATAAAACCCAGGTTACACCCTGTTATTTTCAGGTCTCAATCTCACAACTGCCGTTCTGGGTCATTTCATTAGAATTGATCGGAGTTTTGCATCCATTCATTCATTTTTTATGATTTACACAATTGTAAGACAGGATTTGGCACCCCAGGGCACCTAAAGAGAAGACGGTACCGGGAAGTGACAATCTTTGTAATCTTTGAGAGCTGTAAAGTTACGCGTCTGATGCCGGGACATTTGCTGGGACCATCTGGCCTCAGGTTTACGGTGTCTGAGAATGTCCTATGATTTTATGATCCTGGGAGAGACTCTGATCTGTTTGAAACTCCCGCGCACGGACAATGCAAGACTGCCACCGCCTGACGTCACTGAGGCAGGCCACATCCTTTTCATTCAAATAATGTCCACACAGCATGGTATAACAGTACAGACTGCATTGGTCTTCAAAAGCATAAAAACCTTAAAATGTGATGAATATTTATGCTACATTGTACAGTATATACTGGAAATAGTCCTGACACTGGAACATACATTGTACACTCTTTTTCCAGAGGAATAAGTATATATTGTTCAGTTTCTAAGTGTTACATGAGTAGATACACACATTTAATGTACCTGACTGAGCAGGGGAAACTAGGGTATAATGTAATGTTCTTCAACAGGAATCCTGGGACTGTTTGTGGGATTAATATTAATCACATTTGAAAACTATGCAGAGATGGGATTCTCATGACAACACGAACGTAGACCTATTCATGTTTGATATCGTTTTGATGGTCTCGGTGTGTGTGGTGCAATCGCCTATATTTCCTAAATGATCAACATGGAGGAAATATATATTTCATAACTCAGGAGTAAACTGCCGCTGTGGAGTTATACCACAGGAAACTCTTTCTGCCAAACCCCCCTTGAAGGGGACGAAAAGTGCAATATTAGCCTTTTGGCCAGTTTATGGTTTTACGATCATCCACAGCCAGATCAAACACAGAGTTTGGACATATAATCAAAGGAAGCAAAGAACTAGGGGAAGCTGTAGCCAGACTCTCCCGCACATCTCACTTTGTGTATTGTGTGTAGCGAATTGCCAGGTATGACCAGTATTTTACTCTATACTCTGTTTTGAATATGTTGTGTTGTAATTTGTAACCATGATTGATTATTTTAAAGTAAAGAACCTACCTGGTAAACTGTTAAACTTGATTTGTGTGGTTTCTCTGAAAAAGACATTCTATCTCTGTTAACACGGTAATGAGTTGATTAATTTCCTCAGTCTGGGTTACCCCCTCTGCTGATCTAGGGAGATTGACTAGTTAAGCTTAATGTATCACGGAGTATTGCACCCGTAGAACTCTGTCTTAAGTTAGATCATCTCCGCATGACTTTTATACATGTTGAGAACGGGTGTTGTCAATATTATCTTCTCGGGTCCCTGAGCCTTTTGGATAGGCTATACCTTATGAAGTGGCCTCCTCCGCAACCTCTGAGATAAATGCAGACATCTAGTCAGCCGTGAGTGGTGTACAT
Organism: Synaphobranchus kaupii; assembly: GCA_029718625.1. Lineage (NCBI taxonomy): Eukaryota > Metazoa > Chordata > Actinopteri > Anguilliformes > Synaphobranchidae > Synaphobranchus > Synaphobranchus kaupii. The sequence continues at coordinate 59,210,553 of CM056380.1, read as the reverse complement.
AAACGGCCGTATGTAGCACCCGGTGGAACCAGCACATCCAGTTCAGAGAACAGGCTCAAGAGTACGAGAGTACTTTAACAAATCAACTATAAATTCTACATTGCAATTATATACTAATAATTAAATTGGAGTCAGATACATACGAGTATAGAATCAGCGTTGGTGGCTGACAGTTAATATAATATACACAGGCTGCCATTTTGGATAAGCTGGGGTCAGCCTGCAGACCAGACTTAGAGCGGGAGGCAAAGTGGTACTATTGTCTCTGACACGTGGTCAATTACTAGCTGATCCCGCGAATTTAAAGAAGCAGTCTCATCCGGTTGTAAGAACAGTAACATTTCAAAACTCTTACCTTTTCCCACAGCAACAGCGGAACATATCACGCTTAAACCTTCGCTCCGGGCTATTCCCTCATTGGTCTAGCTGCGCGGGATTTACACAATCAATAGGTATAATACGAGATTGTGCAATTAAACTCCCATTAATTGGGAGATAAATACGCAATAAAATACTAAGTCATCCTAAAGTAGTACAGTACGATTACAGTGTATGAGTAAAAAAATCAATTGCCCCAAACAATTAAAAAATATATTTATAAATCTAAAGAGATATTGTTACTACATTCAGCCAAAATCTTGGTTTGTAAGATATGTCTGATTACATGGATTTTTATCAAATTACCATAAATGTAAAATCTAGAACACATTCTATCATTACAGATGCCTTCATTTAGTAGTGAGGTAGCAAGGATCAGGAAAATGACATTACATAATAATGGAGATATTCAGCTCTCGCATTGCCACTTATCAAGCACATTCATTTAAAACCTTCACTTGGACTTTTAAGGTTATTGAGCTTGGAAAAGATTATGTTTCTGAGCTTGTGTTAAATGGGAATCAGTGTGAGATTCCAAGCTTAGAATGCAGAATATATTTCTCCCTCTTGGCAAGGGTATTGTTGAGCAAAACATTGCATATGAATGACAGTAATTGAATTAAATAAAGATTAAAATGAACAAAACAAAAAGGTAAGTGGTTAAACCATCCCTTAATAAGGTTTATGGTTAATTATTGTGGTCAGAAAGGTTAAACATTACTGTGCATGTCCAGGTCAAAGCCACGTCTGTATATGCTCTAATTAAATAAACATTGTCTCAGGAGAGCGCATTTTGCATGCTTTACAACCCTTAATTCATTTGTGATAATTAACCATATAAGTTTAATTTTCAAATAGATAGACCCCACTTCTCCTTTTGACATGAATGTATGTTATATATTGAATGTGTGTTATATATTGAATGTATGTTATATATTGAATGTATGTTATATATTGAATGTGTGTTATATATTGAATGTATGTTATATATTGAATGTATGTTATATATTGAATGTATGTTATATATTGAATGCGTGTTATATATTGAATGTATGTTATATATTGAATGTATGTTATATATTGAATGTGTGTTATATATTGAATGTATGTTATATATTGAATGTGTGTTCTCAAAATTTGTTCTTAAAATGTCCTCCCAATTCACACCCGCTGCTAAACACTGCCGATTACAATAGCACAATTGAATCAGAAGCATACAATTTCCAGTTTAAGAACTGGTTTGTTGCAGTTGTGATAAGCTAAGTATGGAAATCAAAATAAAATGTAATTTTATATCCCCAAATCAATGGGAATGGGAATCTCTATAAAGTTATATTTCCCTATAAAGCTAAATTTAATCTCTATAAAACTATATGTTGTTATAAAGCACTGAAATATTTATGAAAGTTAACATTTTAATATTTCTACGCTCATGCAGATGTTATGAAAATAACACGTTATATAAAATAGTGTAACGTTCTCACTCCTGTCCTCCATGTTTTCCCTTTCCCCCTGTCTCGTGTTTGTCTCTCCATAGTCCGTTTTCCCCATTGCTGCAGGTTGGGCGTGGTTTCCCGTTTGTGTCACTCTGTTTCACTGCACTTATCTCAGCCTATCCCATTTCCCCGTTCGCATGCATTCCTCACTCTCCGCTCTGTTAATCACTCTCGCATACATTCGCACGCGGCACCTAATTGATACCAATTAAATGTTTGCATTTAGTCACCCGGTGTTCTCTGTCCTGTGCCAGTTCGTTAATGCATGGACATGTCTGAGTCCAAGTCTAGTTTGTTACTCTGAAGTCTAGTTCTGTGCCGGCGTTAACTCGCCCTGCTATTCTGCCTAGTCGAAGTCTGCTCCTGTCTGGAACAGCAGTTCCCGCTGTTCATTGTTATCGTCTCGTTATACTAACTCTGTCTGCTTAAGTCTGCCAGCCTGCAGTCGTCTGTTATCCCTGCCTGTGTTGCGGTTTCCCTGCCTTCCACCTGACGTGTGTGCATGCAGCCTGGGCTCCTGTTCCTCCACTCTGCGGCGGTGCCCGCTTACTGCCAGTGTTGCGGTGCTGCTGATGTGCTGTCGCTCCTGCCTCTGCTGTCACTGCTGTCGCCCTGCTGTTGCTGTGCCGCTACTGCCGCTGCCCTGCTGCAACGCCTGCGTCCTGCCCGGACCCCGCACCACTGTCCTGCTCTACTGCTCCTGCTCCCGCTCATCCCCTGCTCCACCAAACTGGTTGTCTGTCTCCATAACCTTCCCTGCTCCCCCGCAGCATCATACCTGGACTGTCTGTCATTAATGTTCTCCCTATGCTTCAGGAGTTTGGTCGAAGCATAATTTATTAGAGCTACACGCTCTGTTGTCTGTCTTACTCATTCCAGCTCCGGCTTGGAACACTAACCACCTTTTGCCTTTCTCCCCATGCTCAGGACTACCCTGATCATATAATAAAGTATTGAGTTTTGGCATTCCTGTGTTCGAGTCGTGCATTTGGGTCCAGTCCACTTCCGGGGTCGTAACAAATAGATCCTTAAGCATTTTTAAAGACACATAATTTTATTAATTATTGTATTGAATTCTAGACACCAGCAGCGATTTCCTTTCAAGATTTGGTAGTAAGACTGAAATTCATTATGAACTGGATTGTTGAGATCTGTGCCAACAGGATACAGCTTCTAATAATGTTCAGTCATGCATTGTCGCTTATCATAAAACAAATCATGTTATTTTTTGGTAAAAACAATTATATTAAGAACATGATATTTGTTTAATTTCAAATTGATTTTACATTAGCTAAAAAAATAATTTTACCTTCCTCAAAAGCATAATGTATTACATAAATGTGCAGAAAACTCAGTTTGTCAGGGTTGTGCTATTTTAAATTATACCAAGTTGTTTAATTCCATGTAATGTAATTTATTGCATCTTCCTCAAGTAAAATGAATTATTTTGCATTTAAATTCAGTAGAAAATTAGCTCTGCTCACAAAGTTTAAACTGCCATTTGTTGTGATCCTACTTTCCTTCAGTGTTCTCTCTTTTTTTTTGCCACCCAACCCGGGGCTGTATATACGTATCCATTTCCCACCCCAATCTGGAATGTCCAACTGTCTGCAACCTCAGTCGCGTTCCATGTGCGAACCACCCTGCCAATTCAGGAGAGCTGGGACATCCACGGTTTTCCTCCAAAACACATGGTGTCAACAGCTACTTCGTTTCACATCACAGACCACGGCTAAGCTTGCACAGCGGTGTCGGAGGAGGGACCTTTCATATGCGACTCTTGCATGCAGTCATACGAGCACCCTTTCAGCCAGCGGGGATCGCCCAAGAGTGATGAAACACGAAACCCTGTCCGACTGAACCCTCTCATACCCCAGGCGATGCAGGCACCAATTGCTCGTTGCCCTGTGGAGCTACTGGCCACAGTCGGCACTGGCGCGGCCCGGATTCAAGCCAGGCCCGTGAGGCTCATCCATGCACCACAGCGTAGTGCCTTATAAGTGAATGTGCTTTCGGGGGCGGATGGTATCACAGCGGTGACCGGCTGCAAAGAGAGGTGTTGGAGCTCCTTTTGACCGTTTCTCCCCCAGAATCGTAAGGAATGTGATTCTGCTGCTTCGATTCCCTGTGTGCCATGCTCCAGCACGTAGCTACACTAGTGCTCCTGAGCTGCAGTTGTGTCCCTTCCTCCCACAGAATCAAAATTTGGAAAGTCCAATTCACAAAGTATGGACAAGGGTGTTCAATGTTCCTGCTGCCAGCTCGGGAGAGTGAAGCCAGTCGCGGTTCTCCTCCGAAACTTGCGGTATCAGCCAGCTGATATACTTTACACACTGCAGCCACAAGCCGCACAAGCGCAGAGCGAGTTTGTTTGTTGTTTTTTTTGTCCAGTATGTTCTCAAGTAAAATCTCTTATTATTTCACTTAGCGTACCTCTGTATCTATGTCTCCTTTTGAATCTGTACACTGATCCTGACACAATTTAAAATCTATACTGTGCGTGAGATTTTTTTTTACAAAGTTATAAAACCAATTAAAACTAGTTGTAAATTAACATGGTTTATTCATTCTCTAGCCAGAGATATCTTGTTGAATGGGAAAGGCCAGATCTGTGCCAACCCATTCCACAAAGGCTAAGTAATAAATCCTAAATCTGATTTTGGTATCTACAGTCTACAGTGCATGCATTCCCTTGAAAAACAGAGACTCATTGTCTGCCTCACTTTCTGCTTCTAATGAACAATCTCGACATCAGCAGATTTTTTCCCTATGCATTTCCGCTTTAGGGGAGCAGGTTAACCCTCTTATTCCACATGCCTCTGTTCGGGAAAAGTAGGGAATTCTGGGAAGCAGTTCAGCCAATCCCCATTGTCTAACTTGCAAAATGCATGTTCCACTTTTTGGAAGGCATTCAACAACAGACAAGATTTCATCTTAACATTTACATGTCCATCTAAGGAAACTACTCTTCATTTTTCACTGATAATGTGCCAGCCCTAGAATCATATCTCAGGCAAAATACATATGTTTCATCCATGTTATTTATGTTAAAAAGTAGATTTTATTGTGTATGCTATAAATATGTTATATGATTGAAATGCAATCTATGACATCCTCCATCTTTGAGAGTTGCAGTTCATCCAATAATCTGACAGCCAACACAATCAGAACCACATACACATGCACGCACAAACAAGTAAACACACACACACACACACACACACACACACACACGTGGATGGACACACACGGACCCACACGCATCCATGAAAATACACACACATATATTCACACGCAGACACACAAGGTCGCACACACAGTTGCCAGCTCTCCTGAGTGACATTCACAGGGATCAATGAGTCCGATGCTGTTGCTTTTCTTATTGAACACTTTATCTGTAGACACAGAAACTCACCCACACCCTCTGCCGCAAGAGTTTACACACAGCAACACACCCTCTGCCACATGAGTTTACACTGAGCATATGAAAAGCTCCCTGCAACATTTACCATGGAGCTAGGGGAGGGGAGGGGGATTCAAACAAATGCTGGAGAGTGGCAAGTTTGCATTGGCCATACCAACAAGCTCCTATCTCATTAACAGACAGCGGAAATAAAAGAGGGCTTTTTGGCTCACAGCAATAAAAAAATTATCATAGTGATGGCGTTCCTCAGCCGTCAACAGGACCGTGATAACGTTGTTTGATGATGACTTTCCCATGAATGTTAAGCAGCCGGCACTGCAGTGGAAAAGGAGCTTATCAGCACCTAATGCCGATCTCTAATGCCTGCCCTTCTTGAACTATCCATTTTCTAACAGCATTAACTGTCAAATTTACATCCCGTCTTAATGCCACTAAAGAGTACAGACGATGGAGAGGGAATGACAGGGGTGTAATGAGGAAGGCATTTCCCTCTCTCTTTCTCTCTCTCTGTCTCTCTCTCTCTCTCTCTCACTCTCTCTGATGCCTTGAGACTTCTACACAATCAGCTTTTTCTGAGCTAAAATGGGGAGCTTACCTGAGCTCTTTACCACAGACAGGGCTAAATGAGCACAGGGATCTTTTGTGCAGCTGAAAAATACATTTTGATTCCTTTTCTGCTGCCCAGGGTGCAGGAATAAGAAAATAACAACAGCCATTTTAATTATGATGGGAGCACATTATTATTATTGTCAGTACTATTATTATTAAGCCTTCCCAAAAAGCATTTGAAAAGGAACAATAGTCTACCCTAATTTAAACTCGGATAATGTAAGGAACAATAGTGCACCCTAATTTAAACTCGGATAATGTAACACAGGTGCACCCCACATATCGCTCTGATGAGTTTAACACATCTGCCATTCAACAGAGTGCACAGTGGGACAAAAGCATACCTCTTCATAATCAACATATTGTTTATAGTCCTAAAATGTGTGAACTAACCAGTGAAACTGATAATAATTTAATAATTAATTGTGCAGAGAAAGGGTGCAAAGGTTTTTGAAATTGATTAAAAAAAACCCATAAATTATCATGTCGGCCAAGCCAAGTTCTGAAGTGGGCCAAATGTGCCCCCCCCATGACATGGCTTGGTAAATCAACCTCATCTCAAAGCTAAATTAGACTGAGACATGAAATACAGCCTGGGCCTTGGAATAAATACCAGCAGTACTAAAACATTTACGGTAATCAAAACTCCCACAGTGATTGAGAGTATACATGTATCTCCTCACAAACACATGCTCCCCAACCTGTCTTTGATCTTGACAGAAAATGCATCCTCAACATAATCAGCTCCCCGTGAGACAAAACTCGCATTCATTTCAGCACAAGCGGAAAACTGACTTGCTTCTGTGTCACATCACCAGGGCTTCTGTGGGCTGTAATTCTAAGCTAACTATACAGTCTCAGACCACCATATAAACAGAAAATGTCAGACCTGGCACAGAGTGCAGAATGAGCGATTTCTTAGTGCTGTTTCCCTTTAAAAGCAAAGCTTTGGAACAGGTTTGCGTGGGCAGGGTGTTAGACTGTAATTCTTTGCAGGATACTTTCGTATTACAGGGTGAACATCAGCCACTAACTCGTTTAGCTCAGAGTTTCCATTTTCTCTGACTAATTTACATTATTTCCCTTTAAATCCAATTAAAATAATTTAATGAAAACAAAATTTAGCTGTAACTTATCACAGCCTTCCCTACTGCATTCAGTTTTAACGTGATCATTTTTTCATAAACGATGGAATAAAGAGAACAGTATATTAACAGATTAATTTTTACCCCTGGGCCATGGTGGAGTTGTATGTCCATGCACATAACTAATCAACATTTTTTGTTTATTAAATTGAAAGGGGGGTGGGGAATCATATCAAAATAATTGAAATGTTTGACAGAAATAATTTGTTTTTGATGTTTCTTAGAACACACAGTAAATAGCGGGCCTTTGTTGCCCTTTCAACAAGTTGGAGGTAAGCTGTTCACGATGGGATTTTTCTTTACTTGCATGTCTGTTAGGGAATTACTATCCTTTACTTTTCTTATGAATGTGTTTTTAAAAATTAGCTTGTTTTCTTGAGATGACTTGAGGATCTTAAGTCTGGTTAGTCGTGGTCCTATACATGTGATATAAAAACTGCATATGGGACATAGGGGTTAAAAGCCTGTCTTCTACATTTTAAGTGGTTATCTGTAGAACTGCTATCTTTTTTTCCCTAAATGGCTGCTGATAATATTTCCTCTGTAAGTCTCTGCTTACTAATTGCGCAATTTACAATTTATTACAATTATTTCATCAATTAGCCTTTTCAGCAGGCACACTAGCTTCTCATGCAAGAGGAGGAGAGAGAACTCAGCACCACTCTTATGCAAATGAGACAAGTTGAAAGTTTGCCAACGCTTGCATGTAATTTAAGATGGCATTTAAGCTTCTTTCCCCTGATGTTATCTTCCAAATTAATTCATCAGGTAATGTTTTCCCATTATTCAAAGGCATAATTTTATGTCAAAGAAGGTAATAGAAAAATTACAGTGCCATACCGATAAATTAGCAGCAGAACTTACATTTTCTGCTGTGAAAATGATATTGGCTTGAAGTGAGTACCAACATTTTTCTGAGTCTCAAAGTTACCAGGGATCTTCAGATGGAGGCACAGAGTCCATTATTCAGCAAGTACAAGACCAAGCCAAATAAGCATGATCCCTTCTGTGGACAATACACAGATATAGATTTTCACCCTTTGTCCATATATTGCAACCCTTATAAACGAGCAGGAATGGGTTATATAATGAATTCATGCTCTAATATTTTCATTAGAAGGGGGAAGTGCCATGCCACCCCACCCTGCCATTTCTTAATCAGCCATGGAAGAGTATGAATCTATAAATATTCAGTTATTTCATATTCACAGACTCAGCAAGGGGACGCTAAGCCGGCAGTGATTACATCTCAGCTCATCTGTGAAGATTCAAACTCTTCGTTTCATGGTGATCAGGCAGCCTCCAGTGAAACTGGCTAAAAAAAAAGAAGCCGTAAAAAAGACAACAGATCAGCTCAGCTGCAATATTACAAGAGAAGTCTCACAGCATTCTACAATATGCCAGTGCCTAATTTGTTTGGATTTAAATGCAGTACCTGTATATGTGGTCATTATTCCTGGAAAGTTCTGGAACAGTAACAAATATAACATGAACAGTGCTTGACTTCCACTGGGATGTTTTATTTATTTATTTATTTATTGCAATATAGGACTCAAGTATTTGATATTCTGTATTTAAAACTGCACTGCCGAGTCTAAATGGGGAAAAATCAATAGTCCAACACACATGCTGTCCATGCAGTAACAGCACATTCTTGTGTGGTAATAGAACAGGTAGGTGTAGTAACAGCTCAGTAAGTTTAGTAGAGAACATTGTAGAGAACCAGAGATTTGTGTGATGCCCAAGACTAGACATGGTGCTGGATACTCTCTATACAGTAGACAAGAAAGAAATGGCCTGTTTTTCCCATCAATATATTATTATTTTAGAGTTTGGATTGAAAGGTAATGCACTTATTATATTTTATGGATTGCTTTGGAAAACGTATGGGAAACTATTTTAATATGTGAAGGTGTAGAGGGCCTGATATTGGCTCATTGTATTCTACTAGTTAGTTCTACATTCTAATTCTACAAAAACAATCCCCAGATATGATTGCTACATGGCAGATGAGAAACAAGGCTAAGTATGCACTCAATTTAGGTCTGATTTCTGTCAGTGATCACACAGTCTGTAGGGCGCACCACCATGCCTGGTTGGGGCAGTTAATACCAGATATGCCACTCAGGAGTCCCCCTGCCATTTTTAAAAATTTAAGAAAAATGCTGTGTCTATTACTGTTCTTTTCTGGGTTTATAAACATACACTAAGACACTCCTTTATAGACATTTACATCTTGTTCAGCTCCTCTTCCTGCCATCCTGCGTTACCCTCCTTCCTCCCCAAGTTCCTTTCCCCTTTGTTCCCCGTCCAGCTAGGTGAGATGTCTATCTTGTCACTAAGTGATTTCCAGGCTGTTGGGGGAGAAATCTATGGAGGATTATTCAGCACAAAATTAAAATGAAAATGGAAAATGAAAAAACTAAAATTAAAATGGAAAATGAAAAATGAAAGTGAAAATGGAGGATTATTCAGCCCAAAATTAAAATGAAAATAGAAAATTTTAAACTTTTTACTTTCCATTTTCATTTACCATTTTCGCTTTTCATTTATCATTTCAACGTATACTTAACATATTCCCCATAGCATAGGGGAATGGGTTACTTGACACTCACTTGATACAAGACTCCAAAATGCTCTCAGGGCACTCGTAAGTTTTAATGGATGAAATTATTAAAGTGATACTGCAGTCAAAAACCGACTTTTCCCGTGGAAATGTTTTGGGTTAGATTATGATCATACACAACTTTCTATGTCCGAAAATCTCATGTTTAGTCAAAATAGTTTTATCTGAGTTTTTGTGTAGACTTACCAATACGCTGGTTTCCGGGGATTCGTGACGTCACGAGATCCTTAACATAAAAATGGGTGGAGTTGAGGTGATCCTAGGGGTGGTCTCGGCTGGGCACGTGGTATAAAAGCAGAGACCAACTTTTTTTTTTTTTTCCCCTCTTTGAGACTGAGACCCTTGTACTGCTAACTAGCTAGTTCAAGTTCAAATGCGAATTGCTTTCTATTACTGCTAACGTTAATATTACGACTTATATCGAGCTACTAAGGCTACGTTCACACTGCAGGCCTTAGTGCTCAATTAAGATTTATTGCCCAGATCAGATTTTTTTTGTTTGGCTGTTCACATTAATTTTTTAATGTGGCCCATTCATATTCCAATATGAACCGATTGCTCTGCTCAAATGACCCGTGCAAATTAACAAAAGACATAGCGCCTGTTACACAGCCTGCAGAAATAAACAACAAAAAGGAAGTCATCAAAGTCACAGCTTCTGCGTTAATTTTAAAGTTGATGTGCAGTGGAGCTAATGATAAGGGTGAGGAGACGGGGGGAAAAGCCTAGCTTTTTGTGCTGCCATGGCTGCTACTTTTGTGCAGAGGGACTCGTGAATGCGAGATCTGAGCCAGGAATGGGGGGACCGTGACATGGGCGGTTTCAGTGAAACTCAAGCAAGGCATGAAATTAGTGATTCTGAGGACGGGCGAGTTAAGAAAATGGAGCGCTCAGTCGTTTGGCTAGTGAGACCAGTCGATATAACATTTATAAAACGGATGCAGATTGGCCAATACAGCGTTCCAGCCGTGTTAAAATACACAGTATAAAAAAAGCTATCACACGACACATCTGTTCAACTTCATGTGTAACGTTAGGCTATAGCCCAACATCACTGCGCACCCTTAGATTAAACTATTGACACATTATTGGACCGACAACCATTAACGTTCGGTAAGCAGCTACATGAGAAAACCGTGAATAATAAATACCGTGCAACAAACCAAGACAATAATATGGACAGTTCTAACATTATTTTAAATCACAAAACGGTTAACGCAGCTGTCCGCGAATGATATAAAAACGTAGCCTACGACTTATTATGGTGTAGGCTATTGTTTGTGCCCAAAGAAATCCACTGCTTTGCACATTTACCACTTATCTAAAATGATAACACATGATAATATAATGTGAATGTGTTGATAACCTAGCCCGTGCGCTACGTTCTAATGGTGTATTCAAATTATCTCGGAAGTCGGAATATTTCTGATTAGCGAGAAGAAAAAACGATTTGAACGTGACATTATTGTCACGTTCAAATCGTTTTTTCTTCTCGGAAGGAAATATTCGGACTTGCGAGTTAATTTGAATACACCATAATGCCCTGCTACATCAAAAATGATGTAAAAAGTCACATTAATTCCGATCTGACTATTCAGACTGCGTGCGCTTTGACACAATCGTATCGGAATCTAATACCACATTCAAAAGTGGCCCAAATGAGAATTGGAAATGTCAGATTCAATGTGATTTTTGCTGTTCATACTTCCATAAAAAATCAGATCTGTGTCACATTTGAGGAAAAAATCGGATCTGGGCCACTTTTTACCTGCAGTGTGAACGTAGCCATAGAGTTATTCATCTACAACGTCTTACTTTGGTATCTGTAGCTAACTTGCCTGCATTATGCCAAGGAGTCAGAGATGTATCGTTCCTCGACTCTGTTAGCTTTCATAATCTGCAGAGAGATGGAATGTATCGATAAGTTAGGTAATGCAAGGCAGTCTATTGTGTGTGAGTTTAGCCCTGTTTGGTCCAGAGAACTGGTAACTTAGCTAGCTAGCTAGTTATCTTAGTTATCATTTATGAATAATGTTAGCTAATAAATGATAACAATTCTCTCCGGACCAAGTGGATGAGGGCGCTACAACCAGCCATGTTCAATATACTAGTTACTGTGTGACTGGGTTTTGCTGTGTTTTTGAATGTATTTAATAGTAACGTTACTTTAGCGTGAATGAGCGTATTGAGTTCAGTGGGGCTGAGTCAATTCACCAAGACACACCCTTTCACTCCTTGACCGTATGAATATTCATAATATGACTACGTGGCATCATCGTCATATGACCACACCTACTCGCGAGTTCCAGTTCAAATTGAAGCGGTAAAAAAGGCCTTAGAAAAGGCTCTGCAGTATCTCTTTAAGAATCGGAGCAGTGTCATAAAGTAGGCTATTCTTGTTTTATGACAGAAACGGTATTCGTTCATATTCATTGTCCAAAATGCATCTTTTTTTCTTCTGCCGTGGTTGACGCCTTTGTTCATTGGTCAGTGTGACATGACATAGTATTGTTTCTGTTTTATACTCACAGGTACCACTCAGGTACCACTACGCTATTCTCCAACACAAACTTATAGCCAGGAGCTAGCTAGCCAGCGCTGTGTATGCGTCAAACCTGGAGAGGTGGAAAATCCAGGTTTAGAAAGTAAATGTCCTCCCCAGTCATTTCACCTGGAATTGCTAATCATCACAATTCATCAGCCAGGAGGTATAACTAATTAGGGAAATCGGTTGGCTGAGTTCATGGGTGGAAGAAACACATGGCATACTTTCTGACCCCTGAACTTTCCACCTCTGCAAATGTAGTGTGTCAGGTTTAACATACTGGATCAGTTGTTGGACTGCTGGAAATAAATGAAACCCTCTCGTAAAACAAATGAAAAGACCACCAAATGAGTCACTGGACAGTTCAAATTTTTAACCTGGCTCCGATCTTTAAGCGAACATTAAGGCATGGCTTCAAAAAGTCAATGGATAGCATCATGACGGTCGTCTATATTTTATACAAAAAGTGACATTAATGTATTTGAAAGTGAGTCGGCTTTGTGATACAGAAAACCCAGCTTTAAAGCAGAGGCTATTTCCTGATGTAATAATTTTAACTGGCTTCTGTTTCATTCCATTTAGGCTGCACATGATGAGAAACTAATAGCGATTAAACTAATAGTGATTAAAATGATTAAAGAATCTACTTATTCAGATACTATTTTTGCCAATTAGGCTACACAAAGTGCGTCTATAGCCACAACGCGTAAGTGAAGTGCATTTTTAAATATTGCACAGATGCATGAACTGGTTTTAATATTGTCATAAATGGAATGACTTGGATGTGCCATTTTTATGATCAGCTACTCATTTAAGGCAAACTCTGATTTTTAAGCTCACATAACCTATGTTTTTCAAAGAGCACCTTTTTGTTAATCACCTGTTGACTCCGCAGTGCTCTAAACAAATGTTGTTTTCATTATAGGCTGTACGACTATTGTTACCTCGCTGTTCAATGCATGCAATGTCGCTGCCTCGCCACTAGGAAAAGCGTACGCAAGGTTAAGAGCTGTCGTGAGATTTCATCGTACCGTACACCCATGTTCATTTTGATAAATCTGAAAATCTCCCTAAAAATGGCTGTACGCCGACTTTACGATCAGATTTGAACGTACGCCTGAATGATAAATGAGGCCCAATATACTTGTGTGTGTGCGTTAAATCCTTTAGATAAGGTCTCAAGATTAGTGACTTTGAACAACTCTATTTTGGTCTAGCCGAGGAAAGAGCTCACTCACTCGCTCCTCTGGGCTAGTTTTACTCCCGGCGTCAATATGGTTTCTTCTTGTGTTGTTTTTGGATGTAAAAACACGACAAATGGGGGCAATATGAAAACATATCTCTAACAAGGGGGCCAACGCAGCGTGTAGACCATTTAATTAAGGTAGCTGGCTAGCTAGCTAAGTTAACTCTTATTTAAAGCAATTGTTAGCTTGTTGACTGCAGACTCATTTTAGGCTGTGGTAGGCTGGGTTAAAATAAAAACAACGTGAAAAAAGTAAGCAACACGTACTGCTTGTATGACTTGCATAAATTATGGGTCTAATCAGATCAGAACAACATCACTGAATCATCGGAATTGAGCTAACATAAACACTATGTAGCCTATAGCTGAAATTTGACCAAAAAAACACAAACACCTTACAAGGCTATACACAGTAAACTAGAAGGCCTACACAAAACTATAACCGGCTAGCTAGATACACAACAATATTCTCATTCAGAATAACACTAGCTAATGTTAGCTCACTTCAGATGCCATAAAGTTATCGATGACAACCTATATCCACTTCTTCTGATCTATTTTTATACAATCTATGGTTCTAATACACAAATTCAGCGAAGCTAGAATCCTGAGAAATAAACGAGAATGTCAGAGCTACTGTTGTGTCGTTGGTTTTTCCCTGAGAACCAACCATTCCAATATCAACCTTAAAAGCATTTTGATTCCCAAAAAACAAAATAAATGGAAGCCTGGAGGGAATTTCAGAAAGAAGAGGTGTAACGTTACTACGAAGCGAGATTAAGGGGTTAGCGAGCTAATTTAAACTTCAACCCTGGATTTTCTGTATCATGAAGCCGACAGACTTTCAAATACATTAACATGTCTCATTTTGTATAAAATATAGACGACCGTCATGAATCTAGCCATCGATAGTCTTTTTGAAGCTATGCCTTAATGTTCGCTTAAAGTATCGGGGCCAGTTTAAAAGTTTCGGTCCAGTGACTCATTTGGTGGTCTTTTAATTTGTTTTACAAGAGGGTTTCATTTATTTTCAGCAGTCCAACAACTGATCCAGTCCAATGTTTAACCTGGCACAATGTATCGTACACCAGATTTGCAGAGGTGGAAAGTCCAGGGGTCAGAAAGTAAAAGCCCTGCCATGTGTTTCTTCCACCCATGAACTCAACCAGCCGATTTATACATCCAAGAATTGTGATGATTAGCAAATCCAAGTGAAATGACCAAGGATGGCTTTTACTTTCTGAACCTGGATTTTCCACCTCTGCGAGTTCTGGCTTTCTGTCATAAAACAAGAATAGCCTACCTTATAACACTGCTCAGATCCTTAATAATTTCATCCATTAAAACTTACGAGTTTCCCTGAGAGAATTTTGGGAGTCTATTGTCAAGTTACCCATTCCCTTATGCTCCCCCTAGTGTTTGGTAAGTGCCAATGCACCCAACCTGTATGACGCCCACCCTACTTGCTTTGATTGATAGGAGGGCTGCACCCCCTCATTTACATACAGCTTGACAATGAAAAACGAAAATTAAAATTAAAAGCTAAAATGAAAAATGAAAAATGAAAATGGAAAATTAAAAGTTTTACATTTAATATTTTAATTTTGGGCTGAATAATCCTCCATTTTCATTTTCACTTATCATTTTCCATTTTCATTTTAGTTTTTCATTTTCGGCTGAATAATCCGCCATAGGAATCCACCAGTAGCCTCACATATCTGCAGACCTGTCCAAAAATCACATACACTACACAACTTCTGTATTGAAAGGTCATATGACTTACTCACAGCTGTCATAGATGAACTGCTGCAGGAGGAAAAATATTACACGCCTAAAAAAGTCATCAATGAAATCAAAGTGACACAGTACAATGCACTGAATTAGGGGCCTTAGCTTTGCTGAGTAAGAACTGTATTGAGGGCCCCCCGTCATACGCTCTTTGGCCCCCCAATGAGCCGATTTCACGTCAAGCTGTCGTAAACAAAAACAGTGTATCGCCTCTTCCGGTTTTGTTTTACCACATTGGAAACTATAGCAATAGAGACGATGGTGTTGTTAGCTCAGTACAAACATTAGATTTACGTTCAGTAACATTAAGCAGAAATGTTTATTAAACATCAAGTTAGCTAGTTGACGTTAGCTGCTAACATTAGAAAGCAAAGCAAAGTACAAGCGACCTATGATACAGTTTAACTTCATGTGGGTGGATTGAACAACACAAAGGAGAGGACAGAGCTAAGTGCTGCGCTGAAAGATACAACGTTAGCTAGCTAGATATAGCCCTACACGAAGATACGCTAGCTACAGGCTTACATTTGACTAAGTTATGTTCAATGAGCATAGTGTATATTTCTGGGAAACACTTTGTTAGTAGTATATTAGCACATTGTGCTACACTTTTTGTATCCTTCTTCGTTTGGGTGGGATCTTTTGTCCCACATCCCCAGGCTCGGGGCCGAGGGGCTATCCTTTTACCACCCCGAGCCTAGGGGGGGGTTCACCCGGACTATATTTCAGGGCACACCTCCAGTAGCCACGTCACCGTGTCATCATCCAGAACCGACAGACCATGCATCCCATTGGGTGCCCGATAAATCGGGCAGTCCAGGATGACATGGTCTGCGGTTTGTTCCTCCGCGCCACACTCGCAGGCTGCGCAAGAAGCCAAGCCCCATCTGTGCATCGATGAGCGGAAGCGCCCAACGCCGGTCCGGAGGCGGTTAAGCCTCACCCATGCCAGTCTAGGCAGGTCCACCCCAATAGGGGGAAAACCGACGTCTGGGATGAAGTCACGGAGTCTAGAGGTGTTCTCCTCCCACTCCGTGCTCCAGATGTAATCCGCCCACCGTGCCGCACTGATGTTAAGATCACTGCATTGCTGCAGGAATTCCTGTGCGGCAGGCACAAATGGGTGTCTCGACTTAAGGCGCCGGGGAGGCTCAGCAATTACAGCGAGCCTTTCGTGGAGCAGATGGTTTGGCTCCATGGCCCGGCACGCGAGACGTGCTGTGGCTCCCGCGCGGCGAAGCCCAGCGGGCTGGATGCCTGCAAGAATGGGAAGATTGTCCACGGGAGTGGGACGCAGGCATCCTGTCACGATGCGCAAGGCTTCGTTGATGGGCGTATCGATGAGGCGGGTGTGGGCACTGCGACACCATACCGGTGCGCAGTACTCACTAGTCGAGTAAACAAGGGCCAGGGCTGCCGTACGCAATGTTCTTGCGTCGGCGCCCCAGCCTGACCCGACTAGTCGCCTCATCAATGCCACACGAGATGTTAACTTCTTGCGCAGTGACTCAAGGTGTCGGCGAAACGTGAGCGACCTGTCCAATGTCACGCCGAGGTAGATTGGCTCAGCGCAGCATGGCAGGGGTGTTCCGCCAATATATATTCGGAGCTCACGTTTAGCCTCCCTGTTGTTAAGATGGAAGGCCGCCGACACCGTCTTTGCCTCGCTGAGCTTCAACCTCCATTTCCAGAGGTATGCCACTAGTGTCTGCATGTCCTGGCTCAAAGTCCCCTCCAATGACTGCCAGTCTCCAGCGGAGTACACCAACGCGAGGTCATCCGCGTAGGCATACTTCCGCGAGACTGTATCAGGCAAGTCATAAGTGTAGATATTATAGAGGAGGGGGGCCAGGACAGATCCCTGGGGGACGCCGTTCTTGAGGCGTCGTAACCTGCTTTGCTGTCCGCTACCGGTGGTAAGGTTAAAGCTGCGATTTCGGACAAGCTCCAAGATCATACTGACCATGTGCCTGTCCGGCAGCAGGCGGAGCAGCTTGCAGGTGAGGCCGCGGTGCCATACGGTATCATAGGCAGCCGTCAGATCGACAAAAACGGCTCCGGCCTTCTTCTTGAACGAAAAGCTGTCCTCGATGTCTTGAGTCATCAAAGTGACTTGGTCTACGGTCGATCTCCCGCGTCGGAACCCGGCCTGCTCCCGAGGGAGCAGTGGGTCGACGATCGGTTCGACGCGGGCGTAGATAAGACGCTCGAGGATCTTGAAGGGGATGCAGAGCAAGGAGATGGGACGGTAGCTCTTAGGATCCCCTTCAGGCTTATTCGGCTTAGGGATCGCGACAACTAGGGCTCTTCTCCAGATTTTGGGGATCTTGAGTTGGCGCAAGCAGGAAGAGAGGAAAGCTCTTAACCAGGACTTCAGGGCAGGTGCGGCATGGAGTATAAGCTCCGGGCAGATGGAATCAGGGCCCGGAGCTTTTCCTGGCTTTAGGTGCTGGAGGGCGGCAGCGAACTCCTCCGGTGTGAATTCACCGGAGATGTTATCGCTGCTAGATGTTGGGGCCCTCCAGAGGTCAGACACTTCCTTTGCCACGAGTCGTGATGACTCGCGGTCTTTACCCTCGTATACCCCATTTTTCACAAATTGTGATGCGATTTTATTTGCAGAAATGGGGCAGTGACGAGGTGAGTGTCTTGACCTGCCAGTGAGGTTGTTCAGGATACTCCATGCCTTGCGGCTGGAGTGCGAGAAGTCGATGGAATTGACAGCCTCCTCCCAGCGCTCTTGTCTCCTCCGGCCGAGTCTTGACAACAGGGCTGTAGCAGCCCTGTTTGACTCGGTTCCGGCAGGAGCCTGAAGGAAAACGCGGTAGAGGTTCTCGCACTCCGCATCCCAGCACGGTTTGTAGCTATTGCGACGTCCGCGTGGGATGGATTTCTTGGCCGCTTTCACTAACATGCCACAGAAGTCCCGGTATGCCTCATCCACGTTGTTGGTATTAGGCGATGGGAGACGCCACGTGGATTTGTTAGTGAAGAGGCGGAAGCGTTTCCAATTGGCCTTACGGAAATTCCATCGCTTCACCGGCTCACTCGGGATAGAGTCCACGAGTTTAGGCACGGTTATCAGCGATGGTCGATGTTGGGACCGCGGGAACTTTCCGAGCACACGTCTGTCCGGGAGCTGGTTGTCTGCACCGACACTCGCAAATGCCACGTCAGGATTCGTCCCAGTGTTCCAGCGACCGGAGAGAAAGCTGGCTGCACCCTTTGGATCGTATAACAGGGCCAGGCAGTTGTTAGCTGCCCAAGCAGCCAGGTTCTCTCCGTTGGGCGTGTTGGTATTGTACCCCCAGTCTTCATGCTGACAGTTAAAGTCGCCAGCATAGAGACAGGGGTGGGGGAACACCGGGACAGACACCGGCGTGAATCGCGAGGGGGGAGGCTTGTAGACGTTTACAATTTTAAAACCGGCAACGTCCACGCACAACCACTCAATCTCCGAGTCAGCCGGAGATTGATCGGCGAGAGTCCAGCTCAGCCTTTCATGGACAAACGTGGCAAGGCCGTGTTTCCTGCTTAGGATAGACCCAGCTAGTGTGAAATTTGGTAATACTAGCTTATCTGCTGAAAAGCAATGGGTCTCCTGGAGGAGGATGACGAGGGCCTTGGTGGTATAGGCCAACTCCTCAATGACGCTGATCTTGTTGGAGGTGAGTCCTTCGGTGTTCAGCTGCAGTATTCTGGGTTGGAGGCCAGCGGAGTAATCACCACCGGCTCTCCTCCCCGACTGCAGCCGAGCACCAGCCCGGGTGAGGGCTTTTCATACTTTTTGTATGAAAAGTCATATATACATTTTATTATTATTATTATTATCTTAGCTAAATTAGTTAATGTAGATTAACGTTAGCGTTACAGTCACTTGCCTTGGTGGTCGAAGATGAACTGCTCATGAAAGGGCTTGTATCCCTTCTTCACTTTCGACCCCTTGGTTTTACTGTGAATGTCCGTTAGCCGGTGAACATCGTTCATGTCCATTTTTGGTCATTTTTTTAAGGAAGACGTGAACTCCATTAGCTAACTTAAGCAAAGTACAGTTCTGTGGTTATGTCAGTTGTGTGATCTTAGCTGCCCTTGATACAAACGGAAGTTGTCATACACTGCTTTGCTGGAGCAGAAGCTGTTACCATAGCGATGTGAAATAGGCCCATACAAGAAATGCTGTAAAAGAACACACACAAGTTCTGAATGAAAGAAATCTCCAGTCGCGAGTGACAGGGACGGGAAGGAATAAACAAAACATTTCCTCCCAGAGAGCCTGTCCTCCGTGAAGCCTTCTTCACTTTTCCTCCATTCTGAAACACGCATTCCTGGGAAGAAGCCAGGATGTGTCTGCTATGGATTAGGGAAAGATGGACCTGCCAACAAACAGTCACTAACTCGAGCTCCGATAAAGCCCCAGTGATCAGAGCTGTCTGCACACTCTGGGTAGGAGGGAAGAGGGGGACGGCAAGCCGGAATGGTCACTAAAGGCAGGGTCCACTCCTTTCATCAGAGGGAGACTGCACTGTGAGGACTGTCAGCACCTTGGGGGTCAAAGATTCGCTCTGCTTGGAAACTCCTGTTTCCAGTCCACCTTTAAATGGTTTTGACATGCTAACTTTTGAGGTCCCCAGCCACCTCCCAAATGAGCCGTGTATGAGAGTAGCTCCAGCACATTCAATGCACTCCCAGATATTGGGTAAATAACTGGTTTACGACTGAAAGCCTGATCACAGCGGCCTTGCCCCCTTAAAACGCCATGGGAAAATATTGAGGGACAAAAGTGTATGTTAGGGTAGTTTCATAGGGAATATCTTATCTTAGGGAAGTTTGATTCTGGGGCACAGTAACAGGTTGTGTAGGGGTAGTTTGATAGTTGGGGCAGTGTGCTACATGGTGCGTTCCTTAGTGCACTAAACACATCCTGTAGGCAAAGTGGAGATATTGTAATTCTTACTGAACAGCATGCTCACCCACCTGTAGAAAAGATCAATGGGTTCTGCGAAGAAAAATATATCACAATAAAAACTAATCTTAGGACTTGTGTGTGTGCATGTGTGTGTGTGTGTGTGTATGTGTGTGTGTGCATGGTAGATGTTTTAGAAAGTACAAACTTATGAAAATAATTGACAGCTCACCAGCAGAGGTCCTCATATACATGTCTTATTTGAGAATAAAGGTTGTTCAGCAGACATTGATCATGGAAGACATTTTCTTATTTAACTATTATTGAAAAAAAACTGTGAAAGATTCCAATTTAATACCAGGCAAGACAGAAATCAAGATTTTCAAAATCATAATATAAACTTTGTTTGAATACAATTGACATTCAAGTTATGACTTAATGCATTCTCAGGCAATGGAATGCATGTGTAATTGATATTTGCTCTATCAATATACCACTTTAGGGATATCAACTGTCCAATGAAAACAGCAAATAATTAAATAATTCAGAATAAGTAAACTAGCATTCTAAATGGCACTTTTGCCTCAGACACTGTCCTCCCTCTGAGTTAATCTGGTTTAGTTTGACATTTCAGAAATTCAGCGACATACACAGTTTACATTCTGTACATACAACCCATTTAAACAGCTAGTTATTTAGGCTACCGAAGCAGTTCAGGTGAAGTAACTTGCTCAGGGATACAACCACAGTGGCCCACATGGGAATCAAACCTACAATCATCTCATTATAAGCCCAGCTCCCTAACCATCACACTACTCTACCTTATGGAAAAAGAATATACTGCAGTCTATTGTAAATATATCAAAATTATCTTCACAATATATTTAAAATATACTGCAGTATATTACATTTCCTTAAGGGCTGCCACCCCAGTGTTTTCATTTTCAGACAATTTTACTATTCTTTTCTTTCATTTAACCTTTATTTATACAAGGTAGGTTGACTGAGCGTGTATGCTCTTTACATAAATGCTCTGTTAACCTTAAGAGATTAAGATTTATACATTTGTCCATTGGTCTGCAAATAGGTGCATTTAATGGAGGTATGTGTTTTTCTTATTTATTCTTTCAAAGTTTAACTATTGTAAGCCTACAATGACTGCATAGCCAATAATGCAAAGGTTCACTGATCAAATGTTGACATCAATACATTGATGTGTGGTCAGAGGTGTATAAACCCGGTAAAATATAAAAAAAACATTAAAAAAACATTTAGACCTATATGCTACAATTATACTAAATATACTGTATACCCTTGTCAAAACAGAGTTCCTTGCTTCCTTTCTTATCTCGCATGAGTGAATGTGTCTGCTCGAGAGCTCAAAGAACTGATAACAGCCTATTGTCTTCCATTTTGGCAGCTCCGGCTCACAATTCAGGAAGCTGCCCCCGCAGTGCACTGGCTAATGTCATTACTCTGCGTTTACCGTGATGTTGCACTTTGACCACACTGTGCATGTTATATTTCCCATTCAGGCGAGATGGCAGCCTACAGTAACACAACTTCTGGTCTGCCATGCACCATTCTGCATCTCTCCTTGAAATCCATTAATTACATACTGTAGAACATGGTTACAGTTATTCTATTCTGTACCTCAATGCATAATCCATATTTGAGCCTTTTAAAACTAATTTCCTGCATTTCTACACAACCTCACACAGGGAATTTTCTAAAATAAAATGTTTAATTTACGAACATTATGAAGATTTTAGCTCTAGATGAGATTTGAGATGCTTTCATATAAAGCTAAAGCATAGGCTAATCAGTACATTAATGGATAAGATAATTTTACATTTTAAACCCAAACCCAACCCCCACTCATCTTATAGGAGGACATATTTATGCCCAGTAATAACAAATCATTATCTAATCTTATATGGAAACAAGTATATTAAAGATGAGCTATATTCCTTCATCATTTCAATCTCTTTGTGCTATTTTCTATTTACATGTGAAACTACATCACTATAACTGGCTCATCATTTTCATTTATATTTTAGCCATACCCCCCTTTATCAGAAGACAACTTTATCAATGCCCAATTAAATCACATTATTAAAGAATCTTACTTATTCCTTCATCATTTGAGTCTCTTTGTGCTACTTTCTATTTACATGTGAAACTAAGATACTGTAATTGGCTCATCATTGCATTTATATATATATATATATATATATATATATATATATACCCATATATATAATTATTATTTTTTAAATATATTTTATGCCTGAGACGCCGGGGGGCTTGCCTCTGTTGATGGCTGCTGTTTCGCCTCCAAAACAACAACATTGGGGTTACGAGGTTTTATAAACACAAAACGGTGCATGATGATGGTGAGAGTGATAGAGAACATAAGAAAGAGAGAGAGAGAGAGAGAGAGAGAGAGACAGATATATGATAGTGTATTTTAATATATGTGAAGTATTCCTAAGTTTGAGGAATGTAGGGTTGACTAGCCAGCACGCAGCAGTAGGCTAGCTACGAAAACACACACACACACACACACACACACACACACACACACACACACACACACACACACACACACACACACACACACACACACACACACACACACACACACACACACACACACACACACACACACACAAGGCGCACACACACACACGTGCAGCCAGCTAATGCAATCGCAGCTATAATACAAATCAAACCTAGGCTAGATGCAACATGTAATAAATGTTGTTAAAATCTAATCTCCCAGACGGAGACTCTCACCACTATCCTCAACTCACTGAGTACGCGATGCTAGCTAATATTATATCCTAAGCAATGTGTTACAGTTACAGTTATCAAGAAGTGACAGCATAGATTGATCAAAGAAAGTGACCTCTCTCTCTCACTGCGTCTCCATGTTTTATATGGCCAAACCAACCAATCAGATATTAGAGAAATATATTATTTTGATGTGGCATTTTTATGATTGGCCGAAATGTCTGTAGCTCTAATAGCCTATTGACGTGCCTATAGCCTAATGACTTCATATTATCAAATTTGTTTTTTTCTGGATTTGGCTTTGGGGGGGCAGGCGGAGCATTTGGGGGGCATTGCCCCCCTGTGCCCACTCCTAGAACCGGCCCTGCCACAATGTTGGCTGGCAACTGTTAAACATGGTGGTGGTTCAGTAATGTATGGGCAGCCATCTCATAGGAGTCATTGGGCCTGATGATTGCTCTGCATGGTTGTATATTAGCCAAGGAATGTGAAGCCTTTTTACAAGATCAGGCACACCCTATGGTGCAAATACTGTTATCTCATGATGTCCCCATATTCCAAGACACACTAAACAAACTCAAGAGTGGTTTTATAAAACAAGATAAAGTGCATCCTTCAATGGCCTCCACTATCACAAGATTTAACACCTTGGAGTGTAGAGTGCAAAAGGTCTACTTTTGATCCTGATGGACACTGGGTCAGTGGTTAGTTATAAAAGCAGGCTTGATGAAATATCAAACTTCAGCAGAGAATGCATTATATACAGTATCATGTCGCTAACACTCAAAAATGTAATGACAGAAGTGTCAGATTTTTTGTAAGTGTTTTATAAGCCATTGAGCTGATAATGTGCAATTTTAAATTGTGACTGACCTGACCGTGCCGAGAGTGAATATTATTTAAACATTAACCTTAAAATCTGAAGATGATAACATTCATTTCAATTCTGTGGATATTCTAAAATTTGGCAGCCCTGCCTTGGTGAGTGACTGGGACTCATTCCACAGGATAGACTATAATAAACACAGTACCTGTAATAAAAAAAAAAAATCATGCCCCAGGTAGATGAAAGGAAGAGCTTGCTACGTCCTGTATGTTTTTAGGGGAAATCCTCAGCAGCAGTATGGGTATAAAGTGGGAAAATCCCACTGCAATGCAGAAATACAGTACAGTCTTCAAACTGAACCCTTTTATCCTACCACAAAATGGAGTTATGAAACCTGGGTTGACTGAGCTACAGTACAGTTCTTGAGTAAAGCCGAGTAACATGGACAAACAGTAGAAGTAATTAGGAAATGATGCAATTAGAATGGTGCACCTTCCCTGTATGTCTACCAGATATAAGACAAACTTACTTTTATAAGGTTGCATGTTCTCCCCGTGTTCACGTGGGTTTCCTCCGGGTAGTCCGGTTTCCTCACACACCAAAGACGTCTATGTTAGGTTAGATACACTCCTACCATTGAGCAAGACACTGGCCTCAGAACTGCACCCCGTGCGCTGCACTGCTCCTAAGTAGTTAGGATGGGTTAAATGCAGATGTCAAATTACACCACGGGGTCAATAAAGTACAACTTTAAACTGACCAATATTAAGGATATTAGTTGGGTATTATTACCAGTGTATGTATTATTAGCTGCACATTGTTACAGGTGTAAGTGTGATTAGTAGTTATTGGTGTTATTAGTTATTAGGTACGCTACTGGTGTTACTAACTAGTGTTGAGATACTCAACCTCAGTTGAAAGATATTGATGACACAGTGATATGGCACGCTATGCTAATATGATAAAATTGGGGATGTATTTCTTCATGAAATTTCAGGTTAATGAGATGATAGCAACTTAGCCATTTAGCTGGGTTGATATTCACAAGTTAAACATGCATGCTTATTATCTGCAATATAGTAGTACTTTATCTGCAATATAGTATTTACTCTCAAATCACTCTAAACTGTGGTATTTCAGTTCTGACAGACCATGATGTCTTTGGTTGTATCTTGTGTAAGTGGTGCTTCAATAATAATAAAAATGACTTTTTTTAGTTCTACTCAACAACAGAAATACTGATGAACATGGATGTCTGTCTGTGTGAGCAGGTCATGCAAAATCTGCTGATGAACACAACGTTTTAATTTCAAGCCGGTATGACAGTTTCAACTCACCCTCAGCCCACATACAAAAAAATCTGGTTAAGTGCAGTTCTCTTTTCTGCTTAGTGTGGTGTGACATCCACTGCAGTTTCAGGAAACATCATCCTGAGTCTAGACCAAGAAGGACCGTAACTTCCTGTCGACCAGCTTATTGCTGGTTACAGAAAGCGGTTCCTCATTTAAATGGCTCAGGAAGGGGTGTGTGCGCAGTTGCAGCAGCCAGCAGGACTGCAACACGCGCTTTCCCGCAGATCTGGTAGTTGCGTGTTTATTCAGCGAGGAGAGCCCAATAACTGCCGCTTATTGTCCTTTAGACGAGCCTGTGGGCGCGGTGGATTTGTCACAAGAGTGCTGATGAATCTCATCAATTTAATGTGTTTCTGCTGGCAGAGCTCACAAAGCTGATTACTGTTCAGTGGAGTGGTGCGGATTGGCCGTGCTCTTGGCTCGGCCATATCCTCGGCAGCGCTCTTAAAGGGCCTGACGCACTGGACGGGGGACAGTATGCCACAGCCTGCAACAAATGGGAGTCCCCATTTGATGCTATTTTGCTATTCATCCAACTGTGAAACAGAGGAATTCACAGGGTAGTGATTGCAAAGTGTGTGGATAGGAAAGGCGCATGGATTTACTACACCTCAATTCAAAGCAAAACAGGACCGTGTCAGTTGATAAAGCTGCATTTAACGTGCAGTAAATACCTTTAATAGCATGCACTACAAAGAAAAAAATATTAAGAAAGAAGAACAAAATAACACCAATGAACCATGTTCACATTATGCTGCCCTTTGGACAATACTATAGTTCAGCACTTTACAGAGCAAACAACTAAAAACCTGCCATATATGAGTGAGTAAATACATGGAAAAGATACTCATTGTCCTATGATGGCTACCAGAAGATAAGGCTAACAGGAAAATATACCTTGACTTTTTAGATTTAAAAAATTGACAGAACTACACTAGACAAAGCGTCAGCCATTATCTGTTCAAGCAGTAGAAAACAGTCACAAGTAAAAATAACAAATTCAGTTGGGCTGAGAGCTTAGGTTTCCCATCCCTGACTGTTCTGCTATCCATGGGAGATTCTGGCTCACAATGGCCTTCAGCAGAGCAGAGCCTTCCATTTGCACCAATCAGCTGTTTCCAGACAATTTGGAGTTGAGTAGGTGTTGCAGTGGATGTGCAGTGTCTGGGTACCCAACAGTCACAAACATGATATTACTGTTGTGGTTTGAATTAAAGGGGGCACTCCATAAGTACAGACTGGAGAATCTGTGGGATCTTTCGATGCTGTACCCAATCAACATTTGTCCTTAACTTTCACTTACAAGTGCAGGTATATAAAACCTTTACACGTTTTCTTCACAAGCACAGTTTGGCAAGTTAATTTCAGTGGCTGTTTGGTTCACTGTTTATGAAGAAAAAAATGCATTGTTTCATTGTTAGACAAACTTAAGGTCTGTTTGAACCTATATAGAGGAATCTATGGAGGAATGGTACACATCTCAAAAAACACTGTTAAATGCTGACTTGGTTATATATGACCCATTCTTGAGAATTTGGACAAATCATGTTCTAACAAAAATAGCATGAAAATAATTTTAAATGTTGGCCCTTGAAAGTTGTGTCCCAGATTTCCGTCAACACCTTCAGATTTCTATCAAAATGTCATTAAAAGACTAAGCCATCTCACTCCGTAGTTTCACAGAAGACAGCAAGGTTAATTGTCCTCTGGTAAGTTTTCTATTTTTTGAAAGATTAAAGAAATATTATTGATCATCAGTGTCTCAAACATAACAGGTCAACTCCATCTCCATTTGAAATTGAAAACAAAATAAGAATTATGGTTTAAAAATGTGTATTTTCACTTGCATTAAGAGACCTCTTAGCAACTGAGAAATATAAAATGGCTACTCACTATGGCTGTCATGCAATGATAAAATATAACATTATGTATATAACGCTAAGATGTGAACTCTATTATTTTATCTGACAGTTGATGTCTATACTGACGGAGGTCAATTCTCTTTAGTAATTGAATCATGTTATTAAAATTAGCTATTTATTTTCAATGAAGTTATTTAAATACTATTACTATTTATTTCTGCAAAAAAACCCATAAAACATCTCCTTTATTTAGCAAAACTAGCTTTTTGTTATGGGAGTCCTGCGTGAATGTTAGGACTAGAAAAAAATCTCGGAACTTATATAATATATAATATAATAATATAATATATATATATAAATATATAACTAGGCACTATTATCTACACAGCCTACTCCACACTGTAAAGGGAAAAAAGCAAAATAATTAATTAAAAATGAAAACAGATATCTTGATTACATACTAAATATCCAGGCCATTTGCTATGGAAACATAAATTAGTTCAGGTGAGAAAAAAAAAAGTTCAACAGTTTTTGTAGGAACAGAGCTTGTTAAGTGGTATGTTTTTCTAAGGTCCCTCAGTCAGGTTGCAGAGGATCAAAAGGTAATTTGGATTGTAGGGACAGTGCAGCAGATAATTGGCACAGACTTGTGGTCAATAGAATATATTTATTCTAGTACGTGCCATAGCATGGCCTTAAAAATTGCCCAAGACCTCAATCACCCAGGTTTTAAGCTGTTTTCAGCCCTTCTGTCTTGCAGATGAGTGAAACCAATGGGTGAAACCAGAGCCTTAAAACCCACACAAGCAGGTTCACAAGCAGTTTTTTTTAACCCAAGTGTTCTGTGCCTTTAAAATATCTGACTGCACT
This sequence comes from Synaphobranchus kaupii, assembly GCA_029718625.1. NCBI lineage: Eukaryota > Metazoa > Chordata > Actinopteri > Anguilliformes > Synaphobranchidae > Synaphobranchus > Synaphobranchus kaupii. The sequence continues at coordinate 59,182,687 of CM056380.1, read as the reverse complement.
TTTAATTATTTGTCCTTTTATTTGTTTTATTATTTTGCATGAAGGAACATGCACACCCTGACATTTTTTTTAACGTATGCACTGTTTCTATGTTATTTCATATTTCTATTTTATTGTATTACTCATGTCTTTTAAAGATGAGATCATATGACAAAGAAGAAGATGGAGACGGATCAGGAGAAGCTGATTAGTATTTTCTAAAAATATCCCTTTGAGCAGGGCCAAGTCATGTCAGGTCTACTGAAATGATAAACACAAGGTGCACTTTGCATCGTGATAAAATAGATTATTTTGTTAAAATCACACACTCTGTACAAAGCAAGAAAGAGAAAGCTTAATTTTGTTGCTGGCTTTGAATGATTCAACATAGCGTAACTGGTAAGAAATACCTAATCATCATCATCATCATCATCATCAACATCATCATCATCATCATCATATCCATCATCATTATTACCATCATCATCATCATCATCATCATCATATCCATCATCATCGTCATCATCATCATATCCATCATCATCATCATCATCATCATCATATCCATCATCATCATCATCATCATTATCATTGACTCCATCATCATTATTACCATCATCATCATCATCATCATCATCATCATATCCATCATCATCATCATTATCACCACATGATCATTATCAACATCATCATCATCATTATTACCATCATCATCATCATCATCATCATCATTATCAGCACCATCAAGATCACCATCATCAGCATCTTCATCATCAACATCATCTTCGACACCACCATCATCACCATTATCACCACCACCATCATCATCATCACCAGCACCACCATAATCATCATCATCATCATCATCATCATCATCATCATCATCAGGCAATTAGATCTGACTCCAGCACATAATAATCCATACCATGATTGAATTTTAATCCTGATTTAGATTTAACTGTGAGAGAAGCAACAGCAGTTCTAGGCTGCTAGATGTTCCTTCCTTTTCCCCCCTCAGATCTGGAGATCAGTTCTGCCATGTCTCATTTGGTCCTCCTCCCCTGAGTCCTCAGGAGCTGGCGAACTGCTATCCATTCTCACTAACCCAGTCCAATAATGCTGCCAGCTGCTGCTAACACCCTGCATTAATTAAAATGTCACTTATTGTAAAATAGTTCAAACAGAGCTCAACCTAACTGCTCTGATAAATTCTTTACGATGACAGGTGAGTAAAAGAAAATAGATGGAAATTACATGATGGAATAATCCGGAGAGAACATGCAACATTAAAATTTATGACCCCCTTGTGTTACTTCCTTCTTACAATTCTAAATGATCCGCACTGTCATGTACCCTGCAGTACTGCAGTTACGTACAGTCAACACTCACAGGCTATGCATTCACTTTTCAAAACAGGGTGAAGAAATGGATAAAAAGTCATAGTTGTTTTGTTCATTTTCACATTTTCAAAATTTTAAAGTGAAGAAGTGACAACCAGAATGGTTTACTCTGGTATAAATTTTTATCCCGGAACTGTGCATTCTTTCCCTCTGAATAATGGTTCCTTTACCTTTGACCTCTCAAGTGGTTTGACCTCTCAAGTCTCAGTCCAGGATAAACCTGTTTTTATTAACCTCTTGGACAATAACCAATCCTCATCTCCACAAAAGCAGCCCCACTTGTGATCCTCCTGGATCCCCTTAGCACTTCACACAGTGAACCATCAGAACCTCAAGGGTCTCTACAGCGATACACACAGTGAACTGGTTGCTGGTCTCATGCCCTTCACATCACTACAGTCAGACAGCAACATATCAATGGCAATGGACTTTCTCCAATTTCAAACATTTTGTAACTGGTCATATTCAGATAAGCCCCCCCCAGACCTCCAAACATTTATGTCAAACTCTACTTTTGGACGGTATATACAGTGCATCCGGAAAGTATTCACAGCGCTTCACTTTTTCCACATTTTGTTCTGTTACAGCCTTATTCCAAAATTGATTAAATTCATTTTTTCCCTCAAAATTCTACACACAACACCCCATAATGACAATGTGAAAAAAGTTTTTTTGAGATTTTTGCAAATTTATTAAAAATAAAAAAATAAAATTTCTCATTTACATAAGTATTCATACCCTTTGCTTTAACATATTTTTAAAGTATCATATTTCATATTTGGTCGCATATCCTTTACATGCTGTTACTTCCTGAAGTCTGTGACCATCAACATCAAAAAACTGTCGATATCTTATTTTCAGGTACTGTTACAAGCGATACTATAACCTCTCTGCATTTGAATGGATCTCTATGGAAATTGGGGGGTGAGACTAGATTCAGCTGTAAATTACACTGGTACAGTATGGAACACATGGCTGGCTAAATGGCTATAAGTTATCAAGGGTCTGAGCTATCAAACGAGCCCCAAACCAACACTCTGTTGCCAGATATGGAGTAGATGTGGATGGATCACTTTAAGGGTTGTTTCTCCTGACTTTTTTCCCCATAGAGTTCTATAGGAAAATGAGTCCGGAGAAATAAAATTGTCACAGTGGAAGTTGGTCAGACATACAGGTTGACATGCGGTCATAGTGATATGAAGCAAGAACATGGCTTGGCTGAGCTTTCCATTGTGCCCTAAAACAAAACTCCTCCCACAAGCAATAATCAATATCAGAAATGAATGTGACAGACCCACTGCTTTATTACCACATTTATATACTCTTGGTTGTCCATTATACTGTCATACCTGCACAAGGTGCACTTTGCATAATTTTTTTCTCCTGTTCAAATATTTACAGCATATTTGAATTATGACCTTATGCCATTTGTGTGACCTGGGACCATAAGTCACATATCAAGTTGATGGTTGACTGGGTATTCCTCTGAAGGCTGGCAGTTCCCGTACAACCGTGCATGAGGAAGTTAGTGCTTAAGCAGCTGAACAGAGGCCCGACACTGCATGTAGGAAAAATTTAAGGTGTTACGTTTACCTGATTATTAAAAACATGACGTTTAAGCTACACTAGCCTTTATCACATAATCGGCACATAATGAAGGCGAGGGAGGCCGAAATATCTTGCTGTGAGGAGGATGTATGTCTTAAATAGTTGGTACTGTATTTATATTAAGTGAATTATTTTTTGCAGCTCTAGCTTGCTGCCACATGGAACCAGTGAGTATTGCTTGTTACATTATAACTAAATGTAATTGCAGCAGATACCTATGAGTGTTGATAGCTAGCTAGCCAAGAAAAGATAGATTGGCATTACATTACATTTTAGGCATTTGGCAGATGCTCTTATCCAGAGGGACTTACACAGCTTACATCCTTTTTACATACAATCCATTTAAACAGCTGGATATTTACTGAAGCAATTCAGGTGAAGTACTTTGCTCAAGGATACAATGGGAGTCTTTGGGAGAGCCACACCTGGGAATCAAACCTACAGCCTCACAGTCACAAAGACCCGTTCCCCAACCATTACGCTGCACTGACACCACAAGAGGAAAGAAACATGATACAGGACATAAAGAGATTGGGAGGAGCATTAAGTTATGTTTATCAGTCAAATAAACAAACAGGATTACAGCAAGCCTAAGATTCAGTCACCCACATTGATAATTATATGTTTCCATTGAGCTAAAATTAATGTATGACGAGGTGACGTTATATTTTATTATTATTGTTAAGATTAACATAGGCTATGTGGCATGATATGTGTCCTTAATTAAAGAACATTACCTAGAGCTTTGTTTTAAAAGGCGGGAAAACCCTTTCCAACAAAGCAAGAAAACTAACTTGGTACCATTCAACATCTATGCATAGGCATGGATAGAATATTACAAATTCTGTCAGAGTTAAATATAGTTTAATAAATGAATTAGCTTCATAAATAATGGCTGTAATGACATTTTAGGAGACAATAAGTCTGAGCATTGTCAGGAAATAGTTGATGTATGAGTTTCATGCTTCAGCAGTTCCTCAAAATGAAAAGACTAGAGGAGATAGCAGGGGCCTGCAAACCAGCCTATTTCCCAGAATTATCTACTTGTTGTCAATTTGCACAGTGGAATTACACATGCAAATTGCACTGCCTGCACAAACACCACTTGGAGATGATAAAAACAAATTAACAAAGGCTATAGAAGAAGGATTTATTTCACTGGCTCACCCAGGTCAAGCAATACATGTATTTGACGATTGTGTGTACCCAATTTTGGTGTAATTATATCAGCAAATTATTCTTTGTAATCTTATTATTTTTTTCAGCCTTCTCCTTACACACATAATTAGCTTCCTTCATTTCCTCTCAAAAACAAGTCAGCTTGCTGGCCTGTCAGGGCAACACCTTATAATCTGATTTAGATTGAATTTTTTTCTTTTCCTCATAATCTTGGACACAGCAACACTATGAGTTACACACACAAGGAGGCGATTGTTCCAAAAAGTTACACACTGTCTGGCTAAATACTTGCATGCATGCAGGCACATGTGCGCGCACACACACACACACACACATGCACGCACACACATACACATGCACACGTAGAACGTACAAATACACACATGCATGCATGTGTGCAAGAACGCACGCAGACAACAAAGTCAGGAAACTGAACTGTGCTTATCACAAATTCAGCTCACATATAGCAACGTGTTAGGTGTCCCTGGACCTCCGCCTTAGATATCTCATCCACTTTATACGTAGTGCGTTAATCTGTGCTAATGAATTCTGCCACCCCTAGCCAGGCCAAGACAACTTCAAATTATTACCACTTCCAGAGATATGCCTTTCCTCATTTAAGGCTCAATTCAGCAGGTTCCAATAAACACCCTGTCACACTAAGATACTTATAATTAGGGGTTTAAGATGATTAGTTTATCTTTCCACAGTTATTGCGTCTTATCCGCCATGGCCAAACTTAATAGTGGGCTCCGAGTTTTAAATTTAACCCGTCACCAGCAGCTCAGTATTAAATGACCAATTCCAGAATGACAGCAGTATTACACTGTTTCATGTTTCTGTTGGGTAGGGAAGGGTGAAAGGACAAAAATAAAATAAATAAATACGTAAAAACTGTGCATATTCATTCATATTAATTGTTCTTTAAACTACAGTACTGCCACAATAGTATATTAGCATAGCACATAGCACATTTTTAGTTCATCCAGTCCCTATGAGTTCCTCCTGGTGTTTCTGTCCCACAGTCAAACATATAATTAACCTGATAATTATTCTCTAAGCAAGTGGTATTAGGGTTATTAGGGTATTAGGGTTATATGGCCGATATACAGCATATGACAGTAAAAGCTTTAACACATCCAAAATGACACGTTTATATTTACTAAATGTGTCAAATGTGTCTGTCCAGCTGCAATTGCATTCACATAAATTCCATGATTTGTCTTAAACTGATCAAATTTTTGGGATCATTAATTGTTGCCCAAATTCCTGAAAATGCCACATGCTCATTTAATGACCACTTTGTACCTTATTAATTTCTTTACGTATACATGTGTATAGTTATGTGAGAAGAATGTTTCCTTACTGAACTCCTTCTGACATACAAAATCTCTCCGTATTCTACAGAAACAATCACATACAAAATTAAGCTCTCCATGTCTAGCATGTTTTACCATGCTTTACATCTACTGAAGCAAATTCAACACACGGCAAACATATTTTTAAACATACATAGGTACCACAAACCATTACACCCTGTCCGGTTGCAATGCTTATTGTACATAACAGCATCATGTAATGTTGCGCTAAGGTAGATGAAGCTTTTTAAAGGTGTGTAAACACACCTTTGCACACAGGCAGGGGTGTCGTAGTGGGGGGAATAGTGGAACCGACTACCCAGGGCCCCAAGACAGGGGGAGGGCCCTCAGAAAGAAGGCCTAAAATTAAAATTTGCTTTGGGAAGGGGGCCCACAGAGACTGCATTTGCACGGGGCCCAGAATTCTGTGGTACACCCCTGCACACAGGTACAGTTTAGGGGTACATCAGAGCTTTGAAAATTACTGCATTCTGAAGCAGTTAACGTGACTGCATTTTATGACAAATTATTTGCTTTTCTACATGCCCTCTAGTCAAAATCTATTCTCACCCTTAAGTCAAACAGGCGGGCATTTTTGATATATTAATAAAGATATATATGACATTGCCTGATTGGTCTGCCAGTCTGTCATGATCCACAAGACCTATGTATGTGGCCAAATATCAACATGAAGCTCCGGTGGATATGGATAACAGGATATGGATATGAGGGAAATGTCACTGCTAGCCCAGGAAGATCAAACCCCAAGTACGTATACAATGTGTCTGGGTTTCTATATGTCAGCGAAGGTATAGGCTAGATCCTATAGTTTAGGCAACACAGGTTCAAGTCTATGCTATGTCATTAACTATGATTGCGGGACAAAATTATCTTTGTTCCAACAGTGATAGGATGCATTGTCCTTTGGATAACCGTGACTACTCTCACAAAAACATGGCAGGTTCCCTCAGACTAACAGTTGTCATCAGTGAGAGACATGCCAGACTTCTTATTAATGCTAGCTTTCTGGTAGTATTGTTCAGCCAGTAAAATGTAAACAGAGAGGTGCACATGCTTATATGGTATAGCTGGCACAGTATCAACCCAAGAGACATAACTGTTCATTCCAAATTGAAGAAATAGGTAAAATAAAAGGTAAAAAATAGGTTAAAAAAAATATAAATAAATCATAATACGCGCTTAAGCCAGAGAAAAATGTTATATATAAAATTTAAAAAAAACCATTCTCAGATAAGAAGTGAACAAATCCAAATTTTCGATTGGAAAGTGAAAACGACTTGAAATGAAATTTGAGTGTGGGTGCTTTTAGAGTTCTATTGTATGTTTTATTTGGTGCAATAAAATCAGTGATTATGTCACTGTGCATCTTGATTCTGAGAAAATGGAGATCTGTATTCATTTATGGTTTAACACACATTTAACCATTGGCAGCACACATTGTTTTAGTAAATAAGCAGGCGCATAGCAAGAAACTCCCCGCTTTTTTTTCCGCTATTGACTTTCAGGTCAGCACAAGCATTTAATAGTCTATAACATACTGCATCACAGATGGTCTTCCTGTGTAAACACATTCATTCACTTGACTGTTCCTCTGCTGTGTTGTTCAATTCATTCCAAACATATAATAATAACAATACAAAATAATGGGAATAATTACAATCAAAATTAGCATTGCACATATATCATTTGCAGTGATTTATCACATAAACAAAACCTTTTTTTTTCAGAAAGCAATTTTGAAAATCTGGCATAACACAATGATGATTTTACAATGAAGTAAAAATGCAGCCCCTAAAAACAAACAAAAACCTAATTTGATATAAAGAACTGATTTTGGGGGAAATCTTTTTTTTCTTGTTTGTTTCTTGGAGGTTTGTGAGCATTGTGCTGTTCATTATGTGGGATCTGGCACTGCCTCTGGCTAAAGAACATTAGCATGCTAATGCATTTAATGGCCATGTGATGCCTTCAGCAATTGCATAAATTGTCAGCCATTGTTCACAAGAAAGAAAATCTGAAAATTGCTTATCGTCATGAGAACATGGCATAAGTAACACTGACAATGTCCTTTATTTTAGCATAAAACATTAAAATGCCTAAAATTCCAGTTTCTACAACTACCCCCCACAACAGCTCAGGATGTCATGAAATATAAAATCTACTGCCACTGCTATACTGTTGACAATGTGGAACGCAACGTGATGCTTCAACACAATAGCCCTGGCATTCGTTCTGTCCAACTAAAACTCTAAGGATAATTCACATACCTGATTAGCCTAAATCACACTGATATTACTTTAGCTTTTCCAAATATATGATTTAGGCATGGAGTCATGGATTATAGTTAATCAGGTGAAATTTCCTTGTGTTGCCTTTTCCAATTGCTCTCACTAGATGACAGATCCTTGTGTAAATGAACACATGGTGAAAGAACTGGTGACCACTATCACCTCCCATCCACATGATAAAGTCATTGTAATTAACACTTGAAATAAAACTGGAGGCCACGGGCCTTTCTGGAGTTTGCATGTTTTCTCTGTGTCTGTGTGGGATTCCTCCGGTACTCCGGTTTCCTCCTAGAGACTATAAATTGCCCATAGGTATGAGTGCGTGAGTGAATGGCGTGTGTGCCCTGTGATGGATTGGTGACCTGTCCAGAGGGTATTTCTGCCTCTTACCCAATGCATGCTGGGATAAGCTCCAGCAGAGAGTATCAGCAAGAATATTGAAAAGTAATGGAATGCTTTTTAAAAGCTTTAAACCCTTATAGAAATGTAATATACTGCAGTATATTGTAAATATATCACAATTATCGTCACAATATATTTTAAATGTACTGCAGTATATTACATTTCCATAAGGGAATATATACACTACTCACAAAAAGTTAGGGATATTTGGCTTTCGGGTGAAATTTATGGAAAATGTAAGTTCACGCTACAGTGATATTATACGTATCATGAAAGTAGGGCATTTAAGTAGAAGCATGCAATGGTGATTTCCTCATCTCAAACAATTTATTGAAACAAAAGCCAACAACAGTGGTGGGTATACCACAACAAAAATGTCAATGTCTCAATAACTTGTCATGTGCCCTTGAGCATCAATTACAGCTTGACAACGACGTCTCATGCTGTTCACAAGTCGACTTATTGTCTGCTGAGGCATGGCATCCCACTCTTCTTGAAGGGCGGCCCTCAGGTCATTGAGGTTCTGGGGTACAGAGTTACGAGCCTCTACACGGTGAGTCAGCTGATCCCATAGGTTTTCTATGGGATTCAGGTCTGGAGAAAGTGCAGGCCACTCCATTTGAGGTACCCCAGTCTCCAGCAGCCTTTCCCTAATGATGCGACCTCGATGAGCTGGAGCATTGTCGTCCATGAAGATGAAATTAGGCCTGTGTTGTTCATGCAGGGGCACAATGACTGGATTAATGATGTTATTCAGGTAGTATGGGCTTGTCACTGTACCATTCACAAAGTGTAGGGCAGTTCTGTATTGACTAGACACACCTGCCCACACTGTAACACCGCCACCACCAAAGGGTCGTCTGGTGACAACAGTGGCTGATGCATAGCGCTCTCCTTGACGTCTCCAACATCGTTGGCGGCCATCATTTCTGCTCAACGTGAATCGACTTTCATCAGAGAACAGCACTGTGGCCCACTGGTCCCTCGTCCAGCGTAAATGCTCCCTGGCCCATGCAAGACGATGACGCCTGTGCCTGATGGTGTGGTCAGGTACCCTTGCAGGTCGTCTAGCAAGCAGACCACGCTGATGTAAACGGTTTCGAATGGTCTGACGTGACACTTGGGTGCCTCTCACCTCCCTTAAATGTGTCTGGAGTTGAGTGGCATTCATCATCCGGTTCCGCAGGGCACTGTTCACAATGAAGCGGTCATCAGTGTGGGATGTGGCCAAAGGACGTCCACTTCTATGCCTTTCTGTGACTCTTCCAGTCTCTCTGTATCTCTGTTGCAACCTGCTGATGACACTCTGTGACACTCTAAGCTCAGTGGCCACTTCCCTCTGAGAACATCCTGTTTGAAGCCTCGCAATGGCGAGGTACTGTTGATCAATTGTTAGGTGTCGTCTTGGTCTCATGATGTCAAAATGTGAACAGCATGATGAAGAGGACTGTTTAAATACCAATTCTAATTGAACCAGGAAATTTATTGGTCGATTCATGGATCAAACACCTGTTGTGAATTTTGCCGTTCAGCTCCTTGTTAGAGAACAGCAAGTTGTGCAAAAAGTACTGAAACATTGAATAGTTGGACATGTGCATTCAAAAGTTTAGAGAAGGTCAAATTAATTTCACCTGTAAAGGTTATAGTGCATTTTAGGTTCATCCTGAAATTTCACCCGAAAGCCGAATATCCCTAACTTTTTGTGAGTAGTGGTATATATTTGATTCAGGTCAGGGCCAGTGTCAGGCTCTGTCTAAGACAGATTGAAGAGTTCAACAATCTTATCTTTTCAGTTCGACATATAAACTCTAACAGTTTATGGGTTGAATACAAGATCAGTGAAGGCAAACTGATGTATCCAAGTATTGCTACTAAACTGGAACTAATTAGCTTCATTACTTAAACTAGGATGCTTTCTTCTGGTTTGGCACCTATGCGTGGATCTGTCACAGTCTGTCATAAGCCTATTTTAATATCCCCGGTGAAATACTGTTTTAACTACCCACACTCATCATGGCTGTGTGGTGGTACCCATGGTGAGATAAACACTGTTCATTTACAAATCAAGTAAAGGTCCAGTGGGATGGTGTGATTTTCCAGAACCATTTCAAGGTGTAATCTCATGCAATTATACAATTTGTATCAATATGCTTGGCCTCCTTATGGCAATCCTGGGAGTGAATGGCAATCATGTAGCAAGCTCCTTATAGAATTCATCACTGTAACCTATATTCAACTATTATTCACTGTAACCTATTCAAGCAAATTAATCTTAGGATACTATTGTCAAATCCATTTCAACAGACATCTGTAAATGCTTTTAACTGTAGGATATATTTTATTATTTCCTAGGAAATGTGATCACCACAGTCTTGTTTGTCTTGTTTATGCTACTAGAGCCTTTGCTCATTAATAATTGCTCATTGTCAAGGCATGAATGAAAATAAGAACTTAAACTTAAACCTGAATCACACTTGCTTGCTTGGTACATACATTCTAAAAAAATACCATATTGGATGAGCATCACTAAACATTTAGCACACTTCTGACTTGACCCAACATGCATTTAAAATATGGTGGACACATTAACTGGTGGTGGAAAAGCAGCAGTTTCAGGAACACAGTCTAATTGTGTTGCAAATGCGCTACTTTTTAACCTTAGGAGCTGAATTAACACCAACATTTTACAATTAGTGCTAAGAATTAGGATTTGGGGGAGGACACAGTGATCTTTAATTTCAGGAGTACCCAGACCTCTGACTTGGTAAATTATAGCAATTAACAACATGTTGGTGCTCAGTTATGGTAATGTCCTTATGCATAGTTTCAGAGAACTAAGTGGGTCAAAAGAGTGTCATTGTATTTGTTACATGTAAAATGCATGTTTATGAAAGACACATCAGATGGCACTAACTTGGTTATTCAACATGGTCTCACATATTCAAACAACACTTAAAATACTTTCAATGCTTTGGGTTCAATGTTTGAGCACTGGGGGAACTCACAAAAAAATTTGACTTTTATCTGAGTGGAAATTACCTGAATTTAGCCCGTGTACCAGCCTGGTCGAGCTGGGCTGAGCTGGTGTACCAGCCTGGTCAAGCTGGGCTGGGCTGGACGAACCAGCCTGGTCGAGCTGGGCTGGGGTACCAACCTGGTCGAGCAGGGCTGAGCTGATGCACTATCCTGGTTGGGCTGGGTTTAGCTGGTGTGCCAGCCAGGTTGAGCTGGTCTGGGCTGGTGTACCAGCCTGGTCAAGCTGGGTTGAGCTGGTGTACCAACCTGGTCAAGCTGGGTTGAGCTGGTGTACCAACCTGGTCAAGCTGGGCTGAGCTGATGTTATTACATGAAGTGCTACCAGTAGCAACTAACAAATGTCCCTTCAATGGCTTTATTTTTAACCTCAATTTCCCCCCATATGCATATACCGTACTGTACAGTATGTGCATTTCCCTGCTGTAAATTCTAGCTAAGACTATCTTAAGACCAATTTAGAAATGTAGCTGGTCAAGCTGGCTTTAGGTGGTGTACCAGCCTGGTCGAGCTGGGCTGAGCTGGTGTACCAGCCTAGTCGAGCTGGGCTGGCCTGGACTATTAAAAATTCACAAAATATCACATTTTGAAATACTGTACAACATAAAATTCTTATGAGGATGACATCAAAAATATACAATAAAGTTAAATGGATGTGGTTATGCTAAGAACAATTTTCAGTAAATCTGGCCACATAAAACGCAATAATTAATTTAGTAGCTTAGAATGTCTTTTGGGTTCAATGAATCACATTGCAATGACATTGCTTAGTTTTTAAATGAATCATAGCCTGAGTTGCATGCATATTTTCACATATTTAGCATGTGAAAAGATGTGCATTTTAGAGCAATGATGCTGGGTCATATTTAGCATGTGAAAAGATGTGCATTTTAGAGCAATGACTGTGGGGTCATTTTGTGTCAAATCAACCAGTTTTCTGAAAAGTTCCTATATGACCCTCTCAGATTTTGATGAAACTCCATCATAATAATCCATTGTGTGAAAAATGAACACACACAAAAAATTTGCCTCATACGACATGTCGTTTCCGAAGATATGGCCTCCTGAAATTTGCTCAAAACCTGCATCTTTCACGCTCGCGAGTCGTGAAAACGCGTGAATGTGATTTTTTCCGAATTTGGAAGCTTATAATTTGGGATTGGTAACAGCTATAGAGCTGAAACTTGGTACCCTAACTTACTTTCTTCCAGATTGCAAGAATATGACATCAGATTACTTGTACCCCCTTCCCTTTTCAAGTTATATGCACCCAAAATAGCCACTTTGTTCAGTCGCATGTTTTTGGTGATTTTCGAGGTCACCCTGTGCCCATACGAGTGGACATATACTTCCCATATCACAGATGTATTATCTATAGCTACAGGCTAATCAATTAATTTGTAAAGGAATGACATCCATCCAAAGTTGAGTTCCGGGTGAAAAAAAGTCAAAAACACAACCGTCCGTCTTGTCAATGGATCACCATGTGGACAGTTAAAACTTTTTCTGAAATTTACACCCAACACAGAAAAACTGCTACTTAGCTCTGGCATTTCGAACCTTGACAATAAAGTTTCCAAATATATGGTGTAGTTGTCCTGACTGTATTGGTATGTAATGCACTTGCTAAATGTACTTCACCTAGACTCCAGCTGTTCCACCCAGCTCTAGCTGGTCACCAGCAACCAACAGCCAGCTGTTTCACAAGGCTAACTCTAGCTGGTCACCAGCTACCAAGTACTAGCTACCATGTTTCACAAACCTAGCTCTAGCTGTTAATGCTGGTTACCAGGTACAAGCATAAGCTGTTTTTTCCCCAAAAAGGGTTATTATTATTTGAGGAGGCATTTAACAGTAGAACTTTTGTGCTGTTTATATAATCTGACTGAGAGGAAGGTTTTCATAATACAAGGCAAATCTTTAGCGAATTGTGTATTTAGACATACTGAATGTCTTATTCTCTTTATAAATTTTCACCTATAAACCCAAAATACTAACGTTAACGTTCTCTTCATCTATAGGCTACGCTTTAGCAGTTTCCCATATCATGAAACAGGTGCACGTATACAGAGTTTACACAGACACTGCCACTGTAGGGTTTTGTTGTATTTCTCTAGCATTCGTTTACAAGGAGTTCACACTCAACTCGCCATAAACCCCAAAAAAGCTAATTTTAATATTTACAAACTGTGGGTTGATGATACCACAGAACCGCTTGACACCTAGCCTACCACAAGCTGATACTTTGTATGGTTGATCCCCTCGTGGTAATGGACAACGTTACTGGTGGAGAAACATCTACCAATCAGGGCACATGTTGTTCAAATCAAACATGGCTGCCACTCTAGATTAGTTTAATGAAACTGCAAGCTAGCATGTTACCTTTATGCATAACAGTTGTCGAACACACTAGTATTCGAGGCTAGTTGTATGGTTTATTTTTTTTATACGTTTTTTTATCCATACCTACGTTTTCAGTTTTCATTGCGCATTAGAAATAGCCGCCGATGTCCCTGGCTATACGAGCCTCGCTAGCTAGCAGGCTAATTAAGTACCGGTAATGTTTACATCTAGCCAAAGTTAGCCAGCAACCTACATTAGGAGCAAATTCGGGTAACGTTACAGTCTGTTTATTTCCAGCATGTACAACGACGACCCGTTGACATGGGGTTTAAACGAAAGTGATTTGGAGTCAAGTTCTGATGAGAATACTGTGAAAAATGACATTCTAGAAAAAAACGTAGCAAAAACAGGTAATGCGATTGATGAGAACCCATCACCAGTTATTTCTGAAGAAAAACTGGATTGCCAGGCTCCAAGTCTTGCTTCCAACGACTGTTTGCCTGGAGTTTCTCCTGACATGTGGCGAGTATGTTGCTAACAATTACTTTTATAATAACGTTTTATTTGTGATAAAAAAAAAAACTTAGCGTTATAATTGAGAACAGTAAAGTAACCAAACTCGCGTTGGTTCCCTTGTGTTTTCTTGGTAACTTTGTGGCCCACATTAGGCTATTGTTACACCATACAAAGATTGTTACCCATACTGATTCCCATCTTAAATTTGACGAACAAAATGATGCATCTTACTCACTTGAAAAAAAAGGTTCACGAGAGTAATGTCATGGTCGGTAAACCACTTCCAGACAAGTACCAGAAATATGCTAACGTTAAGCTGTAAAGTGAATAGACTGGTGGCACGTCCGAGTACACATAATATTCAAGTATATTCCTATTGGATTTGGACAGTGACACTTGTTTCCCCTCACTAAGTAGAAAATTCATATTAAAAAAATTGAACGGAGGGACAGGCCGAAATGAAAATCGAGAATTTTTGAAATACCCTAAATCTGTGACTTTTTATCCTAAACCATTCACTCTACTGGGATGCCTATTCATATCATCATTAGACAAATGCTATTTATTCATACTTTATTTAAAAAAGTTGCTCGATGGAATCAGGGGGAAAGTGCATCTGTTCAAGTTTGTCAACCCCAATGGATTCAAAAGCCCATAACCTTTTTTCTAGTAGAGATAATTCAATATTTGTTTTTGTTCTGTACACCTTGGAATGTTGGCTTCAAGATCAGGCAGATAGGAACTCATTTCATAATGTTTTTTCATTATTTTCAAATTAATTAATTAAGTTTTAATTTCAAATTTTGCTACTGATGTATGTGATGTTAACCTCCCCTTGGCCTGGCCCTATTATATTACCTAGCTTTGTAAGCCTCTCCAGCAGTAAGTCTTAATTGTTCTGGTAATGATGTCTTGATGTCTCTGTCAAGTGTGCCGGTGTTGCCAGCTGACTGCTCACTTGTGACATTTGCCCTAAAATCTGCTTTTTCCTACTGAATTGTACAGATCATTTAGAAACTACTGTACCATATTTTTGCACTGAATGAATTCCATCCACAGTGCATGGGTTAAAAAAAGTGTGAAAATGGCAAATCTCAATGCAACGATCATCTTTTGCAGTTGTGCCTCTAAATACCTATATTTGTGACAACCTACTGCATTTGTGCCTTGCACCATATTTAAAAAGCCATAAAAATATAACCCTCAGAGCATGGTAGTATGAACTGATTTCCTGTGTAGAGCATTTTCAAAAGGCAATGTTGTTATAGATGACACATTACCCACCTCTGTTTATAAAAAAAAAAAAAAAAAAAAAAAAAAAAGAAAAGCCAAAATACTAAGGCTTTTCATTTCACAAACCTTCATATGTGCTTGAATTGAAGGGATCACTGATATCTGACATTGTTTCAGCCCTCCCTAGTATTGCCAGGCGCTGGAGCAATTTCCACATATACCCTCATCTAAATATGTTATTAAGTGGAGTGCTTCCTCTTCATTTACATTTACAGTTGGGTTATGCTTGAAACAGTGCACAATTTAAACTAAGACATTCAGGCTTACTTTTTTTTAAAGAAAAGTCAACCACTGTCAAATTGTTTTCGGCAAAAACGATTTTCCAGTCGTTGGCCGTAAAAATTGAAAACATCAGCTGCTGTGGAGGACGGGGAAATGTGGTATTTTGGGCTGTGTGCTGATTGGAAAATGATATTCGTGCTTTCTTAAAGAAAAATTTTTATGGTATAGGATAGGTTCTGAAAAGAATCATAGGCCACAGTTTGATGTTTTGTTAGATTTTAAGTAATGTTATTGAGGCCAAGCATTGTATGAACATGAATTGTCAGCGATTTTTGTTGATAATAATATTTGACTTATAATTGTGGAGTTTGAAGTTGGAAAAGCAGTAAAGCGTCGGTCAGATGAAAGGCTGGGAGGGATCATACTGGGTTTATGGGATTTGTTGGGTTTATAGCATTGTAATAAGAAGCAGCAGTAGAATGTGTGCTTGTTGTAAAGAAATGTATTGTGTGTGTCGTTTACAAGCTGGATGACACAAACGGTTTTTAAAATTGCAGAAATTTAAGGAACTCCAGAAGAAAAACCAGGAGATGAGGAGGAAGACACAACACAGGGAAAGAAGACGGAGAGCAAAACGACACCAAAAAAGTAAGAGTTTAAGACAGAGTTCACTAGCACAGACATGAGCACCACTCCCTTAGCATACAGTTCAGAGCATTTTAGCCAGGTTAGCAATATAATTAATACAATGGACTTAACAGATTTGTGTATATTAATTAGCAATCAACAAGAGTGCCCTAGTACCTAATGCTGATAACTTTTGACTTATGGTATGTATTTTATCTTTTACATGTTACTTAAAATAAAACTCTCAATTTTTATGGGTTTCCTAGATGTACTCGCTGCTGGCAATCGATTCAGATTCAACTGTTTTAACAGAGTTCTTAAATCTGTCCTTAGGTCTGGCATGCTGTCTGGTAGTAGATACAATAGGCTAATTGCACGATGCAGTACATCCAAGTCAAAGAGAGTGTTATTATATTCTGTTTGACTCCAGTTATTCTCATTTAACTTACTTTACAAGTTTAGTGATGTTACTGACTTTAGTAAAGACTTCAGTTTGTCTTTGTTTTTCTTTTCAATATTTAGTTTAGTTTTTTTCTCAGCATGGTGCGTGTATCCAGACTTTATTTGTGTCAGTACTGATACGGCTTATTTGTCCCAGCAGCTGATGACAGTGGCAGCTCATCCAGAGAAGAGAACAGGTACTGTAAAGAACCCAGCTTACCTCTCTGTGTGTAATGAAAACCGCGTCTAAACACTGATTGTGGGATATGGCATATATCAAACATGTCATTGGATATTAACTCCAGCAATTTGTGTTACTGTACATCTCTTCTCTGAAAAGGAAATTAACGGGACTACATCTCTGAACCTAAATCCACCCTCCCCAACTGATCTTTTAATGAGGGATGGTAGTTATTGCACTTTAAGCTGGGATGAGTTGCTTGAAAAGGCTTTTATGCAATTTCCACACACATCCCAGCCTGTTGAGCAAGCTCACTTAATGACTTCATACCCCACAACTATTAAAATTTTTTTTTAAACTTATGGCTTTTAAGGGAAGAACCTTGGTCATGCAAAATGTCAGATTATTGACTTATTTGGTGGTGTCCAAAAGCTAAGATTTCTTGAAAGGGCTCAATCCAAGCAAGCAAATTAACATACTACAATTAAAATACAGTATGTGGCTTTATTGGCCTTGTCATTACTAGTACTTATGCATAAAATTTAATGAGCTTACAACAGACTTACTGTTCTGCAATAGTAGAAGTAATGACAGGAAATGTTGTAATAACAAACTACTGTTTTGTTTTACAAAAATCTCACCAGAGTGCTTTGTGACATTGGCCCAATCATGCTAGATAATGCTTTAGAAATTCACATTTTAATTTATTATCATTTCATTTATTAGCAATCCCTGACGGCCTGTTAAATTTATATTTTCTATATACTGTATATGATTCGCTTCCATAGGATGTGCTCACATATGTATCAAGACTTTGAACAACATGGCAAGACCTTACGTATGCTGAACAGACCAGGTATAAAACGGCCATAGCCAACATCACATGGTTTTGGTTATAAAGTGCTGGAGTTCAATTACATTGTCGTTTTTTGAAAGAAAAACAATAATTGATGCTCAAGGAATGTATCCCTGTTTAGCTGCTATTAAACTTGAAAAATTAGCTTTATAAAATGTATGTAGTTTACAAAAACTGCATTTCAGCTCATTTATAATTAATGGCTTGGTTGTTGAAGGTAATTGTTTCATTAAAAATATTTTTTGGAGTGGCTATTGAAATTTTTATTTGTTTGCAATATGCTATACAAACTGCAAAACAAAAAGTCAGTTCCATCCCTGCACACGTTGTCATGATGTTCTGTGTGAGGTGCAGGTTGCATCACCACTGGCAATCCCAACACTCCTAACACAGCCGTCTCCCACTGTATAGAGGCTACATTTATTACGCTTCCAATTATGTTATCATGCTGTGTACTAACATTTCACAGACAACCACAGGACACTCATTTAAATGTCCCATTGAAGTGACACCGATGCCACCATCTTACAGGGGTGGGGGATGACAAAGATGATCAAATCCAAAATCCAATGTCTCAAATGTGGCTGAGGTTCTCCGTCACATGTGTATGTAGTTATTAAGTACTTGGTTATGAAAAATGATTATTTATAACTTAAGTATTAAGTAAGGTCCTTAGTTAACGGATATTAGCCTACCTTATTCCTAGCTAGATGTTTTCAGACCAAGAGATGTGAATAATTAACACTGTGTATATTTGATGAGCAGTAATACACAACACTAAGCAGTTAAATGCAATTCACAGTATAATACCTTTATTTTAATATCCTCATATTTGATAGTGTTGTCGAGTATTTAAGCTAACAGCATGGGATTGACGTATGGCCTTTTGTATAAAATAAACCCCCTTTTTTTTTACCAGAATGTCATCACGCAAAGAACTCTGAAGTGAGAGGGAAAAAAAGGCTAGGCAATACTTATATTTATGAGTATAAAAAGCTACATGAAAGATGTTCATCCCTTTTTTAACCAGCCTGTGTATTTTAACGCAAAGATTGGTTTACCTGTCCCGCTGGCAACGTTGTCAGAAATGTGTGTGCGCTCCTGTTTGTGTGTAATGATGTTACATTAGTCCCATAATGAGAGTTGAAACGTCGTCCTTTTTGCAGAAATGTGTGTGTGCTCCTGTTTGTGTGTAATGATGTTACATTAGTCCCATAATGAGAGTTGAAACGTCGTCCTTTTTTGCAGGGAGCGTCAAGCTGAGCGTGAAGCACACTGGAATGGGCTTACGCAGTACTTTGGCGTAAATGATCGGTTTGAGGCTCCTGCCTGCAGCAGGCCCCAGCCCGAGGTAACGAGCACTCCTCTTATCTTATCCTCTGTGTGAGTGCGTTTTAATGCCGTCACACTGCAGATGGAAGGAGCTCCGCGAACCGCCGCCGCTTTCCCCCGCTCCTCCGTTCACGGGCAGCGTATTTCTATTTAAATATTAAAACTTGAGGGACAGCTGAAGAAGCAGCTCGGCTTAAACGATAAAACCATTCACGTCCAGGAAAAAAAGGTTTCGCTGGATTCTTCCTTTTTGTTATTACATGCAGTTATATTTAATGATGAGATTATCTGCTTAGGGAAACCTTGGAGCCTACGTGGGGGCGATAATTCTGTAGGGTGTTTGGTTGCGATTTACACAAGATGTGGATTCCCTTTGTGGGCATGTCTGCATGTGACATCGCCGAGGAAGTGCATGGCGGCGCTGTCACCTACTCGGGTCAAAGTGTGTGTGTGTGTGTGTGTGTCTGTGTGTGTCTGTGTTGTACTCAATCGTAAGGCGCTGACTTTCTGTTTGTTCCACTACCTACTTTTTCAGGTGTCAGGTAAGCAGACATTCTTTTGGAGTCCCCTTACATCACTCTTTCTAACCTGGAGTGGGAAGTGTCTTGCTTAGTTTTGTTGTGTTGAAAGAACGTATGGGGAACTACTGGCAGGTATATATGGGATGGGGGCGGGCGTTATTCAGGGAGCATCAAGCCTTTAGCATGTTCAGTGTTAGATGCCACTCTATTGAGGTGCTGGCCTTCTCGGCGGGCTTGCCCAGCCTTGGTGCTGTGATGAGCCCTACAATTTGGGACCGGGTCCTGGTTAATGCCAGTCCTGACTGTGGCTAGGAGTCCGTTGGCGTGGTCTCGGTTGGCAGGGCGTGCCCCGGCTCAGTGCACAAGCGAGGGGCGAGTGAAACCAGAAGCGGGCGTCCTCGGCGCCAGGCACCTCTCCCGAGGCAGTGCCCATGCGGCTGAGCTGGTGTACTGCAAAGCGGCACCATTCCCAGATCAGTCCTGTCTTCAGCCTTTCACAGGGATGAAAAGCTAGCTGCTCGTCCGCATCGACATAAGGGTGAAGCGTTACATTCTACCCGCAGCTCCCAGGACTGTGAGCTTTCCGTCATCGTCGGTCAGCGGTGTGATGTTCTATCGAGTGAGCGTTTGACATGCTCAGTTTGCTTTTTCAGATGTCGGTTGGAACATTATAGCCCTCTCGTCTTTCAAAATATAGGAATAGGAAGGCGACTGAAATTCTAAAGCACCCCACGACATTTATAAAGGCTTGCCGTTTTCATATAGCGTTTATATTTTTTAAAAGTGTATGAATTAGCGGATAAAGGCTGTGTAAGTGAATCTGTTATTTTCAGCGTACACTTTCACTTAAACATCAATGAACAACCTTTATCAGACTGCAAGTAAAAATTTATCAGCAAAAAGAAGTTACTTTAAAGTAAATTTAATACCACATGTAGGAAATAATGTACACTGCACAAACACAGTGGGTTAATGAGAAGCATCCTGATTGGGCTTTGCACACCTTCAGATTATTCCAGAGGCATTCCCTGGCCTCTGTAATTCTGCTGCAGTATGCGTTTGTGGCCATTACAGTGCCAAAGTTGATAGACATACCTGTGTTAAATCGGTGCAAGGGGATACATTCCCAAACCGAGTTTGTTCTTAAAATGGGGCCCATAGTATTACTATTCTGTCTGCATTCGCTTTTATGTGCTTACATTCCTGGGTGTGCGTTTGTGTATGTGAATTTGTATGCGCCTAGCATATGTGTTTACGTGTTTGCTTGTACGTGCTTGTGTGCATACATGCACACGTGTGTGTATTTGCATACTGTTTGGACATGATATTGAGGAGTTATAAGGTTCAAGACCTCCCCGACATTTCAAAGAATGTTGGCCCTTTGTTGTATGTTTGACTTTGGCCTCAAATAAAGAATTAGCATGTGTCTGTGTAGGTCAGTGTGTGGGAACAGTATGTTGTATGCACAGTGCATAGTCACATGGAAGTGAAAGCTGAGGTTGCATACTAAATAGTAATCACACGGACACTGAAATTGAGCAGTCTCAATATACACGTCTGATTAAACTTGCTTAAAATAGCACTCCAGCTCATAGCTTGGTAAATAGAACTAATTTATTTCTCACTTGAAGCCATTTAGCCAATAACACCATGAATAAAACTTATCAATATGGTTTATTAGAACTAGAAAGTGTTTTGTCTGCAGTTATTTTAATTTGTAAATTGTCATGTATGGAAAATGATAGCCAGTATAATTTATTTTAAATTGAAAAAAAATTCTCTAATTTAATTTAAAAAAATCTTTTAAAAAGCTTGCTTGAATTGTTATTCCGAGTGTAATTTATCTCAGAAAAGCATAAAATTAAGAGTTTTCTTTGGTTTTTGCTCGGTCTTCAAAATAACGTCTACAATGTAATATTGATGTGAAAACATTAATATTAAACTTTGAAGAAATGAATTGTACGAAAGACCCATTCAAAAGACTCTCCCCCCATTTGTCAAAGCTAGTTCAATTTGAAATGCACATTTGAATATCTTGTTAATTCAGGGTATACAGAACTTCATTTAAAAATGGCATGATATGAAAATAAGTTATGTCCATTTCAAAAATACATAGCATAACTAAGAGCAAGCAGTAATTTATTTTTGAATTATTTCAATAATAACTTTTAGTCAAATGTATGTAAGTCTGAGTTAAAATATGGTGAAACTTTGTGTTACTTTGTAATTTTTAAAAATATATTTATCCTGTACATTATAAATCACAAAATGAGTTAAAAATGGAAATTGGGTTTAGTTCTTATTTCTTTGTAAGAATCAAGGAGTTCAGTTTATTTCACGTTGATTTGGTGTTCAGTTTTCTGTAAATTGGCTTTGCAATTATGAGGCTTTACTGTTATAATAACCCCCCCCCCCCCCCCCCTCCCATAAAAAAATAACCTGGTACCATTAAAATTTAATTTGTGAGGGGAAAAAACAGGAGAGTTCAGAAGCGCTTTAAAGAAAGACATGGAAATGCGTTCCTGGTAGAGAGAGAATTATCTACTGAAGAGCAGATGTCTTTGAATGGAGATTTCTGTCTCAGATTTAATTTGCAGACATGAGTAGTTATGACCATCAAATTGTTTCCCTCTCTCATTGTGTTGTTGTTAGTATTTTTATTATTTTAACGTTTCATGTTAAGTTTCAAAGTGACCACTTTGCTTCGCGATACACTGTTATGACCAAAATGTATCAAGGGCAGTGAGAGTGGAGTTATTTGCGGTGACTTTACAAAGACACTTTCTCATCAAAAAAAAAAAAAAAAAACTTCATTTGGAGCAGGAAGATGGGGGAATGGTTTAAAAGGATGACTGCACTCAAATAAAAAAGAAAATGGGGGAGAAAAAAACTGGGAATACACCCTCATCAGGCTGTGTCAAAGCAGAAGTGCTCTAATTTGGACGTCCACCGTCTCTCCCTGTGATGGAATCTGCTGTAAGGATGAGGCGCGGAGCTTTTGATGTCGAACGCGCGGCACGCGCGCGACGTCCGCGTCGTCCTCCAGCAGGGGTGTCTGCGGCCGTAATGGAAATGTGTAATTAAAGTGGCGCGTTTATGGGTGGTAATCTCCTGTAGCATTTCTAGATGCTGTGCTTAATATCTAATCAAAAGGTTTTCTTTTGTGAGGAGAAATCTACATATTTGTAGTTAAAGTAATCATATTAAAAATATATATATTGCCTGGGGTTTTTTTTTTTTTTAACTCCCGTCTTTGATTTCTCTCTCTCTCTCTCTCTCTCTCTCTCCAAATTCTCTTCTATTTTCTCAGACGGGCTTAGAAAAAAACCTTGACTGTGCGATCGCTGAAGGGGACTATGGGAAAGCGGACGACTTGAGTGACAGACTCGCCACTCGAGAGGTAAGTTGTGATGATAAGCCATCGAGGGGTGCTCTTTCTGTGACAAATTGTGCTGATGGGTCCGCGGCTATTTCCCTCCAATGGAGAGGGGTACAAAAAAACAAAAAAACAAAAAAAGATGTTTCCGTGTTGGGAGAAGTCCTGCAGCCGTTTATGAGTTAATGGAAAATCCCTCTCCTCCCCTGTATTTCTGAAGTTCAGCAGTGTCTAAAGGACTTTGATTCTTTTTTAATGAAGGATATATTGCTTTCAAGCCAACTGTTAAAAGTTTCAAGGTACCAGAGCGTTGCCTTTGAAGTTCACATGTCCTAAATGCATTGCCTGCAGTTTTGAAATGCCAGGGCAACTCTGAATGCATTGCGGTTTGAAGCTAATTTAGTGGAAATACAGTCCTCACACACGCATAATTGGGGTAAAAATATGTACTACTCTGGGGGGGAAGCCACCATGGAAGTTCCTGTAACTTTTACTCTTTTGTAACAATTTCCTGTAAGTTTTTCTGTAGACAAATATCGCAGGTCCGTGTCGCTTTTTAATCTCCTCTCTCTGAAGTCTCTCATGCAGGTACTATGTCAGCTGTGCTTCTCCTCGTAGTCATATTTTCCATCCCTCCATTTTGGCAAAGCCTAATTTATAGTATAATGGAATGCAGAGTGACGACTACCTAATAGACCTGGATGTAATGCCCGTGTACTGTGAGCTATTATAATGTCCTTGAGTGTTTGTAGACACCCATGCATACCAACAAGGATGGGATTAGAAAAATAGGTTGTAAACAACGTGGTTCTCCTTGTGGGCCCTTCTCTTTTTTTCTTTCTTTAATAAATCCCACCACCACCCCTTCACTAGGAGGGACAACTTTTAACATAAATGCTTCAATGTACAGACACTGCCCAGGGGGTTCCCCAAATTTTTAGCCAGCTGGATGGGAAAAAAAGCAGCCAGCTAGGGGTGATGGCGACAGGGAGACAAATCGTTTCGATAATTTAACCTTAAATATATGTCTAAAAGTAGCTGGCCAAACAGAGGTGTGTAGTCAGCCATTTAGCCTACAGCTGGCTCTTGGGGAGCCATACATGTGGCCATACATACATTAAACAACATGAAATAATAAGCATAACAATAAATATGAAAAAATAACAATACAAGTAATAATAACAACAATAATAAATCAAAGTAATACCCCCCCCCCCCCCCACGACCAACCCAAGCCCCTCTGTAATTAAGGTAGAAAGAACAAACTAATAATATTAATACAAATATTAACTCAATAAACATGAGATCGAATGGAGAGGAGGAGAGGAAAGAAACAAAGAGAGGAATAAGAAAGAAAGAGGCCGACATGCAGACAGACAATTGTAACAGAGATGCTCTGAATGGCAGCGATAATAGTTCAGAAGTTGGGACCTACAGCTCAAAGCAGTTGTAGTTAGGACCATCACATTAACACATAGACAGAGACGTGGACATAACTGATTTTCAAGGATAACACAAAAGCAAAATAGCTAAATTAAAGAGGAGTACTGATATATACTGTAAATAAGTAATAATGATATTGCAGTGTGGTGATGTTGATTAATGCAATTGTCTAATTGTCATGTTCTATATTCAGGTGAGACAAGAGAGGGTTCCAGATGTTATAATAGTCTGAGTATTTTTGGCTGTGTGCCATAGTGATCTTTTCCATATGAATGTAATCTAGCAGAAGGTGATACCAGTGGTTAATTGAGAGGTGTGGGCCCTTGTCAAGACGGAAGGGCCTTCTTGGATGAAGAAATAAATGAATCTCAACACTAATGTAGATTGACTTTCCTCACTTGGGCTCTTTACAGGCAGAAATTGAGTGGTTTGGGTATGTCCCTGTACTACTATTCTGTCCAAACAGAAGACCGGCATAATTAACGAAAAAAATTGATATTTAATAGATTTACATGGCAACCATTATGGCCTCTCCATCATTAAAGCATCACCCTAGAATCTGTTGTACTGTCTCAGCGATTCAGTATGTCTGGTCTCGTATATTGGAGGATCCAAAAAAATTCGTACTATTTTTTTTAATTATTAGATTTAGATGTATATTTTTGATGAATATCTAATGGTTTAACATTTACCATAACAATAAAAAACAGCAATAAAAAACAAAACAAAAAAACGCAAGACTAAAAATAAAGACTCTTAAATTACAAGTAACACATATGAGTAACTACAAAGCTAACAGGACCTGAGCAACTACTCTGCCAGAGTTATCCATGTGCAACCTCGCTAAGATATCAATGAATCTGTATAACCAACCTGACTTTAGATAGTGACAGACTCGCTCCCCCTAGCCCTTCAAGATTGTAAGCCTAGTACACTGCAATCTATTTTTATATTGAAAGCATGGAGTTCATTCTCCTGAACAGACGTTACGCCAAGATACTTGGTAATTCTTGCATAATGCATCTTTGTACAGAGAAGAAACTAGGCCCTTGGACAGCAAGTGGCCTGCGACTAAATAGGGTAGAAATTTAATTTAATTTAATTTAACTTGGAAATGTAGGATGATGTAGAGTTACAAAGTGAATTCTCACTTGTCTTGGTTCCAGAAAAATACCTGTGCTCTTATTAGTTTTTGAGTATTGAGCGTGACCCCTTTACTGAATTGATGCAAATGGTTTACTCTCTAAAGTAATATAAATTAATGTGAACCAGAAGAGTTCTTTATACTTGGAGGAGTCTCATATAGGGTTCTTGTAGGACGGGAGTGTTTAGGAGTGACAGGAAATCGCACTGTACTGGATTCAACAGAGCCAATCTGAATCACAAAGGCCCTGTTCACACTTGCATTTTGGGGCTCGAAAACCGAAGTTATTAGCTGGAGTCGCTCATGTTCTGTGTCCGTACACACACACATATTTAGAAGACTGAGAACGCTTAGAAGTATGAACGAGTAACAGGACTCGCTCCTGTATTTACAACACTGTAGGTAAGTTTGTAATAGTGTAATATTTGCTCTGAACGTAAATCTCGCATTTCAATTATCAGGTGTTAACGTGATGTCCAATGTCAACAAAAATGGAGGCGTCATTCAGTTTTTATTAATCTCTGCCGAGAGAAGCCGGAAAAGACGTGTGTTTCCACATCTGATCTAGCAGCGAATGAAGCAACGTCGACTAGTTAATCACTGTGCATCTATTACCAGTTGTCAACTCCCATTCCCGTCCACACTCGCAGAACCAAGCTCATTTGCATAGGAACAAGAGTCAGCTTTGGTAGTCGCTAGTTGTCACTCTAGTTCATAACCGTACTAAGTGTGAACTTGACTGGATTAAGCACTAAAATGAGGAGCAACAATTTATTTAGCTAATGTGAACAGGGCCAAAGTGTACTGGATTCACTGGAGTCAATCTGAATAACGAAGTGTACTGGTTTCAGCAGAATCAATCTGAATAAAGAAGTGTACTGGATTCAACAGAATTAATCTAAGTTAAAAAAAAAAAAGTACTGGTTTCAGCAGAATCAATCTGAATAACAAAGTGTACTGGATTCAATAGAATCAGTCTGAATAACAAAGTGTACTGGATTCAGCAGAATCAATATGAATAAAGAAGTGTGCTCTGGATTCAGCAAAGTCAATAAACAAGTTAGACCCGGATTGCAGAAAATACCCTTTCCGAGTCCTTTGTCCTTAGCAGTGGGGAACAGAATTGTATATTATTCAGTGGACATTTACACCTGAATGGCTTCCTTATGCCGTCAGTCTACCTCTGCGAAAAGCTGCTTTACACCATCAGTGGCTAATTAAATGTGTCACTTCATATCTCATAATCTTAGTATCACATCGATACTGATTTGTTTTAGGCTGATCGCATGTTACTGATACAGCCCTAATATTATTGTGCCAGTGTGCATGACCAATGTGTTTGGGTGCATGTGGGTGTGGTTCTACCTGCACTTGGGTGTCTGTGTGATACATCAGAACTATACAGTCATGAGCTGAGTCGTGATGATGCAGAGACATTGTTTTGTAAACCAATGTCAGATTACCTCTCAATCTCACAGAAACTTCTGAATCACAAAAAACCATGATTTCATTCAGAAAGCAAAATGGTCTTTGCAACATTCTGTGGATTTGTGATAAGCTTTAAAGAAGAACTGCTGATTCTTTAACACCTGTCCTCAGCCTTACGCGCCGGCTGTTGTTGGACTGGATTGAAGTGGTGGACCGCGTCCGTTCCAAGGCCAGCGTGTGTGACACGGTGCTCTGGGAGATGCACCTGAACACTTTAGCTTCCCCAGCGCAGTCCCAACTAACGCAGTCAAGTCACGCTTTGTTCTTTTTTTTATTTAACTGCCGAGATGCCGTATGTTTGGAGGCGAGAGATTATTGAAGTTTAGAGAAATGAATGTTGCCATTATAGAACGTCCTTAGGGACATTGTGGGTATTAGTAAAGCATTTTACGCCCTAATTTATAATCTCTCTCATGTTAATTAGCACTGAGCCCTGCAGTTAGTGGAGTGACGCATGTTTGGTAAATGGCGTGGAAGTGACGGAGAGGTAAACACATCTGTCCTCTTTCTACAGAATCCCAGCCGCATACAGAATCCGGAGGAAAAAAAGGCCTCATTGCATCAGGGTTGAAATGTAACATTGAGCAGCACATGCCATCGCTGTGGTATATCATAAAGCAGTCATACACACACTCAGTGCTTTACTGACAGTTCATTTCAGCCTGTTTTTTGGTAAGAGACAGCAAGCAGCATTCTGCATGTTTCCTGTTATTGACAGCAGTGGAGCTATCATTGCTTCAGAATCTAACTGGTACTCCATATGGCATTAAAGCTTATCACAGTGCGTGCGTCTTCAATCTAGCAAGCCGTTGGGCTCATTTTCCTTTTACAGTCCAATGAGACCACTAAAGATGTCAAGTCAGCTTTCAAAGTCTAGAATAAAAGAGCTGTTTGGTTCTGCTGATTCTTGAGCTTAGGCAATCAATGAATGATTTTGTTCTATTCTGTGGTGTATAAATATTAGAATAATTTGAGTAAAAGTAAAACCTTGCACAAAGTGTGCAATATGTATAGGTCTCTTTCATATTTCATCAATTTTTGAAAATGCGAGAAAGGGTCTTACAGGTCGCTTTGTCATTAAAAGGAAACATTCTCCATGTAATTGATATATAAGAAGTAAGAAATCAATAAAACTTTTTAAGCTCTGTAACATTTGACAAGTTTGAGCTGACGTGTGTACTAAAGAAGAGCACAAACAATAAGATCAATGTCATTTTATGATCTTACTATTATTTATTCCCCAAAAAATACATTTTGTCAGTATGAACTTCAGTTGTTACCTCAGAAGAACATTATACATTGTTTCTTTATTTTCATTGAGCAGATGCCCATACCCATAGTGACCTACAACTGCATATAGGCTATAAGATGGGAATATATGTAATAAATACAATAACTAGTTTGACGTTTCCACTTATTATTTATGTATTTCTTGGTTGAAATATTTTGCATATATGTGCGAGAGAGGAGATGGTTACATTTGCAGCATTAAAGGCTAGTGAGTTTTCAAGGAGGGAGCTTCTTGTTGTTTCTGAAAATCAAAGAGCAGACCAGCAGTGGCTCCGCATTGGGAATGGCTTGTGGCTGCTTAGATACTCTTTCATATTGGTTTAGCAGATTAAATTGTGGCAGCCCTGAAATTAAGAAACAAGAGTCTCTCTCTCCTTTTATTACTCAGTATTATTTTACACAGCTTTAAGTTACATAAGGAGTAATTAATTTCACTAATTAGCATAACATTAAGTGACTACTATATATAACTCACTCGCCTTCTGTTTCTTTCTCATGGGGAATGATATGATCCGGCCTCACATATTAAAAATAAGAGTTCTTTGGATATCAGAGGAAAAAATTAAATGTAGGTTTTTTTTCTTCTTCCCACTAAGAACAAGTTTTTTAAAGTTTGTGTCATTCTTCCAGTTGCTTTCTAGAACTGCATGAGTGCTTCAGCGGGTTCTGGTCCGCAGTCATTTCTCAGCGTTTATGTTTTACAACTTCAAGGCAATTCCTTGCAGGTTCTCTGGAGCGGTCCAGTCATTGAGCAAAAGCACAACACGGAGATTAGGACGTACAACCGCTAGGGAGCATGACCCCCTCACACTGCTGATCACACTAACGCTCCAAACATACTGTTTATTCCTGTGGAATTTGCTCTTCTGTAGGCCCGCTCCAGAGTAAGGGAGCAGCTCACTTAAGCACATTAGAATAATGTTGTTTCACTGGGATACTAGCTGATACTAGTTTATGACTATCCAAAGAGTGGAATTTTAATACATTGTGTTGTTAAAACTGGTTTTATTAGCCTTACAAGAAATATATAGAATTTAATCTTTTTTTTTTCTCCCCCAATCTTCTGTTTTCTGTCATACCTGTCTGCTAAAATGACAATTCTGATGCTATTGTGAGAACATTGATTACAGCCGTTAAATTGTTGATGCAGGTGAATTACATTCATTTAGCACACACCCTTATCCAGAATGACTTACAATCCTAGTTGTCAGGGCGATAGAAAGAGAGATATTAAAATATGTTAACGCTAGAGAGAAGTATTATGATAAACCTGTGTTACAATGCTTATGGCAGTTGCTGAGGAGGGGCTGCATGTTAAAACAAATCTATGCACAGAACAAATTCAGAGTAGTATAACACCTACTCAGGAGAGTTCACATTTTACCCTTGATTCTCTATGTCTAAAGGTTATTTGGGTACCGTTTTAATGACTTTATCAAATCTAATCACTTAGCAACTGTACATTACATGGTACTTATGGGAAATCAAGGAAGGAAGCCATTATGAATCAAGCCTTGTTTCATTTTTTTATCGCATGCAGTAGGATGTCTGCACCTCTGGTTGTCTTTAATATGTGGCCTTATTGTGTTATATTGAAGTCCGTCAAGCAAAGTGCCTTCATTTTGCATTCAGGCGGCTTCCAGACTGCACGGAGCATCCAGTTTATTTTCCCAATAAACAGTGAACTTAAAAGAGTGTGTGGGCCCCCACCGCCCATGAAGCATCACTAAAACCCTGTGAAATACAGGTGTCAGACTGCGCTTTGTCTGCAATGACATGGCTGGTTAAGAAAGACAAAGGAACTGCGCTAAGAACGTTTCATGTTATTTATGTATTTGGGTGTTTGTAATGCTATTGTCTGCCGTGCTAGCTTGTTAGTAATCAAATGCTAATGAGCGTTTCTGTTGTGGAAAACAGCCATTATCAGATTTTTTGATATTTCTGCACACGCGGGGCCTCCTCCATCCCCCTTGTTAGGCCTCCGGGTACAGGAGGGAACGTGGCGAGAAAAGTCTCTTCTTTGTTTTTCTCTCCTGCAGCTGAAGCGATTTCTCACCCAGTGAACTTTTATTATATCTCCGGATGACTCAAGTTACATTTCACCCATTCATTTCAAACGAGTCATACTCGGCTTTATCAAATGCTGGGGAATCTCATTTGGATTATTGTATTTCATTAATTACTTGACAGACAAAGCATACTTTTCAGTGTAGATCTTTTTTTTTTGTGCTGTTTAATTAATTAGCATGTTTTCTCTTTTAATTAAAGCCATTTTTTTAAATGAAAGCCCACAGCAAAACACATATATAATTTGTTTGTAATTAGCCCTTAATTGGTGGTAGTGGAAGCTTAGCACCTCGCTTTCTCTTTTTCATCAGTGCCATTTTATTAGCAGTCAGTCATTAATTAAACTGTTTTTCTAATTAGCTTATAAAACTGTTGATGGCACATTATTGTAAGTGTGAGTTCAAAGCTTGTTAATAAGCCTTGCCTACTCAGAAGAGCCAAGATAAAGAAATAAGCACAAAGCAGGCCAACTTTCAGTCTTTTTATTCCCTAAAGATGATAGTGTCTTATGTTACGAGAATCAGATTATTTCAACAGAAAACAGAGCAGCGTACTACATTAGAGCGTGTTACATCTTCCCACGAGTGCTTCTCTGCACTCTGTAATGCTGTTTGTTACACACAACCACGTCAAGATAACATGATGTTTTCAGGCTCCTAACAGATTCTTCTATATTCGTCAAATCAGTGACTGTACCCTGAATAATTGTAGGGCTAACAATTTGTAGCTTCAGTTAACCCACAGCCGAAGTGTTTTGTGTCAAATGGCTAGTCTTCCCGCAAATGCGTCAGGCCAGATCTTAATTTAATCTCTCGGTATATTTTCATGGAAAATGGATGCGGAAGATGCATTTGGAGGGGGGAAGATTTCAGGTGCACCAAAACATTGTGCTGTAGCCCATGTATAGTACGTATTATAAGTCCATGGGATGGAAAATGCTATATTTACCTGTACAGTTTGATATTTAGAAAGAAGGGTGTTAAACTGGAGTCCTAGAGGTCTAAATATTAAAAAGGGGAAAATTACATGTAAATTCATATCTCAATATTTTGATGTGCTTTTGAAACTTGCATAATGCTAACAAATATGATTTATCTAATATGTAATTTCCATACAATTGTTATTCCCATGGACTTTGCAGCCTATGTCAAAACTGTTATGTGGACATTACACTTCCCAAATACAACATTTGGCAAATTAACTGATCTTAGCTAGGCTATATACTGCCGGTGATGTTTACGTTGGTTCTTCTTCTCGCCAAAACGAGGTGAAATCATTGTAGCCAAATATTGAGAATGTAAAGTGCAAATTGTGTGGTACACCACGGGCACGGTGCGGTCGTCATCTCAACAGTCATCTCTGACCTGGTTTGTTCTGAGGACTTGTGCTCCCCAGTGTTCTGAGGTAATTGCAGAGACGGTCAGAAATTCGATTGCCAATGATAGGGGGGAAAGCATCACGTGGTGACAGTCCACATTTAATAAACATTTAGTTTACAGTGATCTGAAGTTCGCCCTACTATGATTCATGTTTTATAAAAAGCCGCCTTTTCGCGGAGGCGGGGCTCCTCGGCCACAGAGTGGTCATCTTATAGGGTCTGCAGATGGAAACCTTCAGGAAACTCTGTCCGACAGTAATGTTGTGCGTCTGTACATCTGTTCATGTCTAACGGAGCAAACTCAGGGGTCTGAAACAATGCTGGTCAGTGTGCCAGGCCTTCAGGCCCTACTGCCTATACTGCGCTCAGCTCGGAAACATTAAAAAACGAGCCGTAATGTAGCCTCTACACTTTTCTTCACTCTGAGGGAAACTGCAATTCTCTGAATTTGGACGGAAATGACATGTGATCCACGTAATCAGATATTCATTCTATCCTTCTGTTCCAGGTTGACTAAGGTCACATTATTTAGGCGTTTAGGTAGTGTGATAAGAGAATTAGGCTGGCCATTAATGGTGTACACCTCAAACGTGCCCAAGTGGCTCTGGGACACACCCCATTAATCCACCGCTCATATTTTTAATTGGAAGCAGCTCCCGAGGAAGGAGGGCATTTATGAATGAGTTTAATGCCTTTTCCTGTCTAAACCTTGTTATACATCTAGATAGTGCTCTCAGCTCTGGCGCTTTGTGGAACAATGCTGCTGCTTTTTAGTGTCTTTATTTTTTTTAACACAACAATTGCAGGGTGAACTTCAATTTTTCCAGTAAAATCAACATTATGATAATATTCTTCTTCATACATTCTCGGAAGAGCATTGCCACTGCTAGATGACCTCACTCTACAGAGGCTTGTAGTATATATAATACTTTGTTCAATTGGCTTTTTAGGAATGAATAAACCCCTATGCTGTTTACTCCATATACTGGAACTCTGTATAGCTCATTGCTAATTATTTTGGAGTAGAAATAGAATGCAAACCGAGTGAATTCTCCTCAAGAACCATTAGATTATTTTGTGAATTTTGTGAGAGACATGAGTACCTAGTTAATAAAAAATAAAAAAAAGATTCATTATCATTAATGATTTTGCTTTATCTACTAATTTGTTGAATATCCAGGATATGCAGGGCCCTTTAAACATTTTCCTAAAGATGTAATTCTTCAGCTTTTAAAACCAATCACAGAATACCATTTTGAGAGGCCGCGCCCTGTATAAATATCCCCATGTGTAATATGAGGAAGATCTATGATTTTTGTGAAAGTGTTTTCATATCAGGACTAAGAATTTGTGTTAGTTTGGATTTGAAGACCCCCCCTCATTCATACACACTGTGCAGTTCATGGCCCATGTTTCCTAATTATTTGCACACAGTACAGTATGCAGTTGTGCATGCAGGTGATACTGAGTAGCAGATGGCAGGCTGGGTTATTCTCTCAGTCTCTGAGCTGTGCCAGTTCTGCCAGCAGCTAAAGCTGTTTCCTCATTAACATCTGAAACGTTCCAGTGTCCTCTGTAATCATGAGCTATTCCCGTAAAGGCCATCTTAAGGCCCATATTCAGTCAAACAGAATGCCTTTTGTCCTTAATTTTCATTTTTGAATGCACATTTGTTTGTTAAATACCATGGCCACCAAACCCATGAAGTGATGTATTGCTCATAATGGTAAGACAAAGACAGGGACCCGCATACTGCTGCAGAAAATGGATTTAAAAAATCCATAACGGAGGCTTGTCCAAAATAGTTCATTAGGATACAAGTGCAAAAAGTGCCAAATACAACAAACATTTTGGCCATAGACAAACTCATCGGTATTTGGGTGCCAGTAGTCAGCAGGTTTAACGTGTTATCCTGATTGCCCAATTATTGGGCGGATACAATAGATGAAATAAGACACAACTGGCACATTGATAGCATTAAAACATGAATGCAGACATCAATCTCTGGGTGTTAGATAACAATCATGTAGCTTGATAAAACTTCATCACTTCAGTGTTCTTCACAAGGTAAACCGGTTGAATGCTATCACTATCATACAGTCATGCAGACTTGGGATGACTTGTATGGGAGAACCATCATACCATTGAGTAAAATAAAATGTACCAGTACCAAGCATTGTGGAAACCAAAATGGAACCTCCTAAACAAGGGAAGTAGAGGTCTCTGTAGAAGGTGGAGTTGGTCAATAATGGTGAAATTCTAATGTCTTGACATGCAAATGAAAGTGCATTCAGTTAAAGGGCATAAAATGAAAGGGCTTGTTAATACTGTAACATGAGCAGATGCCAGACTTCATCACCCAGCTAGACAAGAAATTTAAATTTTTTTTTGGTCTGCAGCCTAACAGCTAACAAGAAATTAAGTGCAGTGGATTTGTCAATTAGAATATGTCACCAATGATGCAGGTCATTTTAAAGGCAAGAAACAATGTGGTTAAGTTTCAGTAGAGTTCTGCTTAGGTCTGACAGTAGAGTTTACATTTTCTGGTAGCGAAAGCTCTAGATATGGGAAGGGGCCCATGTTGAAACTCTGAGTAATATCTGTGGAAATATGTCTTGTCATATTGAAGGGGCCATTTTCCAGGACATTTGTTCCTTTCCCAGTCAGTGATCTCTGCCTCTGTCAGCCACCAAGATGATAAAATGCACAGATGACATAGCCCTGTTGCAAGGAGCTGAAAGTACATTTATGTATAGAGAGAGCCTGTGGAATATGGACCAAAATCCTTGAGCCAACTCTTACATCATGCAAAACACAATAAGTATTTCAACAAATGGGGATTGACTGTCATTGCCGCGAGGGCGATGGCGTTTTTGGCTTCCTGTGGACTGCAGGTTACATGTTTAATGGTGCAAACTTGAACTTGCGTATATTTGTAACTCTTATAACTGGAATATATAAAACTGACCCTTCCTTTCTTGCTCTTTATCTCACAGGCCTTCAGGCAAACACCTTGAGGGTGGCACTAATGCGATTGTAACGCTACCTATCATTTCTCTATCTCTTATGTTGTTTGCTTGCCATGTGAAAGGCACTTTTGTACGTTGCTGTGGCTAAAAGTATCTGCTAAATGACTAAATTGTACTTGTTGAAAAATATTAAATAATTCAATTACCTTGTATTGTGTATTTCACTCTAATAGTCTGATGCCTGGTATTGTCCATACGTTACAGTTATTCATAACACTAAAGATAGCTGAAATGTACTGAAATGTGTGTAGCCTTCAATGATGCTCTTCAATGCATGTACTTCATTATAGCAGAATAATTTGGATTAGGTTGCTCATAATGTACGATTTCAACACTTCATTCTTTTAAATATTTTGTATGAGGTTATATAATTGTGTAACTGACACAAAAGGGGTGCATATGCTAAATAACACCTATAATACTGTGTCTTTATAGAACTGAATTTTGTCTTACTGTTGCTGCATTGATTTTATTAAAGGACCCTACGTTGTTTCTGAAAGGAAACATAAATATGTAGGTTTTTTCTGTGAATGGCTGTTCATTGTCTCTTTGGAGGTGACTAAAGAAGCAAACCAGCTGTCCACCAACAATGAATAAAGCATCAAGCATTAGACATCTGAGTGACAATGGAATATCATTGCTGACATGACCCTTGTGGCCAAAGCATGTCACTGCAGTGCAGTGTTGCAGATATCCACTCGTTCTAGCCCTTTTTAAAGGTCAGAGCATTAATCCCTTTTGTAGCAGGGAGCCTGTCAGACACAGGACAGACGTAGGAACAAATTATAGTTTAAAATGGACACGAGGGAAACAAAATCATAATGAGTAATGGTCTTCCTAAAAACGCAGGGCAGGCTTGTGCAACTGCATAGAACAAAGGAGGCATGAGTCCTTTTTGAGCTGTTTACATTTTTTGTTTTCTTTTTTTCTCTCATTTCATTCCTTGCCAGTTTGTGATGTGAAAGGATTTGGCGGTAAGAAGTGTGCATGTGAGAGGAGGGGAAGAGAGGGGGGAAAATCCTGAAAAGTGGATCAAAAAGTAAATGAAAAATAATGTCATATTACTGAAAATATGAGAGGCTAATTTGTGCCGACTTTTTGCTAATTTTGTTCCAGCCACAGAAAGAGGACCCGTCACCTGCTCTGTGCAGCGCGATGACGGCGCCAGTGATCCATGAAATAAGCTGCCGCTGGCTTTGTTCTGATAAGAATGAACAAATCTGCACAATGTACTGCTCTCCGAATCTCATTTTCATACTTGCATGCAGGCTAAAAGAAATAAGCTGTTTGCAGGCTTGATTAATCAGACATTTGAGGGGTTTTTGTCTCTTTGATCTGTTCCGTCTCCTAGGTAACTTGGTTGACATTAATGTTGAGCTTCGGCAAAGACAATCAGGGACTGTAGACTGAACTGATAAAAAATTAAAGACCTTTAACGCTTTAAATACAGTCACCATTCTGCTCTGCATGTTTAAAAGAGGGGGAAAATGTGAAGGGTTTATATTTTTGGTGCAGGAAGGAATGTTTAGGATGAAATGTCTTAAAGACCTTCGCATACGAAGATCTTCCCCACACGGAAAGCGGGTTAATATGGGTAATCCCTGTGTAGAACAATAAAAATCTCTGGGTTTAAACCTCAAAAGAACCATTCAGCATCCTCCAAATTGATCTTCACTCGGAACGATGCCTTTTTCGCAACGATTTTATTTTCGACAGACATAAAAGCGAGCTGCGCCGAGATTGACGACAATTCAATAAACCTCTGGTTTATTCTCTCTCTTCTTCGTTTTCTGCTGCCAAGAAAATGTGTTTAGCACCTTACACCCAGTTTACATGGTGCTTGCAAACCTCCAGCGGTAAAAGGAAAAAAATACATTATCTCCCCTACAAATCTACACTTAACACGAGCATGATCGGCCATTATAACTTCGCTTTTTTCAAACATTTGACTAGAAAACATGATTTATGGGTTTTAAACCTATAAAAATGGCAAGGAATTAAAAAAGTGTCACAGTGTGTTAGCTTCAGGTTATGCAGACGCTTTTGCAAATCTTCCAAGTGACTGTATAGATGAATGCCCAGAGGGCCCTGGCAGAGCCCAGTACTCGCAGCCAGCTAAAGCCCTTATCTTAAATCCAACCAAAGTACCATTAATCTTTTTGAAAGACCTTTATGGCTTTTAATGTATCCCAAATTAGAACATTTTACACTCTTGGTTCCTGAAATATGGTGATAAAAAGCCTTTAGAGTTTAATTTTTCCTGACTGCTCGCTCTGACCTGCTTAATCCCAGCATGTCTTTCGAATAAAGTTTATCCCAGTTAATTATAATTGAAACATTTATTTTTTCTTCCAGGTTTTTTCGAGTAGAGAAATAGTGACACATTTCTTCATTACCTAAAGACTATTTCTCCCCTTTGTGCGCATTAATCCATTCAGTATTTTTCCCCATTATTAATATTGTACAGAATTACCAAAAGGTTTTTTTGTGATTTTGTTCAGCATTTATCTGAGTTTTTAGGTTTTCAGAATGAGCCCATCTCAGGAGTGTGTGAGGATTGACAAGGCGCTCTCCTGTTCCTGTCACCTCTCTCTCTGACTGTGGAACAGGACGCGGTTTGCCGCCCCGTCAAAATACGTGAAGTGCTACCATTTGCAAAAAGCGTGATTGTGTTTTTTCACCTGTAGTATGGTCAATCCCCATGTTAAATACTGCATTCTACATTTTTATTATTATTTTTTTCTTCAAAGGCAAGACACTGTGCCCCTAAAAAATGTACGAATATTCTGAATTGTAATAAGCTGGCTATCATAATTCAAATCATAATCAATTTTTTTCCATTAAAAGTAGATTATTATTATATATATTTTTTAAAGCTTTATAAAAATATCTTGTGGGAAGGAATTTCTTATTTTTTCATTGACTTATTTTGTATTATGACAAATGCCAGAATAGACGATGGAATCCCTGTGTTTTGTGGAGCCTGATCAGACTAAATGTCTCACACTTCACTGTTATTGTCTGTCATCCTTCTTCTGTTTCATCAAAAAAAAAAAAAAAAGGTTTTATTTGTCCACGCTAATGGCGATTGATTAAATGACATAAATGCCGATCCGGGTGTTTGTTTGCATGGTAGAGCGATGGAGCCAATGGCAGCGGTTTGAAACCAAACGGCGCTCGGCGCATTTCACTGCGGGCGCTCCGAAGCCACCCTGTCACATTCACGCGGAGAGGTGTGTGTGTGTGTGTGTGTGTGTGTGTGTGTGTGTGTGTGTGTGTGTGTGTGTGTGTGCGTGTGTGTGTGTGTGCGTGTGCGTGTGCATGTGCCAGACTCAGTGATTTACATTCGCTAATGGGGCTCGTCTCTGTCTCCCGCTCAATAGCTGGCCGTGAAAATCGCGGGAGCCATAGATTGCCGTGACTTCGTGGAAACCAGGCAGCAAGCAGAGGCCTCACGGGAAGCCCAGAAAAGGAAGAACCAAGTTGCTTGGGGGTCTGTCATATTTGCCTCATTATCTCTCGCACTTTCATTAAATCAAAATATGTTCCACACGCCACGTTTGCTGCTCTCGTCGGTCGGCGTGCCAGCCTGCTCCCGTTCGAGGCGGTTCTCCTGGATGGGGACGTATCTATTCTCACTTGTCTTGCTTGTCAGGAGGTGGTGCAGTCTCTTCAGGATTTAGGATGTGTTACTTGCAGGGTAGCACCTCACAGTGCGCCGTGTGACTGATGGCAGTCTCACCCAAACACGCACGCCCGAAGGGCGCCTATGCACTAATTACACAGACCTGAAGACCTTCAGCCTTCAGTCCCACTCACACTCCCGTCACACCTCATTGCTGGCTCCACCCACTTTCACTGGCTCGTCACTAGCTCCGCCCACCATTACTGCACCAGTTCAACCCTTGCTCCACTCATGGTACCTTGCCTCATTGCTTCACCCCCAGCCATTTCACCTCATCTGTAGCTCCAGCCACAGTTACTTAGCGTCATTGCAAGCTGTACCCACAGTCACCTTGCCTCTGCTGTTGTCTGCATACTGTCTGTTTACAATATTCAGTGCTCCCTGGCTGCATACATGACTTACTTGCATTGCCTGTAAGTTTATGCTCCCATATACAATTAAGAATGCGTTTTACACCCAGTTTATAAGGCTAAACTGTGGTTGGATCAGACTATGTGAATATATTTCCTCAGATTAGTTACAGCAATGTCAAACCTTCAATCTGCGCCTCCTCTAGAATGGCATAATTATATTGTGACTATACAATAAATCACAGTTACACAATGTCACTGGGTTACTGTTGCTTGTATCAGTGTATAGCACATTCATAGCAAATGTCATCTTAAAATTTCATAAGAGCAGTCACACTGGCACTTATGTTGTCTACTCACATTATGGACAGCTCGGCTAGCTTGTATCTTTGGGCTCATTTCTGCTCCATAATATCAGTCTTCCTTTTATTTCAGATTTGAAGCCAAGCAACGATGGGAAACAAAAAGCAACATGGGCTTCATGTGATGTTAACTTAGATGGAAGACACATCTCTGAGTTATGGAAAAATAATCTTAATAAGGCAGTGCGTTCCACAATGATGGTTCACCTTCTGGGGATTTTTGATCTTTTGGGTTTAGTGCATGTTTTCAATTGGGCCAGATAGTTTTTGTGTGGGATGAAGTTTTAGATTTTTACATCTATTGATGGCCTGCCATGGCTGGTATATGGGCATTCGGGCTTTATGGTCTGAAGCATGAAAATATGTGTCAACTAACTCTAAAAACCCCTTTGTATAACAGCATTATATTTCCGGATGTCGTACATATTAATATGTACGTATTAATGGTATAGCATTTACTCAGAATGACGTTAAATATGCCGGTAATTCTTTCCTTTTCAGCTTGCATGCAACATAGGAAATGGTTCCAACCAAAATGTTAAGTGTTATTTTGAAGAATAAATAGGTAGTATACACATACAGCCTGTGGGGGCATGACATCACTAAAATTTGCTCTGGAGTTATTGAACTCCAACAAACAACGAATGCCCCGATACCAGCCATTGTAAAACCAACAGGTCAACAAAAACTTCTTTAAATATCTAATATCCTTCATTGCACACAAAAACTGTGGAGCAATAAAACACATATACTAAAACTGAGCTATCACTTTAAACTGTTGATTGTTAGCAAAAAAAGTCTGGTACATATACACTTGTATAAATAAAACTGGTGAAAAGGTGTTTCCTATTAGAGGTAAAAGTCACTCTCAGATTTTGGATAATGCATCAGAGGGAGAAACATGAATAAATAATCTTTGTATCATTCTGAGCCAGTGTCCGCTTCCCTTACCTGTTTTGTGTTTAAAACGTTTGTGGCCTCGCCGTTAACTACGGAAGCAGTGTTAAATGTGCCGTTTCAAATGTAGTGTAATGTTAACTGGT
This sequence comes from Synaphobranchus kaupii, assembly GCA_029718625.1. NCBI lineage: Eukaryota > Metazoa > Chordata > Actinopteri > Anguilliformes > Synaphobranchidae > Synaphobranchus > Synaphobranchus kaupii. The sequence goes on along the minus strand of CM056380.1, from coordinate 59,142,432 downwards.
GTACATCTCTCTTGTTTGTTTCCGTAAGCTTGTTAATCAGGAGGTGCTGCGGTCTTCCCAGGAGGAAGGGAACCTGGCAGAGAAGGGAGAGATTACATAGCTAATGTAATGTAAGGAGACTCTGCATGGGGATTTGCCAGTCCAAATTCTATTTTTCGCTGCTGTAAACGGTTTTGATTAGTCGTGAAAACTCGCGTGTGGTTGGGAGCGGGAGGGGGGGGGGGGGGGGGTTGGATACACAGTCTGTAAGATCGCAGAAGCTGCACTCGTATCAAACCGAACCACGTGCAACAATCATTTTGTGCAGTGGCAGTGGTTTGTAATTTTCTTAGTTTTATTTTTGGTGCTTTGCACTTGAACTCAACTTGGTGCCTTTGACTTACCTTTCAGCTGTAGGAGACGTCTCCAAATAGCCCCATGCAATGGAATAATCATTATCAGAATTAGTAATTACCAGAAAAATGTGCTCTTGGGGTAATTTGCATTGCTCTTAAGCGCATATTATTTTGTCCCAGCAAAGAATAATTACCTCGCTGGAAGGCAATTTGGGTTTAGCCCTCATGATTCTGTGCTCTGCAGCCATTGGTATGTCTGCCCCACATACTCTAGAGTACGTCACCCCAATATTTTTGATCTAAGGTATCAAATGTCTTGAACAAATGATGGCCAATTAAGCAGTACAGGGAGCCTTTTTCTGAACTGTGGTTCATGTTTACTCTGCAATATGCTACCAAGCTTGAGATTATATTATGAAACGATAATGCATAGAATTAATAACAAACCATTGAGGGGATATATGTGGACGTGTATGGAAGTATATGTTTAGGTCTGACCTGAAATTAGCCTGTTAAAGTATGAATAATTGGTTGCAACCTGACAAAAAATCACAAGGGTACAAATCTTCCAAAAATGACCACAATCTAAAAAAAAGCCCAAAACACACCCTTAAATCAATTTATATATAAGGTATAGTTGTGAATAAGGTATAGTTGTGACCTGGGCATTTTCACAACTTTGCTGCAAAGTTGTGGTTGAAGAGGGTAAAGATAACAAATGTTATACACCAGAACTGCAATGTTTTAGACGGTTGTTTTTTCTGGATGTGTACAGATTATGCAACTGTTGTTTGCTATGGCCATCACTTACTCTAACTGCATACAAAAACCTTCTTTTTCTAGCCCCCTGTGACCCCATTTACACAGTACGTGCCATGCCGAGAAGTAATCTTTTTGCTATTCTAATGTGACTGAATGCTGGCCAAGTGTTATTTTCTCTTGTGAATAATTCTTAATGAACAGCAGTTGCCCTTCGGGTGTATACCAGTATGTTGTCAGGAACACACTGGTAAATAAATGAAAAACAGTTCCTGTCTCACACCGACGCATGGCTATTGGTCAGAGAGGATGGTGGACCAGCAGCAGAACTCAGGCCCAGACGTTTGGCAACGTCACTGATACTGGCTTTGAACATATACGCTGCAAAATTGACATAAAAGAGAAAGACCTTAGCATTAATGCTAAGCTGGAAGGAGTTAAATAACATTGACAAATGGAAATGTGCAATTTACACAAAGCTTCCCTCACCCCTGGGCTGCATGAAGAAGAAAAAAAAATCACATGAATGATTGAAGCATCTCTGAATTCAGCTAACACGTCTCCACAAACACCTTCAGTTCATACCCTTTTGTTTACTGTGTATGACAGATGTAAATCTGACAGAACTGTGCCCTTGGTGAGGCACCACAGGGGAAAACACAAGCGTTTTGTAACCTTTTACTCACATTTCGTCTGAATCAGAGGCAGCCCTTCTGTTGAAATGCAGGATGTGTAGGGTGAGAACGTCGGTCTTAAATACCTGTGATTTATGCATTAAATCCCCAAGGCATAGACCTCAGACAAGTCACCAGCCAATAGTAATTTTAAGGCTTTATACACAGATCTTCAACAGCAGCAAGCAGAATTAGTGTCATTTCTGACTGTGTGCATACATGTTTGTTTTGCCCTGAGACAGGGAAGAGATCCAGAGGCCTGCAGGTTATAGTGACAGCTTGCTAAAGAAGTGGAGTTGAGCAGGCTATAATCAATTACTGTAAATTCAACCTGCAATAAAACCGTCAAGCGGGCGTCAAATAGAGGCCCAGATGAGCTCCGTGCCAAATGAAGAGAAAATTCCTTTAAAAAAGGTGCTTTTTTTCAACCATGAACCGTACCTGTTGATACTGCTTTTAGAACAGGTTTCTGAAACGATTTCTAAAGTTGGAATAGGATTGCATGTGCCACTCTAAGTTAAATAGAAAAGAAAATAGAAAATAAAAAAAACATTCAATGTGACCGACGTGCTCTCTGACTGCGCCTCTTTTGGTTTTGTTTGTTTATGTTATTCAATAAGAGAATAAATGAAAGAATATGAGATGCTAGTGTAGATTGAACTTTAAAACCAAATACACTGCCTGGCCAAAAAAAAAGTTGCGCACTCTAATATTTAGTTGGACCGCCTTTAGCTTTTATTACGGCACACGTTCGTCGTGGCATTGTTTGACAACCTTATGCAACGTCACAACATTTATTTCCATCCAGAGTTGCATACATTCTTGGCCAAGATCTTGTATTGACGATGGGAGTCGAACCACTCCATAAAGTCTTCTCCAGCACATCCCAAAGACTTTCAATGGGGTTAAGGTCAGGACTCTGGTGGCCAATTCATGTGTGAAAATGATTCCTCATGCTCCCTGAACCACTCTTTCACAATTTGAGCCCGATGAATCTTGGCATTGTCATGCTGGAATATGCCCATTGATGGGATAACCTGGTCATTCAGTACATTCAGGTGCTCAGCTGACTTCATGTTATTGCTGCATAATGTTGCTGAGCCTAGACCTGACCAATTGAAGCAACCCCAGATCATAACACTGCCTCCAGAGGCTTGTACAGTGGGCACTATGCATGACGGGTGCAACAGCGGCTTTCTTTTTGGCCAGGCAGTGTACATATCAAACTCTTGCCTTTAGGTCTTGTTATGGTACCTGTTGAAGTTCCTCTTGTAGTTCCTGTTTGTACTGTTGTCCTGTTACAGTTCCCTTTATAGTCCTTGACTCTAGTTCCTCCATTTTCTGTTATACAGTGGTTACTGTTATAGTTCCCTGCAGTTGCTTTTATAGATACTGGCTTTTGATGCTTGAAGTCATCGGGGTTTACTTATCAGTGTTGATAATGTTGGTGATTTTATTTTGCATTTCCATATCAAATGTTCCCTCTAAAAAGACTCATGTTTTCTGACTGTAGCAGGAAGCTGTGCGTGGCTGTACACGGTAATGTGCAAATTACTCATTCAGTTCTGGGAAAGAGGGCTGCTCTCAGACGACACCCTTTTTCATCTTCAGAGAGAGAGACATATCACACATTCCTCAATAACTTCAGCTGTAATTACGCAGTGCCAGTGTGAGTGTTGTTTTATTAGGAGGTGCTGTAATAAGCAGCTATAAAAATGCTCCTATAAACCTGCCTGTTCAATAGCCCGGAATCATGGCACCGCAAACACCGGTGGGAAGTCTGGGAAAGTACCTGATGTCTGTAATCCACAATTACAGAATCGTACGCTGCTTCGTTCTGGAGGCTCTCGGCTGTGAAGGCGGACTTGAAGAGGGCCCTCACTGCACTCACACTTAACCACCTGACTCTACTTATCTTAATCATGACCGGAACTCTTTATCGCCACTCCCCAGGTCAGAGAGTGTTGGAGATTTAAAGAGAACCTGATAAAGTGCTGCCCTACAGGGCCAGGTTTGGAGGACTCTTCTTCGTAACCTACTGTTGATGCTGTGATAGTGTGTTCTAAGCCATGGCCATCTTCATAGATTTGCATGCACATTGATTAAGCTTCTGTGGGTGGTTAATCATATTATTTATGAATTTAATAAAAAAATTTAAATCATCGTTTCATTTATGAATATGCATCGACTAAAGGCCTGCTTCGGTTACCCCTGAAATTTTTGTCTGCTTTGTATGCCATTCAGGGAGTTTATCCTTGCCATGGTCGCCTTGTGCTTACTTTGTGTGGGTTTGGATTGGGGTATACTGTGAAATGTATTAATAATAATATAATTTATTCATAACATTTGATTGATATGTTTTGTTGGCAAGTCTCTCACTTGTCAGTGAAAGAGGAATGTTGTTTAATTTATATACTGTTTAACTGGCTTGATCATCCCTCCCATTCCATTTTAGCTAATGTGTGATGAGCGTTTTGGAGCAAAATGGCTGCTAAATATAACCCAGATGGGTGCTACACATTGTGGTTATTGGGGTTAATTTATCCCATCACTGTAAAGTGCTTTGCGACCATTAAATGGAACGTGCTATATAGATATAATCTATTATGATTATTTGTTCCACTTTTTTTATTATTAGTAGTAGAAGCAGCATTGTTACTAAATAATAGCAAATGTGACTGCAGTAATTGCTGCTTTAATTTGACATTGAAAGTTGGGGACCAAATCACCGCTTAACAACTTGACAACACTTTGAGCCCTTTATGTGAGATGTCACAAGGAGACTGCTAAGCACAGTTTTTCCAGTATTTAAAAGTGCCTTGCACAGGAGGGTTACTGGGCAGCTCATATACACTAAGGCACTATTATAGTGCATCGATGGGCTCCACCGCCAGGTTTTTATTCTTTACCACTCCAGTGCTGATTTTGGCTGGCAGCCCCGCAGGATGACGCATGATTGCCGTTAGCGTTGCTTATAGGGCAGGAATGGGGTGAGTCCCAATATTCTTCACTCCCCACCTCCCTTCCTCCACTCCCCCACTACCATTCCTCTGCTACCCGGAAGTATTGAAAACTGCCTGAACATTTTGAGTACAAGTATTTACATGTACAGTATACAATGTACCTGACATTGTGGTTTGCATCGAGACATTAATTAATATTTAACCATTAATACGTAATTAAGATGTAATCAGCAACATTAGATTAAAACGCAAGTATCCGTTTCCGGGACAAAGAGGAGAGGAGGTGGTAGTGGAGGAAAGAGGGTGCATTTTTTTGAGTATTGGGACGCACCCCTTGTTTCAGTCAGCCGGGACGGCAGCATCTCACTGCACACTAGCGTCCCCTGCTGGTCCACCTGTTGAGCTCCTCAGGGGGTGTCCGTCTTCTTCCAGCCGCCTGTGTGATACGAAGCGCCCGCTAACAACTTGTGCTTAAGAGGAAAACACGTGCTACTCTCCGCTCTCCCAAATTGATAGTGGAGGTTGCAGCATTGCGCGCAGCTGATGAATATGATTGGACATCCTAAATTTGGAGGAAAAAATCCTGAACAATGACATTGTCTGTGTTACGCGAGTCTAAAAAGGATAACATTTACTCCGTCAGAGTAAACTATAATCTATCAGAGTTGATTTAACCTTAAACTATTTTGCCGTGTGCTTTGTTCACGATTTACGACTTTCACGGCAGCCTTAAGATTATGAGACAGTCACATGACCTTCCCAGTTTATATCTATAGCATCTTTCTGCAATCCCTTTGAACATCCTAGACAGCCGTGAGCACAGGAGATGCTGTTTTTCAGTACACAAATCCCCTTTTATCACTTTTCTCCTTAAAATAGCTGTTTTATATGGTTACTCACTGCAGGCCAAGCTTGCTCTCTGACCTGAACTGCTTTGTGATAAAATGGAGAAAACCATGTAACACACACTGCAGGGTAAGGGTGTGTTTTACATCACTGTGGAAGAGGAATACAAGCAATCCCATTAAATGATTTAAGGCGGTTTCAGTCCGCTTAAATGTGGCTTTAGCTGTGAAAAGAGCAACGTGTCCCCCATAATCAGAAATCAATAGCGCATGCAATCAACAGAGGAACAAAACACGGAAACATGGAAATATGAATATGAATCCTGGAGCGCAGTATCTCAATATCCTTGACTTAGATGTGACATGATAAATTAAGAATTGTACATGGAACTCGCAGCAGCAACCAAAGAGAACATTGGCTGTTCCTCATGGCAGAACTCACCGCCCTACAGGATGCCTGGTAGGCTCAGGTATTTCATCTTTGGAAACAGGCTACCATGAGAAAATGATAATTGTCACTTCAGGACCAATATATATCATGAATTAACCTGTGCAACCTACACTTACTGATTTGTCTTTTAGATATTCCTAGTAACAAATAAAAAAGCTTTACTATATCCTATTGTTGTGCATGCTGTTTACATGATTATTTAAATTTTTGCAATTTTCACTGATAATTATCTGATAAGGTGTTTTCTTCTTTGACATGCTTACCTGTTATGCTGTTTTTCTGTCATTTATGTCATTATTAACTGCTTCATTTTTATAAAGTATTTAATTTCCCTGATTTCTTTGATCTCCACAATCTATTTTAATTGTGGATTTTACATTTTCACAGTTGCAAATTGACAAGGTGCCTGTGTTCAAAATAACAGAAAAGTTGCTCACGGCTGCTATGTGGTCAGTTATGCCCGGGCGAATGTGCGAATTGAAGACACGGTTGTCCAAGGGCTCTCGTCTATTGTGGGCGAAAGACCGTCTTGGAGAAACAGACAGATGCGCCTATGAAAATGTTGACATTCTCCACCATTGATTTAATGAACTATTTTATTCTGGCGCGTCTGGTCTTCACAGATGTTTTGCAGCTTTAATTAGTGTAATCAGCGCTCTTGAATAAGGCCACCGGGTTGTTTAACACGCCTTGTTTGTAAAGATGCTGGGAATAATAATGCAAAAGAGATGTCATTTATTCTGTGGCAACAATAATTACATAGTTACTGGTGTCAAGACAAAGATTATTTAGAAGACAAAAATGGATTAATTACAAAGCTAAATTAACCTCTCTTCAATGGAAAACTAGTTTGACACTATTTAGTAATTTGCACTTTTTCCCTTCCTGAAGATTTTCTTGTGTCTTCCATTGTACATCCACCGACCTCCACCCGGCACAATCACCAGCGCCACCCTCTCACATACACACACCATATAATGTATCTCATCCTCTGATGTCTGTTTGTACCTCAATTCAACACGGGTAACCCCACATCACTACACCCACTCTCACACAGGTAATCCCACATCACTACACCCACTCTCACACAGGTAATCCCACATCACTACACCCACTCACACAGGTAACCCCACATCACTACACCCACTCTCACACAGGTAACCCCACATTATTACACCCACTCTCACACAGGTAACCCCACATCACTACACCCACTCTCACACAGGTAACCCCACATCACTACACTCCAGTCTCACACAGGTAACCCCACATCACTACACCCACTCTCACACCCACTCTCACACAGGTAACCCCACATCACTACACTCCACTCTCACACAGGTAACCCCAGATTACTACACCGACTCTCACACAGGTAACCCCACATCACTACACCCACTCTCACACAGGTAACCCCACATCACTACACCCACTCTCACACAGGTAACCCCACATCACTACACTCCAGTCTCACACAGGTAACCCCACATCACTACACCCACTCTCACACCCACTCTCACACAGGTAACCCCACATCACTACACTCCACTCTCACACAGGTAACCCCAGATTACTACACCGACTCTCACACAGGTAACCCCACATCACTACACTCCACTCTCACACAGGTAACCCCAGATTACTACACCGACTCTCACACAGGTAACCCCACATTACCGCAACCACTCTCACACAGGTAACCCCACATTACTACATCCACTCTCACACAGGTAACCCCACATTACTACATCCACTCTCACACAGGTAACCCCACATTACTACACCCACTCTCACACAGGTAACCCCACATCACTACACCCACTCTCACACAGGTAACCCCACATTACTACACCCACTCTCACACAGGTAACCCCAGATTACTACACCCACTCTCACACAGGTAACCCCAGATTACTACACCCACTCTCACACAGGTAACCCCACATCACTACACTCCAGTCTCACACAGGTAACCCCACATCACTACACCCACTCTCACACCCAGTCTCACACAGGTAACCCCACATCACTACACTCCACTCTCACACAGGTAACCCCACATTACTACACCCACTCTCACACAGGTAACCCCACATTACTACACCCACTCTCACACAGGTAACCCCCACATCACTACACTCAACTCTCACACAGGTAACCCCACATTACTACACCCACTCTCACACAGGTAACCCCACATTACTGCACCCACTCTCACACAGGTAACCCCACTTCACTACACTCCACTCTCACACAGGTAACCCCACATCACTACACCAACTCTCACACAGGTAACTCCACATCACTACACTCCACTCTCACACAGGTAACCCCACATTACTACACCCACTCTCACACAGGTAACCCCACATTACTGCAACCACTCTCACACAGGTAACCCCACATTACTACATCCACTCTCACACAGGTAACCCCACATTATTACACCCACTCTCACACAGGTAATCCCACATCACTACACCCACTCTCACACAGGTAACCCCACATTACTACACCCACTCTCACACAGGTAACCCCACATCACTACACTCCACTCTCGCACAGGTAACCCCACATCACTACACCCACTCTCACACAGGTAATCCCACATCACTATACTCCACTCTCGCACAGGTAATCCCACATCACTACACCCACTCTCACACAGGTAATCCCACATCACTATACTCCAGTCTCACACAGGTAACCCCACATTACTACACCCACTCTCACACAGGTAACCCCACATTTCTGCACCCACTCTCACACAGGTAACCCCACTTCACTACACTCCACTCTCACACAGGTAACCCCACATCACTACACCCACTCTCACACAGGTAACCCCACATCACTACACCCACTCTCACACAGGTAACCCCACATTACTACACCCACTCTCACACAGGTAACCCCACATTACTACACCCACTCTCACACAGGTAACCCCACATCACTACACTCCAGTCTCACACAGGTAACCCCACATTACTACACCCACTCTCACACTGGTAACCCCACATTACTACACCCACTCTCACACAGGTAACCCCACATTACTACACCCACTCTCACACAGGTAACCCCACATCACTACACTCCAGTCTCACACAGGTAACCCCACATTTCTAGTTGCAACAACTAGATGTGCAGCTTGTTCAAATGAAAAAAACACTTGTCTTTGTGTTTTTAACATACAGTAGAACTAGAAGTAGAAGCAAACTAGAGGCAAATGTTTTCAGAGCTTCAAAGATAAATTCACATTACACAGGCAACAGAGATAATGGGTTTGAAGTGAAGCCAGGTAAAGTGAGCAGGTACATGCAAACTTGTACCTGCTGCTTCTGTAGATCTAACATGCATCTGGAGTACTTGCAGCATGTATTCACCTGTATTCATTTAACATAATATCTATTTTTGACTGCAGATCAGCTGAGGGAGTACAGAGTGAATGTGCTTGCCTGCGCCCTCGAGACCCAACAATCATGTGTGAACTGTGAGACAGGCTTGCAAATAAAGCTAAATGTGGAGATTAGATTGGATATGATTGTTTAAAATAGGAAAGCGTCTCCAGAACGTGGAGGCCTTTCAGCTGCTTTTTCAACGGATCACTGTGTGGAACAGTCCTACAGTGCATGGCAATAGAACATCGGGGACAGCAGGACGTATAGACAGACAGACACAGAGGGAGTACATGGCTATATGTATGATGGAATAAGAAATCAGTGTGTTTGTCCATATTGTTTGTTTTATTTGCTCTGCTAAAAATATGGGAGTTCACATTTTGGAAAGTGGAAAAATCCCCCGCATTAGACATCCATGCTGTGTGTTTCAAATAGATACACATGTTGTTGCATGAACATAATCACTAAAACAAATTATGAGGAAACAGAAAGGGGCATATAAAAGCATGCATTCTTTATAGTTCTTGACATACAAGGCTTGATGTTTTCGTTTTGTATCACATTTTTGTTAATTCTGTAGGTATGCTACACGTTATAATTTCATGACATAAATATGGTTATATTTGTATGTCTGCCTCCACATTTTATGGCTATACATCTGGAGTTTTGGGTTTGCAAACAAAAGAACAATTTATCACAGTAACGTGTGCATAATTCTGAGACTCCATGTATGAAATACATCATTGAAATGAAAGAGGCATGAACAGATCGTTCAGCAGGGAGAGCCTGTCTCACGAGTGCCCACAACGCTTCAGATCAAATTATGAATGCGTGTTATTTCAAATTTATTTTCCTTAATTAAAGTTTGGTGTTCCTGATAAATTCCAAAACCCGGGTTGACTAAAACCAGGCAGGAAAAATTCCCAATGTATCCTGCTCCAATTAGCCATACTGAGCACTAAAGTTTTTCTTCCAGGATCGCAGTTGTGTCATGCAGTGGGAAGAGGCATTCAAAGCATGCAGGATCTAATGAAAGTGATTTCAAATGAATAAAAAAATATGCAATGTCCGAATTACACATTGCATTTTGCATGGAAAACCATACTCAATATGAAAGACTTCATGTTCATTCAAAAACGCATTATGATTTTTTAAATTTTAGGTTTGGCCATATTTATTTCCAGGGCAAATATCTACTTCAGTACCTATGAATTGTATTATCTATTTTGTGTGATTACACAATAGCACTGTTAGCATTGATCAGATCATTGGAGCTGTAGTCTGAGGCACCCAAGTGGACAAGCTGGATGCTTGGGTAAGGCTTTGATTCTAAATAAGCAGCCCACCATGGCCAATGAAGGCAGTGCTAAATATAAAATGTCATTTATTAAAGTAATGTGCAAATGTGGAAAAAAAAGATCCCTCAAATGCTAGGAAATCCATCATATTAGGCTGCTTCATAACAAGATTTTAAAAAAATTGTGAGTATTACAAAATTAAAATGCCATGTAAATCCGACTTCTGTTCCACTAACATTAACTTTCAGGCCTTGCTGGCAGGGAACTACTGCCGCCCCCGGGATAAACAGCCCCAAACCAAAAAAATATATAAAACTGAGTTAAAAACTGTCCAAAACCATTAGAATGCAATGCAGGATGCCGTCGCTGGCCTCTAGCGTCGCCTTCATCTCTGCTCTCTATAACATGCCAGGTGAAGACTGATGGACTTCACTGAACACACCATAGCTGTGCTGTACCACGACCCAACAGTGCGCTCAACTGGGTAAGCACCTCAACCGTTCCCTCAGGTCACACTTCTCGGGACCCGACTCCGAACCGTGACACCGCCTGGACATCGACCAACGGGGACCGGTCAGAGGGGGAGTCACAGAAGAGGTGCAGAGGCATGCACCCGTGAGCTAACTGCCTTCACCAACTGCGTTCTCATTTCACAGGAAGCATCAGCACCCCATTCAACTTCAAGACTCTAAAACTGAGTTTTCTGTATGACTGGAACCGAGCAGGTAGCAAAATATTTACCCTCATTAATACAAAGCCTCCCTTCTTCTCTTGACTCTCTTCCTCCACAAGAATCACTCCTTGTGCTGTTTGCAGCATTGTAGAAAATGGTTTGCAATAGTGAGCAATCCTATGGGCACACAGCTCAATTCCCAAAGGACATGGTAAACACTGACGTATCTCATCTTTCCATGAATCCCTGTGAAAGAAAGAAAGTAATGTGATAGTCACGCTGGCACGCCGATATGCACAGAAACAAAATCAAATCCTCACTGTGGGCGTAAATATTTGCAGCTTCTGCGACAATAGTACGTAAATTGACTTTATTTACAAGTCGGAAGTTCACATACACTTAGGTTGAAGTCATTAAAACTCATTTTTAACCACTCCACAGATTTCATGTTAGCAGTGTTGGAAAGTCAGTTAGGACATCGACTTTGTGCATGACACAAGTAATTTTTCCAACAATTATTTACAGATAGATTATTTCACTTTTAATTCACTATATCACAATTCCAGTGGGTCAGAAGTTTACATACACTAAGTTGACTATGCCTTTTTATATTTGGTCGCATATCCTTTGCATGCCATGACTTCCTGATGTCTGTTACCCAACAACATCAAAAGACTCTTGAGATATTATTTTCTGGTACTCTTACAAGCGTACCAGACCCTTGATGACTTACAGCCATTTTACCAATCATGTATTCCATACTGTTCCAGCATAATTTACAGCTAAATCTAGTCCCACCCCCCCAATTCCCATAGAGATCCATTCAAATGCAGAGACGTTATAGTATCGCTTGTAAGAGTACCAGAAAATAAGATATCAAGAGTCCTTTGATGTTGTTGGGTCACAGACATCAGGAATTCATGGCATGCAAAGGATATGCGACCAGATATTAAAAATTTAAAGGCACAGTCAAGTTCTGACCCACTGGAATTGTGATATAGTGAATTAAAAGTGAAATAATCTGTCTGTAAACAATTGTTGGAAAAATGACTTGTGTCATGCACAAAGTAGATGTCCTAACTGACTTGCCAACACTATAGTTTGCTAACATGAAATCTGTGGAGTGGTTAAAAATGAGTTTTAATGACTTCAACCTAAGTGTATGTAAACTTCCAACTTCAACTGTATCTGTATCTGAACTACACCCTAATACACCAGCAATACATTATTGTATGAAACCATGGTAGCATGAACACATTTGCCTATGCTTTAATAGTACGCATGGTATCTTAAGCATGTAAACCTACATAGTGTTACCCTACATTTGCATGTTTGTGTGTTCTGATGAAAGAACAAAGCAACCAACTAATGGTATCTTTACCATCAAATTAAGCAGCGGCCCACTGAGTCTACATTTTTTGAGTGAGTTTATCTTTGGAAGGTCCATCGTTTTTTTTCATCCAGAAAGTGGAATGAAATTAATGACCTTAAAAAGCCACAGCTTCCTGTGTAAACACACCTGCACTGAACGAGCGGGCAAAGCCCTGGAGTCAAAGGCGAAAGAGCCAGAGAAATGTCACTGTCTTACAAATGGACAGCAGTCGGCAGTCATGGCCCCGGGGCTGCTCGCTGAGACAAGCTAAAATAACGTTAAAATAACCTTACCTCAATGTTGCCTCAGTGTGACTGATGGCCACCCAGAGTGAGCCCCTGTGTCCGGTGGGGCTGACATCCTGCAGCAGCTGCTTGTTGTCATCCATCCCCTTGCTTCTAAAAAGAGAAATATGCCCATCTCTGTACTGTTAATTAGGGAATTTGGCCTGATTAAGAACAACCAGTGGAGGTGTAGTCATGGGAACATAGAAGGATGCACATGTCCCTGTAGCAAAAAAGTTTGATGAGGAAAAATTGTCTAAGCAAAAAGGTTAACCATCAAAAAAAGTGAGCATTACATTGAAGACGAATTATAAAACCTCATTAGTTTTCCAGTACCGACTTCAAATGAATATCACTCTAGCTCTCTTCAATGAGAACAAAACCTCATTATTGCACAATTGGTCATAGTGACTGTCTATTCAGCAGGAAAAAAAAACGTGAACTCATTGTGATCTTATAAAACAACACAGCAAAGAATGATTCATGCTGCACACTTGTATTACGCAAGCATGATCCACATTTTGGAGACATGCTTTTTGTGTATTGTATATCGTTGACAGTGACCTCACATTGACATTTTTAAATAAGATCTTTCCAAAATGCTTTTAGCACTTCATATTTATTGTTTTGATTATTAAAAATTATTGTTATTAAATGATAAATAAAAAAATGTATATTGTAAGATTATTATAGTTTATAAAGCTCCAGTGTCCAGTGTGCTAGGGCACTAAAAGGTAACACCTTGTCCTGCACTTGGGAACATTTTTGTTTCCTCTTTAGTTGTTGAAAATGAAGCTTCAATGAGCAGCTAAAGGAGTTTGAGCTGAAGCGTTTTCCCTTGACCTTTGTGTGCCACTTAATGGGAATGTGTTGTGCACTGGATACCGCCACACATTTACTGTGCTCAAGCATTTCCTAATCAGCCCATGTGCTGCGATGTTTGGGTGGAGCACAAACACTTCCATTTACCCAGGAGGGTAGGACACTGAGTGTGAAATGCCGCTATTGCATAGCCCTACTTCCAAATGGGTGGAAAAAAATAATTTGCTGGGTGTTTTGGCTGTTTTTTATTTTTTATGCAGAGGTCATCAGTTTCACAGGATGGGTCCTGCCACTTTGAACAGTTAGTTTGTACTGTGATTTATTTCTATTTTAATGTATTATTATTATTATTATTATTATCATCAGTCCTATCAGTGAATAAATTGGGCACTGACAGTTCTTAGCAGTTGGACCGCACCAGTCCTATCAGTGAATAAACTGGGCATTGACTGAGATGCTCTATTCATGCGGATCTTTATTATTGAAGAAGTCCATATTAGATGTTCCATGGTCCCCTGTAAATGGCAAGCTCAATCACCACTTTCACATGAGACTTTCCGAAGGGTGCAGTGGCTGGCGATAGGATGATAGGGTAATAGGGCACCTGCTCAAAGGTGAACCTTCCAGTGGCTTCTGTGCATGGAGATATTCAGAGGTTCTTAATCAGACACAGGTGGTCATCTTCTTTGGGTATCATGAAACATGGGTGTATACAACCCACTGTGAATTTCTGAGCCGGTGCAGGTGGCATTGCCCTTCTGAACAGAAAGAAGGGAGCACTGGGGTTCTGTGGAACCGTGAGTGTGAAGAGATTCCATTCATCACACAGGGGGACTGTAATTCTGGAGCGTGTATCCTCAGCGGTGGTGGGGCTCTGCCCTGATGACATATGGAGGTGCTTGGAGGGTGGGTAAGACATCGAGGTGTACGAGGGGAGATTATGAATGACGCAGCAGCAAGTGACCCTGTCATATCATCTCCCATATCAAAATGTCCAAATAGTCTAACATTGAATATTCTATTGTTTGGGTTCTGATGGAAATGGTTTTTACATCACTTTGATTATCACAAATCTTCATTTGTTTGCGCTCCTCTCTTGTTCTCTGCCACATTCTTTTCTTCTTTCTTGTGCTGACAAAATTTTGTCCTGTTATTTGTTTGTCTGCTATATTTTCTGGCAACATTTTTAATGAAGAAAAAAGAGATAAGCCCTTTTGTGTCCTTAATTTTAGTGTCATACACTAACACACACAACCCCCCCCCCCCCCCCCCCCAAAAAAAAAGAAAAGAATGCAGGACCTAAAACCACCTTTTTGCCACCTGTACTGTGTTCAATTATATACCATCTTCTTCAAGTAAAACTGTGCCTTGAACTACAAAGAAAGTTCAAATGAAAAGGAGACAAATCGGCGAAACAATGGCTTTCTTTAATTTGCTGTTTATTTTTTCTCCCTCGTTAATGCTGCAGGTTTTTTGCTCTGCCTGCTCCTCTCGTTCCAGTTCTGCTGCCATGCTTTCATACTCAGGACATGCTCTAAGGGCAGAGGGGGGGATGAGTGTGGAGCCAATTTGTCTCCAAGCCCTGAGGAACTTCGTCAAACTCTCCGAAGTAATTCCCTCAATTCAGGCTCCCTAAAATCTTGTCCTGACACAAACAATAGCAATGCTTTGTAAAAGCCTTTCTTAAAACCTCTGCCAAGCATAATTTATCATTTGAATGACAATAGGCCACTTAACACTGCTTTAATTATTTCCGCGCACTATCAGCTACTTGACTAGCTCTGTGTTGTAACTGTTGCCTATCATTAACGGCAGGGGTTATGGGCAGTCCCTTATCATCTCCTGAGTGAGGCCTACGAGTTTAGTTTGGAAGAAAATATTTTAACTACCTCAACCTTCTCAAAGAATAAAAACCTTGGCCACTTCTAATCCATAGTATTCCTTCTATTATAAATGTACCTTTGCTACTGTCTATAGACTCATTTCTCGAAAGACAATTGTGAGCTAAAAAGAATATGAACATTTTGAATGAAACATGTTTCTCAGGTGCTATATATTAGGACAGATTCAAGACTGCATATGCATCATAGTTATACGTATATATTTTAGAAATAAACTGTGATCTGTGCTCATGTGATGTTTGCATGTTTTTTTGTTTATATTGCATAATAATGAATGCATGTGTGATTGCATTTGTAACCTGTTTATTGATTCAACAATCAGAAGTGGAGATGATCTGCAGCTGAATGAAACAACAGCCTCACTGGCACATGTCATCACATCTGTGGTGAGGGCATGAGGCATATGTAATGACTTGAGGCCACTGCTATTTTATCTTATTTGACTTATTTAGTCATTTGTGTGTGTGTGTGTGTGTGTGTGTGTGTGTGTGTGTATGGGGGGGGGGTCTTTGCATAATTTCTTAACTATTACAATAACAAAGGGTTTTTAGAAGAGATTACAGCACATGCCACCCTCCTGCCTCTCCAAAGGGCTGACGGTGAGTCCTGCTGGTCGTGCTGAGGCCAGACACAGGAGGCACAGCACTGGTAAAGTTATTTGGCCTGATTTCATCACATCATAATAATTTAATGATTTTTATTTAAAAATGTTTTTCTTTATCTTTTTTCTTTTTTTCAAAAAAGAGAAAATAAGTAGTCAGCAGAGTAGTAATTAATAATTCCACCTCCCAGCACTGCAGAAATTTGATTTAAAAAAAGAAAGAAGCTCTTGTTAGATTTCAAGGTTTACAGATTTAAGCTCAAGCTTTGAGACAGACAATAAAGTGAGCAGAAAGATGAGAAATCTTCAAAGGACGCGATAATTCACTACGAGGAGGTTTTTAGAATTTTATCCTGGTTTTGAGGTGTTCAACACTGGCATGTACAATAAAATGATGAATACAAACATAAAAAAGGACACAAAAACAGCCCTGACTCTGAAATATCTCTCTCAAACATAGTAAAGACAGTAATTTAGTTGAGCAATAAAACTCCAGAAATACCCTGCACCACCCCCTATTGCACGTAATATATATGATGGGATTATTATTGCAAATATTTGTCAGTCTCTCTGTACCAGTTAACATTATTTATTTATTTAATAACTGACATCTTTAAGTATGACAGTGGGTTAGATCCCCAATGTATTTCGCAATAAATTGTTGGTTCTCATAGCCTCTACAGCAACAGTCACCTTCCTGAGCTGTCATAGCTACAGTACAAACAGTGTGAGCGCTGTGATTAGTAGCCAAGTGTTAAGGTTTAATCTAGAGCTCCTTTGTAGCAAAATGAAACAGATTTTTTAATAAGATTTGTGATTTGTGACTCCAAAAACCAGACATCAAAATATTTCCTCAGTAAGAATGGCTAACAATCCCCACCAAAGTCCTGGGTTTCCTTGATTCCTAAGCACCGAATTCTAGCTCGCTGATGTCATGGTGCTGAATATGTTATGCGATAGACTCCTTTGTCAAGCCGGGCCTAAACAGCAGTGCCTCGCCCGTGCATTTCTTTTGGAAAGTACAGATTTAATTAGCACTTAAATCCCTTGAAAAATTCATGAATTTGCCCTCCCTTATTGGAAGTGACTTAAGCAGTGGTGTGAGGCTTTATGGCAGCCCCAGCAAACGAGCACTAAAAAGGAAACCGCAGTTTATGTAAATAGAGGCTGTGTGTTTACTCCACAGAAGAATAAGAGGCCCATGACGCCCGCTCAGCTTAGCAGATCCCCCCCAAATGGGACCTCTCACCATCAACTTCAGACTTATTAAACTGATTACCAACTCCAACTAATTAATCAGAGCCAGGCCCTTTCTTTTCATGCAAAGAGGGAGCTGTGTTTGTCTCACAGAGATCCCCCAAACCTACCCCCACCCCACCATACACACTCCTTCCTCTTTGCTTTTCTCTTTTTCATTCTTTGCTTTGATTGAAGGAACGGTTATTTTCCAGCGTCGACTGAGCCAACAGGAAAGGAGGATACGTAGTAATTATCTTAAACAAACGAGTCTCTTTAATAAGCAGATCAAAACAGGAGCAAAGAAGGAGTTGACTGGCTAACTACATTCAAAGGTGCGTGTATGCTTGCGTGTGTGTCAGTGTGAGCATTGTGTTTGATAGTTTTTTTATGTGTGTATAAATAAGTGTATACATATGTAATTCATCAGTTTGGGTTGTCATACATTGTACACTAAAACTAATAATAATAGAAAAACCCCATTGTCATTATTTTCCCTATAAAATAAATATTTCTCTTATGGCATGCCTTTTGCAAAATACTTGTTGTTTGAACTGTTGTTTAATTGGGACACAATTTTTACTATTTACTAATTTTTTTTAAAGTATTTATTTACTATTTACTTTTTTAAAGTAGTTACAGTTCAACTGTACACTGAAGATCTTAAGATAGAATGTTATTTTGCATATCTTTTGGTTAAGGCAGCAATATAATCATCAAAATATAGCTGCAAGCATAAATTATGGGGGCCAAGCATGTATAAGTACCCCAGCAAGTACAAAACAGTACGTCCATCGTGGACATATTTGATTCGTGTAGTTAATTATAAGTGTGAGCAATTTATTATGCAATATTTGTTAGCATTGAATTAAACCTCATGGGTCTTATGATACAAAGTCTGTTGCATTCTGGGAAAAAAAACTGGAATATGTGTCCAATCATGAAAATATAATATTTTAAATTACCATGCAGCCCATAAGGATACATGTTCATCACATGTGCAAACCAGAGACGTTTTATATAATTACAAATAATTTGTCAGATTTATGGGCTATCCACAATACCTGCAATACAATCGGCTGTGGCTGCGATGTAGTTGTATTTACATACTCAGCACAAACTTTATAAAGAGCTACCCTAGGATGCTATGTCCAGTTTCTGCTACATGAGTACAGTCGTTAATGAGGAAATGTTACTTGAGCATTTTGTCAAACATTTAAAATGTATTGCATGTAGGCCTAGTGGCTATATTTTTCCAGTGACTGTTTTCAAATTTAACACACCAATAGGGTGTTGCACATTCCTACAGAACATGTTTTTGGCGACATTGATGTAATTGTAAATTAGATGTATTCCTTTGCAAATTACGTGCAATCAATCAATTATTTATTTATGTCAACTTGAAAGAGCAAGGTGGACATTTTGCTTAAAACATACTTTGCCATATCAGTGATCAGCAGTTCCAAACAACTCTGACCAAATGGCACCAACTGCTAACGTTAACTTAGCTAGCTAGTGACAAATCTAGCAAGAATACAGTTACATCTAACTTAGCTAGCTTGATAAAAACATATTATCAGTGATGAAGCTACAAGTGCCTCACTGTGTCAGCTATCAGCTAGCTAGTAGCATTAGCCCCTTTCAAACATGGAACCAATAACAGCGCCGGGTTCGATAGCTGGGTTAGGTAGTGGTTTTCCCTGTTCACACATACGGAAAGGTACGCAAAATGTCCATGTCGAGTCTGGATATGACCACTCCAGATAGATTAGGCAAGGCAGGATGTCTACCCAGAGCAATGCAGGACAATATTCATGTTAACGTTAGGTTAGTTTGTCTTTAAAATAGCTGGATATTTTCGCTGAATAATAGTTTTGGCAGAGATTTAAATCCTACCAACAAAACACAGTTGAAGAGTGATAGCTCAGTTATATGATCGCAAATAGCTAACGTTAACAACAGAAGCATGGTTTATCTGCTAACAATCAGTATTTAATGTATATGTGGAGTTGTTTTCATACAATGCAATGAAAATAATTCTGTTAGCCAAGTAAATAGCTAGCTAGGCTATCTTCCATTGCTATTTGGCGACAGCCAACTTGCTACATTGGGTAAAAAAAACTACTTCAAACAGGAAGAGCCTGACACAGATTTTACCAGGGAGAAGTATTGCATACTAGCACACAAGCAGGTCATTTTGTAATGGTGTTCTTACAAGCAGGTTTTACCAGCTTGCGTCACAAGTATGTGATCTACGGGCTTCTAAAACGCACTCTACCGTCTACGACTGGTCTGGAGTAATCATTAATTACTACGAGCGTTTCTAAGAGCGTCGTAAATTAAGATGCTTTTGGGAAACACACCCTAAGATGAAGAAGCTGCGTAAGAAGGGTTTTACGATCATCTTAGCCTTGCGATGCTTTTGCGAAGTGCACCCCTGGGGCTCTATGTTGGCGATCTTAGGGCTTTGTCTAAACGCATGGTGTAAAGTGCATTTAGGGTGTGTCCAAGTCCACTTTTGCGAGTTATTTGAGCGCTAACGGCGTGTTTTTTTGGCGCTAAGCACGTTGCAACTGGGCTGAACCTAGTCGCTTCATTAATTATAGGTGTGTCTTGGGCGTGACATGCAATAAACCAATCAAAATGTCATATCCCATTCCCTTTAAAAGCCTGCTTTTCCACCTTGGCGGATTACTTATATGATGGCGAAACAGACATGCCTGTGTGTATTTAGTGTGATCAAGGAATAGGCTATATGGATCAATAGTATGATCAATATTATTCAGACTAACCATTATGAGTTCCCGGTAATTCCCGACAGTGCTGTTATTTTACAAAATATATGCGGTTAAATTTCGTTAAAAGCACCTGCAACGGCTGAGAATAAGCTACCAATGGCTTCCGTCTCACCTTAATGCCAAATTAGCCTGCTTGTTTAACAAATTTAGTTTGATTATGCAATGAAGCATTGTCAAACATCAATTTCATGCGGATGTTCTCATGGAGTTCTTGAAGTTCAAGCTTCATCCGAAGTTCATTACCTGCATTCTAATATTCATTAATAACATAAATAGCCTACCGTTATTTTGCCTTACTAGATTGTATGCCTACTGTAAGGTGGTGCTGTAGGAAAAAGGGTTGGCCAAGATGGGAGATACCCTCTAAATCTGAATTAAATACATTTATGTGAATGGGTAAATTGATTTTAAGGGATTTATTTAAAAAGGGAAGCGAATTTATGTTGAACTTGTAATGGGGCGTGACGTGTGAGGTGGGAGGAGCCAAACGCAGCAAGGGGATTCTTTAAGCCCTAAGGCCACTAAGGCGGGATACCCCGCAGATAAGGGGGGAGACAAGACAACGAACAACGAACACCACTACACTACTACGCTACTAAGGACACTTAGTAGCGTAGGACACTGCCGTTGTACCCTTGAGCAAGGTACTTAACCTGAATCGCTTCAGTATATATCCAGCTGTATAAATGGATAATATGTAAAAAAAAAAATGCTAAAAAAAAAAAAAGTTGTGTAAGTCGCTCTGGATAAGAGCGTCTGCTAAATGCCTATAATGTACTAACCGGCTCACTATCACACACCAAGTAGAGCGCAAGGACAGGATTCTGAATAGCCAGAAATAATACGCGCCCTGTCTCGGTAACGAGACACATAAGAACGGGCGAGTAGCGTAAAGACAAACATAAAACACAGTAAACAAACACTGCAAAATAATACGATAGTATTTGTGGAGGCGAAAGGAACAGATCCAACGTTCCCAGGCTACTCTCAGACTCGCGGTCACACACAAACGTGTCCACAACATCGCCCATTCTTCCCTATAGAAAGACATGCACCAAAAGACGAAACAGAACAGCAGTTCCGAACAAAATCGTCAAAAACTCCATGCAAAGAGAAAGGCACCGAAAGGAACGAACAGGACAGGCAGTACCGGACATTTACCGGCTAGACCAAAGCGAGATTAGTTGAAAATACACGCCCTGCCTCTCTATGAAGAGAAATATAACGAGGCGAACAGGAACAGAGATTTAACGTTCCATGGCTAGTTTAATAGGCTCGCAGTCAAATGCAGAAAACAAAGGGGTAAACACCCGATCTCCCAGGAGAGAGAAACATTTTACAGGTGAGCCGACGGAGCACCGTCGTCCCATAACTTTACTATCCAAAT
This sequence comes from Synaphobranchus kaupii, assembly GCA_029718625.1. Classification (NCBI taxonomy): domain Eukaryota; kingdom Metazoa; phylum Chordata; class Actinopteri; order Anguilliformes; family Synaphobranchidae; genus Synaphobranchus; species Synaphobranchus kaupii. Next base: position 59,120,629 of record CM056380.1, on the reverse strand, counting down.
AGACTAACGCAAGCTTAATTGAAAACACACGCCCTAGCCTCTCAGTAAAAGAATATGTAACGAGGCGAAGGAACAGAGAGCTAACGTTCCGAGGCTATTTTCGGAAACACGCAGTCACACACAAACATGTCCACAAACCTCGCCCAAACTCCACACAAGGAGAAACATACCCGGAACCCGAACAGAACAACAGTTCCGAACAAAATCGTCCCGTAGGTAAAAAGGACGGAGGACAGCTGCAACAAAAGACCAACGCAAAAATAGCACGACAGCCTCTCAATATAAACAAAAACCCTGACTCACAACAAAGGGGAACGTAGTCCATGAGAAGGAGACAAAACAGGGAATAAACGTACCAAAGCTACTCACTGGCTCACCGTAACACGGAAATGAGTAGAAGCAAACGCCAGGACTCTCTGTCAGAACCCTTAACAGGCGAGAATGGAACAAAGAACAGCTACTCTATACTTCTACGAGCTAAGAACTAAGTAGAAGCGAAACGCCCGATCTCCCTATGAGACGACATGCACCGAAGGGCGAACAGAACTACAGTTCCGAACAGAATCGCCCAAATCTCCATACATGGAGAAAAAGCACAAAAAGGCGAAATAGAGCAGAGATCCACAGTCCCATACTTCTACGAGATAAGTAACTACCAAGCCAGCAAGAAATAAGCCCTGCCTCAACAAGGAGACGTTAAAATAGGCGAGTAGCCCAAATAGTACGAATAACTCACAGCCAACATAGACACCACAGTACAAAACAATAAACAATCAATATTGAAGCCCCGATAGAAGGAAACGGAAGGCTTAAATAGCTCTCAGTGACCACGCACAGGTGTAAACGCTAACAGAAGCTCCGCAGGGCGGAGCAAGCATCTACCAAAATGGCAGCGCCCTTGCGTGGCCACTGAGGAAAACGACCGCATAGGGAAACAGGGTTAAAAACCATGACAGAACTGATGGGGAAAGGACTATAGAACTGGGGTTTAATTTACATGAATTGAGTAGATGGAGAAGAATAATTCGTGCTAACATGTGCGCACAAAATAGTTTGTAGTTTGATCATTTTAAGCATAGCTGTGCTGTCATCAACCTGGATTCATGTGTCCTATAATTTGTGCGCGCCCCTGGGTGTAACAGACAGGAGGGTGTACACGTATTGTGCACACGCGTATATAGACGCATTTATATGCGGTGTTAAAATAACAACTGCGACATGACTTTAGACCATGGCCATGTCCGAATCAGCACTCTTCCACACTGTTGAGTAGCCTTGGTGAGTAGATAGGCGAGAAAGTCATAGAGTATGCAAACATTTTTCAAATTGCAGTATACTTCAAACACCCGGATGACACACTTACTTCCGGGGTTTCGCTGGCTACATTCGGGAGCACACTTTTCAAGAAGTACACGACCATTTTGGTCACATAAATATGACGTGAAGCTTCATTTAAAAAAAATGAGGCACAGCTTCGCTGACGTTTTCCTTCAAATACAACAAAAACAACACGTGACATGGCAGCGAAGAGTGGGCGCAGGGTTGCCAGATCTTGTAAGACTTTCCAGCCAAATGGCGACTCAAAACTAGCCCAAATTATAGGCTATTTTTATCCGAAACCAACGTATTTTAAATAGAAATCATCATGTTTTTACTTTTTTTAAATAAGTGCATGCTTTGCAACTTTTCATTTTTACCCATGACTGCACTTTGAAAGTATCCCAATTTAGCTGTAAAACTGTGAACATGGCAACACTGGTGGGACGTCTTATGACCTGCTTACGACACTTCCACAGTGCGGTTGGAAAATAGTATGGCGGATATTTTTCGCAGACTGCTAAACAGTGCACATTAAACAGCACACTTCTGCCAGTGCACTGTACACAGGAGACAAGGCGCAGAAGAAAGGGCTCTGATTCGAACACAGCCCAGGTTTGTGGTGGTTTTAGCGCAAGCGCTTTCTGCTGGCTCAAGATAGCAATACGCCAAAAATTATCCTGGCCACACCTCATCTTAAGACCAACACGCCCAGTTCACTTGCAGTGGGCGCAAGATAACTTGGTATTTAAACGACGTGAGCGCTAGGTGCTATAATGAACCATGCGCCGGGTGTAAGATAGCAAAGACACTTGCGTTTAGGTTAGCTCCGCTTAGCGCTGGGTGTAAGATAGCAAAGACACTTGCGTTTAGGTTAGCTCCGCTTAGCGCCGGGTGTAAGATAGCAAAGACACTTGCATTTAGGTTAGCTCCGCTTAGCGCCGGGTGTAAGATAGCAAAGACACTTGCGTTTAGGTTAGCTCCGCTTAGCGCCGGGTGTAAGATAGCAAAGACACTTGCGTTTAGGTTAGCTCCGCTTAGCGCCGGGTGTAAGATAGCAAAGACACTTGCGTTTAGGTTAGCTCCGCTTAGCGCCGGGTGTAAGATAGCAAAGACACTTGCGTTTAGGTTAGCTCCGCTTAGCGCCGGGTGTAAGATAGCAAAGACACTTGCGTTTAGGTTAGCTCCGCTTAGCGCCGGGTGTAAGATAGCAAAGACACTTGCGTTTAGGTTAGCTCCGCTTAGCGCCGGGTGTAAGATAGCAAAGACACTTGCGTTTAGGTTAGCTCCGCTTAGCGCCGGGTGTAAGATAGCAAAGACACTTGCGTTTAGGTTAGCTCCGCTTAGCGCCGGGTGTAAGATAGCAAAGACACTTGCGTTTAGGTTAGCTCCGCTTAGCGCCGGGTGTAAGATAGCAAAGACACTTGCGTTTAGGTTAGCTCCGCTTAGCGCCGGGTGTAAGATAGCAAAGACACTTGCGTTTAGGTTAGCTCCGCTTAGCGCCGGGTGTAAGATAGCAAAGACACTTGCGTTTAGGTTAGCTCCGCTTAACGCCGGGTGTAAGATAGCAAAGACACTTGCTTTTAGGTTAGCTCCGCTTAGCGCCGGGTGTAAGATAGGGCCCCTGGTCTATGAGGGTGCTCTCGCAGCATATTGGTTGAACTTTATAGTGGTGTGTATACATTTTTTAATGGATGAGTTTACAGTATTAGCAATAATCTTCAGTTATGTTTATTCAAGGTGGTGTGTAGCAATAGTTATGATGATTACATTTTTTAAAGAAATGGACACCCCAGAGAAAACCCCTGGGAATTAATAACAAAAAACTGTTTTAAGTGAGAAGTTTGCAAAAGACAGGAGATTTAAATGAGCACCACCAAGCGAAACTTCAGCTCTTTACACTCTCAGGGAGGGATGTGCACCAGCAGGGATATCAGGGATTTCACTATAGGCTATTCCAAATAGCCTATAGTTTGTAAACAAAATGGCTTGTTTTTTGTGAGTGTGCATACCCTACCTGCAGTAACGTGCTAGTACCCTTAAAGCTGAGTCAATAAGTCAGCAAATCTGTATAAAGCCACAAATCTGGCCTACCCGGCCATGCATTCATTAGTCGTCATGGGTTTATCAATTAGTAGGTGAGGAAGACAGTTTAAGCTTGCTAATGTTCATTAAGTAACAAGCTTAATAGATTGTATGCCTACTGTAAGGTGGTGCTGTAGGAAAAAGGGTTGGCCAAGATGGGAGATACCCTCTAAATCTGAATTGAATACATTTATGTGAATGGGTAAACTGATTTTAAGGGATTTATTTAAAGAGGGAAGCAAATTTAAGTTGAACTGATGGGGAAAGGGCCACTATAGAACTGGAGTTTAATTTACATGAATTGAGTAGATGGAGAAGAATCATTTGTGTTAACGTGTGCGCACAAGAGTCTGTAGTTTGTTCATTTTAAGCATAGCTGTGCTGTCATCGACCTGGATTCATGTGTCCTATAATTTGACTTCTAATTTAAAACATGTGTTTTGTATTTGTTCTTTTCTTTTGAAATATATTTTGTTAGTCAGTTAGGGATTGTTGATTGAATCCCAGTCATAGTTCAGCTGCTGCTCCTCACATCCCTGGGGTTTCTATTTACTGAGGTCCCGATGAGCTATTTCATTAAGCAAACATTGCATGGAAAATGCCAGTAATGAATGTGCCGTTAACTATCTTCCACCTCACAGTTCTTCTGTAATTCACTCTGTTAACCCCATCAAAGGTGAAAACACTTTAATCAACCTTAATCTGAGGAGTACATCCCATTGAAGCTCCTCTTCTCTACGTACCATGGTCACATGACCAGGGGTCTGGGACAATGCATATTTAGCTTTGCATAAATTAGGGAAAGTGTCACCCCGCTCTTCCTGCTCACTAGTGTCTACCCTGGTCTGCCAGGCCCCTGTAACCTGCCTGCGTGTTACATACACACAATCACACATACGTACACACGTACTTACGTTCATGTTTGATCCTACCTTTCTCTCCTGTCAGATGTGTTTTAGGCACTAATCTGGGTAAACAACTGAAAACGACCCCTGGGGTGTTATAATGGCACTTTGCTTGAAGAGGGGAGTGCGTGTGTGTGTGTGTGTGCGTGTGTGTGTGTGTATGCGTGTGTGTGTGTGTATGCGTGTGCGCGCGCGTGTGTGTGTGTGTGTGTGTGTGTGTGTCTGTGGTCTTTGTTATAATAAACAAGCTCTCACAGGTCATCACTTCTGTATGAGAACCATGAGCTGTTGTTTCCTCTGGAGGGGATAATGCTTCCCTTTTCCGTCCTCCTCTAATATCTTAAACGCCAAGTGTATCTAGCGCCCTTATTGCTCCTAATTAATGTGCGATTAAAGACTAAAATAAAGGATTCCATGAGCGATTTGTTTTTCAAGGAGTGAAAAAGGAATCCCCTCTGGATCTTCGCAAAGCATCTGAGGATTCTCCTTGTTCTGTTTATCAAATAAACCTCGTAATTACAGCCTTTAGATAAGCAGGCTAAAGTGATGCCGCCCGCCCTCTTCTTACACTGCATCCTGACAGAAACAGTGATGCTGCCCTGCTAATTTCTGCTAATATGCTTGTCCAATAACTAAGCCTTTGTGTCTGCATGGCTGTGACTGACCGACCCTCCTGTACTGTGCGCCTGGGTCCCAGCGGATCACTCTCGCTGGTTACAGCAGAACTCCTCCCCTCGGGCCGTAACGCAAATTAAGCAAACTATTACTCAACCATTCCTCTCTCCCTGCTTTCCTAACAGCGTGTGTGTGCTTTTACAGGCAGGGAAACAGTATGGATGATAAGTTACACAAGAAACTGGTCCAGAGTTACGTACGATACAGGGAACAAGTATGTGGGGGATTTGTTTTGCAAATTATTTTCCTCGTTAGGTGTGTACTGCATCCTATCTAAAGGCAAGACATTATATTTACATCAATTTTGGGTGAACTGTGACTTTAAGTATGAGGTCAGAGTTCAGGCTGACCTGGCCCTATAAGCTTGGGTCCTCAAATTCTTTCACCAACAAGCCGTTTACTGTACTCACCTTCATGGGCCAGAGGATGAAATTGTTCTTTGGAGCCCTTTGTGTGATTTACAGTCTTTTTTCACGAACAAACAGATGTTGAGGGCAAATGGTCAATTATCTTAGCTAACTTCAGAACTAGCTACTGTACTAGCGATGTTTACATGACTTTGCTAAGTTAGATTCCAGTCTGCCAATTCATCACTTTTTCAAATTCCTCAGTGTGTGAACTTCGACTTATTTTTATTTTCCTGTATGCAGTTAGATAAGTAATGTGTGGTGTTTTTCTTTCAGGATTAGCAATAGTCTGGTCAGAAAGTTAAATGTTGTTTTCTGTTTGAATTGTTTTGGAAAGTGCTCACAGGTGCTTTAAATAGCAGTAACTGCATATTGTAATTCAATATCAGTAACGGATGACCAAGTGAATCACTGTGATAACACAGCCAGCTTCAGCAAAGAATATGTAAACAATGTTCCAATTCGCATACCGTTCTGCAAAAAGCGCATTATCACAAATCTGCACATCACTTTAATTGATTCTAACTATGGGAAATGAAAAAAACTGCTTCTAATTAATTACTTGATTGCCATAATTGGCTACTACTGGCATTGGGAGAAAGGAGGCCACTGATAAAGGTTTTTTTTTTCTCTCCATCAGTGAAGATTCAGAAACTAGATCCCAATATAGCTGGATTTAGGTCTTTTGTGATGTTTGCTGCGTTGTTATTTTCCATCACGGCTAAACTGCGGGTTCGCATTGTTTCGATTGCAACTGAAATATGACAATGGGTATGATGATTTTTTTGAAAGACAATGGACAATCCATGCATGAAAAAACATATAATTTATTAATTTAAAACCCTGTTTTGTCTCAGCTCCTCTATTCTCTGCAGTTTTTTTTAAACTCTTTTTATATTCATGAAAAAAGTTGCACAATCATACCCCTTAAAAGTTTCCCCACTTCTGTAATGTTGTTAAATTAGTAGCATGCAATTTGATGCAGACATTGCAGTGAAAAATTGTATTTCCAAATTCTAATATACATAATAATGGAACTCGATCAACACGGTGTCCATTATTAAATCTGGTGTACATATCCTGAAATATTATACTACCATAAAAACACCTGATTGTTTGATTGGTCCCCGGTGTTTGGAGAAATCGGAGCTAAGTAGGTCAAAATGTGATTATACCACGGTAAAGTGTCTTCAGCTCTTTCAATAATCCTGTTTTTCCCGCCGCTCGTTATTTCAGCTCTGTCTTTGAATTATGTTAATTCTTGGATTGATTGGCCTCCAATTCTTCATTCTGCGTAACACAATAATTGTGGTTAAGCAAAACGTGTACATCCTTACATGTAAGAACACCCTGCACATTAACCGTGGCATCCGTTTAAACGCAAGTTCTCGGCTGCGTCGCAAAAGTAACGATCAGCTCCAAGCCAATTCATATTTAACGTACTGCAACTACCAAGTATAGCAGCTGAAAATTAAACTAGTGGCCTGTTAATATGGTGCACAAAAATGCATATTGCATTTACAAATGCATTTCTAAATGAAACTACAGCAGTGTGACACAGTCGTATATGAAATCTCAATGCAGCTCTATTTTATGTAAATTCTCCAGAAATGATTCTGTGGGAGCTTTATCTTCCATGTTCTCATCTGCATGAATATGAATATGTCTGTATGTATTTAAATTACTCAAATCAGCTAATCCAATCCCATTTAAATTCAGTTTTCATTTGTGACGAAGAACGCACCTTGCTTGTGAGTAGGTTTTATATTATAACACTCTGATGTAATGAACAATAATTATTGGTCGCTGATGTGCAAAATTTACGTTTATTTATGCATCTACATATTGGTGTCAATGTTTATTCAGGAGAAGGTGGTGATTGAAAGGAACTTATTCAGAAATGTGCCTCTTGCTGCTATTCTTTGGTTATCTCTTTACACCACATAGCCCTCTTTCTACATCCCTTTATGATATATCTACAACACACCTTCCTCTTTCTTAACCACACCCTCCTGTCTCTACACCACACCCTCCTCTCTCTAAACCACACCCTCCTCTCTCTACACCCCACCCCCTCTCTCTACACCACACCCTCCTCTCTCTACACCACACCCTCCTGTCTCTAAACCACACCCTCCTCTTTCTTAACCACACCCTCCTGTCTCTACACCACACCCTCCTCTCTCTTAACCACACCCTCCTGTCTCTAAACCACACCCTCTTCTCTATACACCCCACCCACCTCTCTCTACACCCCACCCTCCTCTCTCTATACCCCACCTTCTTTTCTCTACACCACGCCCTCCTCTCTCTACACCCCACCCACCTGTCTCTACACCCCACCCTCCTCTCTCTACCCCACACCCTCCTCTCTCTTAACCACACCCTCCTGTATCTAAACCACACCCTTCTCTCTCTACACCCGACCCTCCTCTCTCTACACCACACCCTCCTGTCTCTAAACCACACCCTCCTTTTTCTTAACCACACCCTCCTCTCTTTACACCCCACCCCCCCTCTCATTACACCCCACCCTCCTCTCTGTACACCCCACCCCCCTTTCTCTACACCCCACCCTCCTCTCTCTACACCCAACCCTCCTCTCTCTACACCCTGCCCTTCCAACCCTGTTATAGATAAAGATATCTGAAAATGAATTAATCCTAATGTGTGGACATATTAATTAATTAATTAATTAATTAATTAATTAATTAATTAATACACTGAACAGCTGTAATATTAAGATAAAAGTACTCACTTTAAGTGTAGCAAAAAACTTATTAGTCAACATGTATGTACATTATTGCTAATGAAATTTACAACTATATCCAACTTTCCTTTTTTTCATCATTCATATTCTGTAGTAGCCTCCCAAACTGTCAGTTTTACCTAGTGTATTCTGTGGCTGGTGTATACTGTGGACCAATACTCAACTACTGCTCAAAACAATGGCACTTGATTTAAAATCATACTGTCATTTTAAATGGCATAAACAGCACATCCAGAGAATCATCTCATCAGCTGTTCCCAGTTTTGGACCTGATACCACCTCTCCCTCCCATGGGTCTCCTGTTCCGAAGCCAGCATTCAGAGTCAACATGTAGTGGAGACTCTAGGGGTGGTCAAGACCAGGCTTGATGCAGTGCTATTCTATAGGTACTAGGCAACATTACAAGCCTAATTGAAATGAATGGTCTGTTGTCAAACATTATTGTGTTCTTATGCTCACAGGACATGCCCACAGTAAGTTGAGATGGTACAAGTATTTCTGAAAGCTCCTGGTTATTTTATTTTTGTTGGAAACAGGTTACTGACTAGCCAAATAACAATTTTGTTAAAGTAACACGGTTGTATTCTTATGATTTCTTATTGGATTGCAAACATATTTAAAATGTTTTCCTCAGGAAAAAAGTATATGTGTAATATGGACCTATTTTTACAATGGAGCTGGAGTGTTGTTATTTAGGGGGTAAGTGTGTGCAGGAATAGTGATCTTACCTGTAAGTGTGTGCAGGAATAGTGATCTTACCTGTAAGTGTGTGCAGGAATAGTGATCTTACCTGTAAGGCTGTACAGGAATAGTGATCTTACCTGTAAGTGTGTGCAGGAATAGTGATCTTACCTGCAAGTGTGTGCAGGAATAGTGATCTTACCTGTAAGTGTGTGCAGGAATAGTGATCTTACCTGCATGTGTGTGCAGGAATAGTGATCTTACCTGCAAGTGTGTGCAGGAATAGTGATCTTACCTGTAAGTGTGTGCAGGAATAGTGATCTTACCTGCAAGTGTGTGCAGGAATAGTGATATTACCTGCAAGTGTGTGCAGGAATAGTGATCTTACCTGTAAGTGTGTGCAGGAATAGTGAACTTTCCTGCAAGTGTGTGCAGGAATAGTGATCTTACCTGCAAGTGTGTGCAGGAATAGTGATCTTACCTGCATGTGTGTGCAGGAATAGTGATCTTACCTGTAAGTGTGTGCAGGAATAGTGATGTATCTGCATGTGTGTGCAGGAATAGTGATCTTACCTGTAAGTGTGTGCAGGAATAGTTAACTTACCTGCAAGTGTGTAGGAATAGTGATCTTACCTGCAAGTGTGTGCAGGAATAGTGATCTTGCCTGCATGTGTGTGCAGGAATAGTGATCTTACCTGTAAGTGTGTGCAGGAATAGTGATGTATCTGCATGTGTGTGCAGGAATAGTGATCTTACCTGTAAGTGTGTGCAGGAATAGTGATCTTACCTGCAAGTGTGTGCAGCAATAGTGATCTTACCTGCATGTGTGTGTGCAGGAATAGTGATCTTACCTGTAAGTGTGTGCAGGAATAGTGATCTTACCTGTAAGTGCATGCAGGAATAGTGATCTTACCTGTAAGTGTGTGCAGGAATAGTGCCCGTACCTGCAAGTGTGTGCAGGAATAGTGATCTTACCTGCAAGTGTGTGCAGGAATAGTGATCTTACCTGCAAGTGTGTGCAGGAATAGTGATATTACCTGCAAGTGTGTGCAGGAATAGTGATCTTACCTGCAAATGTGTGCAGGAATAGTGATCTTACCTGCAAGTGTGTGCAGGAATAGTGATATTACCTGTAAGTGTGTGCAGGAATAGTGATCTTACCTGCCAGTGTGTGCAGGAATAATGATCTTACCTGCAAGTGTGTGCAGGAATAGTGATCTTACCTGTAAGTGTGTGCAGGAATAGTGATCTTACCTGCAAGTGTGTGCAGGAATAGTGATATTACCTGCAAGTGTGTGCAGGAATAGTGATCTTACCTGCAAATGTGTGCAGGAATAGTGATCTTACCTGTAAGTGTGTGCAGAAATAGTGATCTTACCTGCAAGTGTGTGCAGGAATAGTGATCTTACCTGTAAGTGTGTGCAGGAATAGTGATCTTACCTACAAGTGTGTGCAGGAATAGTGATCTTACCTGTAAGTGTGTGCAGGAATAGTGATCTTACCTGTAAGTGTGTGCAGGAATACTCATCTTACATGGATATGTGCATGTGTAGTGAACTTACCTGTAAGTATGTTAGTGTGTGCAGGAATAGTAAACTTCTCTGTAAGTGTGTGCAGGGATAGTGAACTTACCTGCAAGTGTGCATACAAATAGTCATCTTACCTGCAAGTGTGTGCAGGGATAGTGACATTACCTATACTTGTGTGCAGGAATAGTCATCTTACCTGTAAGTTTGTGCCGGAATAGTGAACTTTCCTGTAAGTGTGTGCAGGAATAGGGCTCTAACCTGTACATGTGTGCAGGAATAGTGAACTATAGTGAATCACCCATGCATTTAAAAACACATTTATGATCACATACATTAACATAACGGTAGTAATGGTGTAAGGTTGCTACTCTACCTTACTTTAGAAGCAAGATCCATTCCCTGTCTTATAGAGCCCAGACCCTGCCTTAAAGTACCGATGTGTGCAGACGCAGCCCATTCAAAGCTCACAAACTCTCCCTCCAAGTGCCAATATATGGAAAAACTGAGAGTGAGAACAGAACAACTTGGTGAGTGTAGTGTGGTGAGTTTAGTGAATGCAGTACAGTGTGGTAAGCATAGTAGTCTCATGAACACAGCACGGTTGAAGTTGACCTCAATTTTCTCCAAATTCAGAATACCCAGTTGTATCCCTAAGCCAAACTCATCGCTGCAACTCCCTCTGATAACTAAGGCTAACGCAACCATTATTTTTTTCACTGGACAAATTGGGGCTGCTCTTTAAGGATGCTTTGTGGAGATTCAAACTTCCAAAGGAAAGTGTGGAGCCTCTACCCAGACCACGGAGGTGGGGAGTGGGTGTTTTTGTCTGTGGCTGATTGGAGTTTGCAGGGGGTTCACACAATGATGTTTTCTTAACCCTAATCTCTCCCTTTCTGACGGGTCTGGCGCAGAGTCTCTCTCTAATTAGATAAAGAATTAAGGAGTGGATTAGGCGATGGAGAGTGGTGCCAGTTCTCCTGACCATGGTAGCTATTTCAAGTCACCATTTAAATTATCTCATGCTTATTGCTTTTTTTTCTCTCCTTCTTGTTTTGCATTATAAAACAGCAGCAGGCAGAATGACAAATACTGTTAATCTCTTGCTTACTGGCAATGCATTACAAAGGGGTTAGGCAGGATTTCGCTGCAGCGCAGTAAACACTCAAAATTCAGCAATTGTCCATTACTGCTTAAACATGACGGATAACAGCCGTCATTAATTAAACAGTGGGAGTAAGTGGGGTTATATAAACTGAAATTAATAAATTGCAGCAAACATAAATAGAATACACATTTTAAAATTGTTTTCCGAACCAAGAGTTAAGATTAAAAAATGAAATGATGTTTTAAAATTTGTGTTCAGCCCAATCCAAGGGACAGATTTAGTCATGGAGCGCTCCTTTCATTTGTTTGCCACGTTCTCATATTTTCCAGAAAAATGATCAAGTCGGCATTTAATTGCTTTAAGAAAATGAATCACTTTCCGTAACTGCTGTGTTCTTGCCAAGCGTATTGCACTAGCTGTAAGGAACATGAAATAATTCACCATTTTTTTCAGTTGTTGAAATAATCAGGTTAGATAGCAACATGACACAGCTTTATATATTTATATAGAACAAGGCCCAGAAGTCACGTCCTTTTTACACAGTTTCCTGATGAAAAATCCTTTGAAGAAAATAATTTGGACAGTAAAACCAAATGTTACATTCAAAGGATTTGCATAATTTGTAGTTGATAACAATGCAAATCATTTATATGTTGTAGCCTAGCAAGAGGTCCCTAAAAACTTTGTGGACATTTTCCTCACATTATCATTTTTTATATCTCACAAAACATTTGGACATTCACATTATCTCATGAGCTACACATTAGTAGCATTTGTGCCTGTGCAAGTTATCATCTATTCACAGCTTTAAAGGTAATTTGACACCTCTTTGCTGAATGCAGGTTGACATCCTTACTGGTGACTGTAGTTTAGAGTGTTACGCATATCATTATCTGTTTGGAAGTGTGGGACAGGGCTCAGTACAAAATAATCTAACTTAAATTGCCTTTTCATAAGGAGGTGTGGAGAAAATTAGCTGCATAAATTTGCAATAGTGTGTGGGAGTTATTATTTTTATATTTACTAGTAATCTTACTAGACACCTGTTTTTGAAACATGATCAAGTGTGCAGAGATTATTTTTGCCCTGTTTTATGTTACTTGCCATCGTTAAGGAAAATAGCACCCTCTTGTCATCCTAGCTTTCTAGAGAGACCTGGGTTGCATTCAGAGCCAAAATTTATCCTTTCTTCCTGTCATTCCCTTCCCTTGCTTCGAGGGGGGAATCCCCAAAATGCCAGGATGAAATATGGCAGCCACACCAAGTGTGATTCGGATCCAATTTAAGAAAGGGGAGGGAGTAATTATATTCCCTCACTCCCTCGTTTATCCTCCCTTCCACCAAGGGTATAAAATGCAAGCTTCCAGCAAGAAGGGAAACCCACAAAACCCACAATGCAATGCTTCGCATGAAAAAAGTGGGTGGTCACCACAGAACTATGTGGCAGTCACATTTCAACTCTATGGTGTTGCACTTCCTAAATGTTGCGAGGGCGGTTCGGTTGCGTTTTTGTTTGTTTCTCGTCAATCCTCTCTTTTAGGGCATTTTAAGTTTGCTTGCTGCACTTAGCAAATTGCGTCACAAGCTAGCTCCCTCGAGGGAAAACAGCAAGGGAAGGGAGTGTGTTAAATTGGATTTGAATGCAGCCCCGTACTTCTCAGTCTGTGTGGAATACCATGAAGGGTGTGGCCATGCAGAGTAGCAAACCCCCTCTGTTATTTATTTATTTTAATTTTACATTTTCTTAAAATGTATTGGTCCAGTCTGCTCCAATCAAATCCATGCATAGAGCTTCATCATTTCCTTGGTGCTGAGTGCTTTCGTCATGGGGTGTTTCTCAATACCAAGTACGCATAAGTACAGACTTGCGTTCTTGTGACGCAGGGAGTCGTCAAGTGTCCCAGCAAAAGGGCACTAGCAAAAACAAGTTAATGTGAATAGGGTGGCATAATATTTAACGGCCAAGTTCTGTTCCAAGGCCAAGAACGCAAAGAAGCGAGGATGCTCAAAAATCATGGAAATGTACTTGTTCCTCCCCAAATCTCGAGGACGCATCGGATGCAAACTCGCCAAGCAAGAACGCGGACATGGATATCCCATCATTCATTGCGCAAAGCGATTGCAGACGACGACACGGGAGAAGCTTATACACCAGGCACGGGGAGACTGTCAGGAAAAGTTGCTGCCTGGTTTTTAGCTATTTTCTACAGTCTATAGTTTGTAGTGATAGCGAAACCACAGCCCAAATGTCACAAGCATGCATTGCATCTCAAACAGGCTACAAACAGCGCTCTCTGAAGCAATGGTGCACAAATTGGTTTGCGACCCAAACTTGGCTCTCTAGCTACAGCAACATTCCAATGCAATCTATACACAGTGCCTATATACAAAGTGCTAGTAGCCAATGTTAATGTTATACTGTATTTGTAAAAATAAATAAAAACTATGCAACACATTTTTTACTGTTCACATTTGACTGTTTCATATGATCACGTAAATGCCTACTTTATTTAATCCTGTTTTGTCATGTCATTCCTACTGCGCTCCAGGAGATGGCACCGATTCACCAAAAAGCTGATAACAGTTGCATAATTTACGGCTTCTTTGGCCTAGCTAGGTATAGGCTATTACTTGTTTATTGCTCTTACAACATAAGATAGTTATACAGCTTTGGCTAACCATCGCGATAGTCTTCTTGTGCTTTTTAAAAATAAAACTATTAACTATTAGTTCTGTAGCCTAATGCATAACTTTTTTAGTTATACAAATAGGTTTAAAATGAGGAAAATTCCAGCTATTATAAGATACGTTTCTCACCTCGTTTTCATTCTTAGAAATATTGTAGTCACATTTATTGATTTATTGATGAAATGAGATAACTAGAAATGTAGCCTAGTTGTAAGCTTGTCCGTATGGTGCCGCAGTGAATGAAGGGATATCCAAGTCCGTTCTCGTCAATGTTGCCAGATGCCTGAATTAATTCCCCTCCCAAGAAATTTTTGAAAACCCCCATACAATTTGTCACCCATTCCTCCTTTTCAAATCCCCCATATGTCATTGACTCCTATACATGTTTACTCTAATACTATATACGTATATTTTTTTTAATCCCCTACATTTAGGGGAAAATCTCCCAGTCTGGCAACTCTGTGTTGGGCAAGGGTGCATACGATGCACCCTCGCGTTCTGGGAACAGAACTTGGCCGTTAAATATTACTTCACACAAGTTCACAAGTCCGCAAGTACAGACAAGTACAGACATTGAGAAACACCCTTTCAGTGTCTATAGAGATACTGTTTATTTACTGCAGAGTGTAAGGAATGCTACGACAAAATGTTACCGTTCAAAGTTTTAACAAATCTATAAGACTCCACAATGAACCCAACATTCAAAACAATTCAGTCAGAACTGTAGTTTTTTGATGCATTGTATAGTCAAGGAGAACTATTGTTGATTTTCTATTGATGAAGAAACAAAAACAAAATGAATGCACCCATACACGAATTAGCCCTGAGCACACCTCAAACATCTCTAAACAATTGCGTGTAGAGGTGCCTTGGGCTGGTGGATATTAACTGTCTAAAAACAGGTGTTCTCCTGTAATTACACGTGCAATGGCAGGCTTGATTGCTAAAACATCCGCTGTGGCAATTTAACGATGATTGACTTGTTGAGACATTCTTCCCTTCCCGTCACTCGCCAGCTGGTGGGCGCTCGTGGCAGCAGCTTCTCCCAGCCCCTCAGACAGGCTGACGTCACCCCACCACCTCTCCATTCGCTGGCAGCTTCTGTGGAAACGTACAGAAGCTTCTTCCGTCTCTTGGCTGGGTCCCTGCTGCTTTAGGTCATGCAGACTGATGACACTGCAGTGGGTTTTCATCTCCGTCACTGCACGGCTATCACTCCACCAGTATTGTGCAAAATATACAGTAGGCCTACTTTGATATTCCTAACTTTTTATTATTTTTCTTTTGTTTAAAATATACTTTTCAAACAATGAATATTGGTATGTGTTCTTATATGAAATCATGTCTTGTTACAGTTGCTGTAAATGTTTTATTTCTCAATGAAACATTGTAAATATGTTCTTTTGTTAAATAGGAAGGGCCTATTAGGCCCCAGTGTGGACTGGGTTTACTGTATAACCATCGAAGACAGCGAGTCTGCAGCTGTATGACAATTGGCCTTGCCCCACCAGGGCTAGTGTGGATTTAAGTTGTCCAGGGTTTCTCGTTTACCCATTACATTAGTTCCTCCTAATGACACAACACGTACCCAACAGAGGCACCGGAAAGGGAGGATGGAGGGCGGGGCTAAACTATTACCCACTTTGTTTCTCTCAAGTCTCTCAGTGCTGATAATGTTAAGAATATGTGATAATAAATGTGTAATATTTATGAATGAATTGTGTTGTCTGGCCACTCCCTCACCCCCGGTCACAGATTTCCTCATATCACTGAATTTTACAGTGGTCAGTAAATGGGTTTGTGTTCATTCGCGCCACCAATGAAATTGAAAAATAATGCAGGGAGTCTCAGATGCTGTGCAATCTGTCACTAAACCACTCACCTGGAAGGTGTCCATATTGTAGTCAGCCATCAAAATAAAAAATAAAATAAAATAAACCCTGCAAAGCTCAGTTCTGTCAGAAAGATTAGATTTATTTACTGTTTTGGAATAATGATGTTGTGCAGGGCATGTAGGGCATTGTTCTGCCCTAATGTGATAATGAAACTTTTTGAAAGTAGATTTTTGTAGAGGTAAAGTTGAAATACAAATTGAATTTTAAACAAGTCTTTAACCTTTACTGCATTCATCTATCCTGCTGGTGGTTAAATTAACATTTTTTAACTGCTGATGGATTTTATTATATTTGCCTAATACCAAGACAATACAATATCAGGACTAAGGATGAGATATCTTAAGTTACGTCTTGTGTGCTGCTCTGTCTAACCGCACATTTGCTTCTGTTTTTTTTAATTTTTTACATCACACCAAGATAATAAGACAAAAAATGTCAGTCTGTTTACAAATATAAAATATCAGCCTAAAAGAAATGAAGGCATTTTAGTCATCTAATATGATCCTTTGACTATAATCTGTGAGCTGATTTAAATATGGCATGTTTCAAACGTAATGTAGCACTTGTCACTTCAGCTTAAGTGAACATTTATGATTTTTTCATATGTACAGGAAGCTTCCTTAGTGCCAAACACAAACAGAACGGTCCCCTGTATCAGCAGAGACCACGTGCATCATTCATGTTTGGGCTTGCTCCATATTGTTTGACAGGGCCTGGAAGAAGACTCAAGCTATACAGTCTGTAATTTAATTAACCCTATCCTTCCCTACAGGCCATGGTAAGCAGACAGGCCTCTGGGTTGTGGGTTATTTTTGGCTCTGCAGATGTTAAGGGTCTGGGTACTGGCGTGTGTTTCCCCCCAGAGGTCGGGGGGACACAGGGGCCGTGAGGGGTGAGCGGTGGAGTACATGCTGACGTTAAATGGCTCCTGTGGGAAATCAGGTCTCTGTCAGCAACTCCTTGGTAACACGGTGCTGATGTCTGCAATATGGCTCAAACTGTTTCTCAGCTGCTTCTCACCCTGGTGACTCATATGCACCCCCGCTGGGGTCACCATCTCAGTTTCCTCTCCCACCCTGGCCAGGTGAGCCCACCTTTTTAGAGGCAAGGGGGGTGCACCATGCTCCCATCTCTGTAACATCCCTCTTTCGGCACCGTTCTTCTCTTGCTGTAACATCCATGTCTCTATATCATTCTCTGAATGTTCTCCGGAACATTCTCCTCTCTCCCATGCTGCTGTCTGTAACACGTTCACATCTCAGTAAAGAGTCCTTCTCTCTGTAACATTTATGTGTCTGTAACGCTTTCATCTCTTGAACCTGTGATACTCTGTAACGTTTTCCTATCTCTCATGCTTTTTGGCTTTTATTTTCATGCAAATTACACTGGCAGACCTTTTCCTTCCATGCCAAGGTTTATGATTATGACTAATTACTTTTTTTGTCTGGATGTTGTTTCCTGTCATAGTTGGCCTTTGTTTTCATATTGGGGCAGAAGGGTTGACAGACATCCCTTTTATCCAAGGGTGGCATGTGATTGATGGGTTACATTGAAGTCCTACATGCTGGGTAGGATAAAGGCTGGGTTGATAAATATCATACCAAATGATTTCAAGCACCTCGGGTACTCTGCTTTGCATATAATGCACAATGGAATGGTATTGTACTGCAAGGGTGACACAAGGAATTTAAGGACAGTGGATGCCATGTGGGAGGAGAGAACCAATATGGCCAGGTGTGGTTGAGTTCATGTGTTCAGCAGTGCATCAGAACAGGAGCCATAACTTCATCAACAGACTGTACTTCCAAAACTCACACATTAAAGGGTTAGGCAGGATTCCACAACTGAAACTAGTTTGTTTATTTATTATTAGGATCCCCATTAGCTGTTACAAATAGTGACAGCTACTTTTTCCGGGGTCCACATATAACAAAATACATACAAATATACAAGATACTAAAGAAAAAAAGGCTTAATGCCTAACTAGTCATTTTATCTGTGTAGAATCTTGGTCTGCATGAAGCTCTGCTTACACTGGAATACAATGCAACAATTTATAAGGCATTTCACGCCACGTGTGTTCTGTTTCTCTCTCAGCCTGACCAAATTGAACAATCCTAAAACTTCTCCTGTTTGCCATGTCAACAGCATACTGATGAAACTCACACAATACTAGTGTTACAGCTGGAGAATATGATGAGGATTATTACTGTACTAAACCAGTGGCAAGATGAGTGTGTGTCTGGTCTTTGAAAAGCAGGTAGGAACAAGTGGTAAAACTTAAGTGGTTTTATAGTTAATATTTCAGTGGGAATTATCTAAATGCCTGATCTGAATTCATCATTGTGCAAACTGACCAACTAAGGATATCATTTATTTATTGTTAATTTCTAAATTAACGAATTGAGATGACAATTGTAATTAATTACAAAGAAGACAACATATTTATGTAACTGCATCTGGAAACAGAGACGCTGCTGCTATTTAAGGGGTAAAAGTAATACAATTATATGACTCCTCTCATCCACTGCATAGTGAATTTGAACCTTTACCATGTTATAGACTTTTGAGGGCAAATAGGAATATTTATAAGAACTGTTTTGTCCCAAATGCTATGAGAGTCCTAAATGGAAAGTAGAGACCAATACTGGTACACTACTGTATTTTGTATTGTTTTTTTATACTAATGTATTTAAGTGTCTACATTGAGATTTATCAATTTTTCCCTCAAATCAAATTTGAATGGATCTCTATGGGAATTTGGGGGGTGGGACTAGATTTAGCTGTAAATTATGCTAGAACAGTATTGAATACATGGTTGCCCAAATGGCTGGGTCTGATGTATCAAACAAGCCTTAAACCATCACTCTGCTGCCAGATATGC
The DNA here is from genome assembly GCA_029718625.1 of Synaphobranchus kaupii. Classification (NCBI taxonomy): domain Eukaryota; kingdom Metazoa; phylum Chordata; class Actinopteri; order Anguilliformes; family Synaphobranchidae; genus Synaphobranchus; species Synaphobranchus kaupii. The sequence continues at coordinate 59,101,688 of CM056380.1, read as the reverse complement.
AGTAGATATGGATGAATCACTTTAAGTGTTGTTTCTCCTGACAAATTTTCCTATTGAACTCTATGGAAAAATAAGTCAGGAGAAGAAACCCTTCAAGTTATCCATCCATATCTATTGCATATCTGGCAGCAGAGTGATGGTTTAGGGCTTGTTTGATACGTCAAACCCTTGATAACTTACAGCCATTTAGCTAACCATGTGTTCCATACTGTTCCAGTGTAATTTACAGCTAAATCTAGTCCCACCCCCCAATTCAAATGCAGAGAGGTTATAGTATCGCTTGTAGGAGTAACAGAAAATAAGATATCAAGAGTCTTTTCATATTGTTAGGTCACAGTCATCATGACATGCAAAGGATATGCAACCAAATATTAAAAATGATTACTTTATTCTACATTATGTTAAACTGTCCAATATTTTTTGATGCCAGAGAATGGGGGGGGGGGGGGGGATGTACAAAAGGTTCTATAATTTCTAAACGGTTCATCCAATATGCGCTTCAACCTCATTGTCATTGTATCCTTTCAAACTCAAAGTGCTAGAGTACAGAACCAACATAACAAAAAATGTGTCACTGTCCAGTGAATTATGGTGCTCACTGTATGTGTTTCTTTCATGTATTTTTACGGTAAAGCCAAAGGCAATTTTTCACTTTGTGGACAATAAAGTCTTGAGCTCGTATTTGTAAAAGCAAGGGGGGAAGAGTCATTGGTAAACAAACTGACATCTTAACATGTAAACAACTCTTTGTCAATCTGGCACATTTGCAGATGCTTCAGTGACTGAAAATCATAATGTTTTTTCCAGCGACGCTTCATTAATTTGCGGTCTTGAATTCATTAGGACGGCAGGTCCCCGAGGAGGCTCCCACAGGCTGTGTGACGGTCACAAGACCGGGGGACAGGTACAGGAGGGCAAGGGGTCGGGGTGGGATCTGTATGCAGACCTCTAAATGTGGGTACCAACACGTTCAAAGATATAAACTCTATTACAATCGTGGCTAACCTTGTTGGAACAATGATTTAAACGGAACACCAAAAAGAGCAGTTTGAACATCATGGTTGTGGCATGGTTCCGCCTCCTCTATCTCTCTCCCTCTCTTTTTCCCTCTCTTCTATTCAGCTGACAGCTTGTGTCACAGGCAGTGGGAGCCCGTCCCTCCCAGGGCATTTTCATTAAAGGGCTTTTGAGCTGGAATCTGTGAATAAATAAAGGTGCCCCTCCTGGGAAATCAAGGCAACAAGCAGATACATGTTAAAGTCAGGAGAGAGTTCTCAGGACAGTTAGAGCAGGCTCCAGTGAGCGCGGATCTTCTGGAAACCCACGCACTGCGCACAACAAAAACAAGCCCGAGACCTAAAAGAAATAATGAAGCAATTAACTCAACTATTATGAGCACCTGTGACACTGATTGGCAAGCTCTCTCTCTGTCTGTGTTTCTGACACTAAAGATGTCCTAATGTTGCTAAGTTCCCCTCTTAAAAAGGCTCATAATGAGAGGGGTAGGCTAATGGCAGCATTTTGACACACACGCACACACAGGAGGTTTGCATTAGGAATGAAGGGCCATCTCAAAGACCGCATTGCGTCATGTATTATTGGAGCTGCCTCTTGTATAAACACATCTCCCATCTCCAATTTTTCCCTTTCATTAAGGTTAATGCACTTTTAATTAGTACTTGATTTGAAGCCTATTAGATGCAATTTATAAGGCCTTTTTAAGACCTTGCAAACTACAACATTGCATGAGATTAATAAGATAAATGGTGCGGCTCGAATCGAATGCAGTCGCTTCATGCATGAACTTGGGGAATCCTTTTATCAAGTGTAACTGCCTGTTTATTTGCCCAAGTGATTTCAGTCACATTAAAACCATTTAATGAATCTTGGGGTTTAGTTTCAGGGATTGCATCACTTGTCATCTGGACTTAAACCTGTATTTAAAATAAAAAAAGTAGGAAGAGATTAAAAAAAAAATAAATAGAAAAGGAAATCAGGCATTCTTATTTAATTTTTCACAATGAAAAAAATACTAAAGCAGCGATACATTTGCGTCATGTTAACATATTTGGTTTTGTGTAGTTTTACTATACTAAACAATGCAATTTTCAGGAGAGCAGTTCCTCTTACTTTTCTCCTGAAATAAACCACATTACTCTTGCTGATTGAAATAGATTATTATGACCGTGTTTATACTGTATGCGGGAAATATTATACTATACAAATACTATACTATTTGTGTTCTGTATGTACCCTTTTCATGCTTGCTCAATGTTATATCCCATTGAGTAGTTTCAGGATATATGCATACAAAGATGAAGAATAAACTAATATAAACATTCACATGCTGAAATTGGCATGCATCACCAACCCTAGGGGCCTAGTTTGCCTACAGATTTTACAATTACTTTTAATTGCTGTTATTTATCATGTTAGTATAAATAATCCCCTAATAATACAAAAAACTCTTTGCTTGTTGGCAACCTGCTGTGCATAGATGAATATGCAGCATTAGTCATGAACACGCATGCACACGTCAAGTCATTTGTCAAGTCAAGACTACATTTTTGTTTAGATGATCTTTAGGTGGTGTGCATTCCTATATTAGTGTAAATGCTACTGGAATATCCTACCTCTTTCTATAATAAACTCTACACAGAGTTCTACAATATTCAAATTCATAAATTAACATTATCTTGCATGTAATAGTCCATAACGATGGAAATGATCTGTCAGTAGCTATGGTTCTGATGCATGGATTTCATATAAAGTAGCAATTCCCAGATATAAACAAGCATTGTGCACAAAATAAGAAATAACTGGCAGAAATAAAATTGTTGCAAAACTTAACCTGCATCTTCACAGCATAAAAAAAAAAACAACCATTCCCAAATGCGCATCCTTCATTCAAGTCATTGCGCATCTTCAAACGAATGGCTTCGTCAAATAAAATGACACCATGTTTCCTCTAAAAAAATCACCTGACTCGGTGGCTGTTTTGCACACGTTATCATGTCAATCAGGTTGTTGTTTTCTTTTGCAATCCCAGGTAAATTCACATCAACATTCTCATGGAAACATGGTGTTTGAAATATGAGCACCAATATGATAATGAATTTGCTCAATCTGGGGCCTCATTTATAAAAAAAGAACTTGGACATAAGCACATTTCTATAAATAGACGTAAGCATTATTTATAAAATTGGCTGCACTTGATTAAAATAGCGTACATCTGTCATACGTACTTACGTCTATAAATCCCAAATGAACTTAAAATTGAACGCACATGAATGAGCTCTGTAATTGCACCCTGGGGCTAACTGGTCACATACATTTAACAGAAAGTTTAATTTCAACACCAATAAGCGTTCACGTGCGGCTCGCAAACCTGCAATACTTTGGCATAACCAGCAGGTAATGTGCGTACGTCAAGTGAAGACCTGACGTGGAGCTACGACTGTTTCCACAGTGGTGTCACGTTGAAATTTTATAAATCTCTACTTTGTCGTGATCTTCAACGTACGCCACATGTAAGATCAAATTTGATCAAAAGTACTTTTTATAAATGAGGCCCCTGGTGTTCAGACTCTGGACTGCCTTCCAGCCAAACCCTCACTTCCCCAAGATTTCTCCACTGGCCCCCTCCTTCAACAAAAACACCCTCAGTATGTCGGCTGTTTTCAAGGAAAAGTGTTACTGACTATTGCATGCGAGATAAAGTTCAGCTGTTAAACACTAGATCCTAGAATTTTGTGTAGATTTATTCTTCAAAGAGGTAGGACATTCCAGTCACATTTCCTCCAATATAGGAATGCGCACCACCTAAAAATCATGTAAAAAAAATATGTGTAATCTTGACTTGACAAATGACTTGACGTGCGCATATGTGTCCATGACTAATGCTGCATATGTATCTATGCACAGCAGGTTGCCAACAAGCAAAGATTGTTTGTATTATTCAGGGATTATTTCTACTAACATGATAAATAATAGCAATGATTATCCAGCTCTCCTACACACCACATTGCCTTCTGAACCTGGTCCTGTAGGCTGCTCTTTGACAGCAGAACTATCTGTCCATTTATCTTACTGTGCTACTACCCGCTCTTCCCGGCTCCTTTGCTGTGTCCTTCTACCACCCTGCATAACGTACTGCAGCTTTCTTCCAGCTATGCTCCCGCTCTGCAATACCTGGCCATTGTATTGATGTACAGACATAATCCTCAATTAATATCAATACATGTTGCAAATGCCACCATTTGTACTAATTATTGCACTGAAAAAAAGCAGTTTAATTTACTTTCATTTACAGTAAATGTACAGCATGAACTGTCAATATTATCTGCTTGAACATATTTTGAAGCTCATATTTTCCCCCTGACAAACAATACATGATATATTACATTATTACTTATTCTTAGGAACTTCATATGTTTATTTGAAATATTCACTGTAAAGGTTACCACCTCTTTCACTAACTGTAGTTTGGGTTGAGAATATAAAAACAAGGAGACCTCCTTTTCAACATTGTCTTCACATCTGGCAACAATGCACCTTTTTGGCAACTGTATCACATACAGCAGTGAAGACTTTCAGAGAACATCTTTGTTTACAGTACAAAAAGGCAACTCCGTCACTCTGTACGTAATTTCCGCCATCATAGCCCCCTCAATCCTTCTCCCTGAATTAGCCAGCCAGGAAATGCTATCAGTTCAATGAAACTCAGCAGATAATTACCAAGCAAACATGTACTGTAGCTAATTAATTCAGCACCATGTAGCAAAAGGTTTATTTATTTGAAACAATTACCCCTTGACTTAGTACACAATGACAAGTTAGTTTCAGAGCTACATAAGCATATAAACTTATGATTAGGTTTTAGACATCTTAGAGTGGTACTATTGACTGTAAATGGACATCTGTAAATTAAGTACAGATGAAAAAAATCTATGTGTCTATAAACTTAGCCAAGCTTGGTGGAGACAAAGAAATGTTGTCAAAACCTGAGTATATTAAGACCACAATGTTCAGCTTTACCCTGAGATTAAAAGTCTGTTTCTGCTTTCACTTAACAAAATATGTAGCTGTTTTGTTTAACGTTTCTTAAGTACTACTGAGGCCAGTACTGCAGTGTAACACCTTCTTCATGTAAACATGTATGGTATGTATACATGTAACGCCATGAAGTCCGAGATTCAATATCGCGGGACCAATTTTAGAAAGAAATATCACTGACAGAAACAGTCACAATGGGGTGAACAACTTACACAAAGTACAAATTCTGAGAGAGAGAGAGAGAGAGAGTATCATTTTTCCAGTGTTACAAGGTTATAGAACAGGTGGAATACTTCTGGCCAACAGCTTCTTCGGGGAAAAAAAGAAAATTATTATTTTTCAAAATGCAAATTGCCCCCAGAAGTTACTTTAACCGGTCCCATCTGTGACTAAAAACAGCACATCTTACTTTGGAGACCTGAGATCAATTTTGTGCATTTATTCTCCAAGAGGGGGCAAAAAAGACGTTCCTCTCACACAATGGCCGCTCACTTGGGATCAGCTCTGAATGGGATAATGGTGTTGTGAAATGTGAGGTATTGAGGGCCCACATCTTGAAGTTATAAATGGACTCAGAGGGTGGTACCTTCACACAGTCTAACATCTTCATGTCTGAGTAACCCGGACCACATTCGCTTCACAGGGCCAAACGTGAACTTCACTTAGAATAGCTTATTGTGGTGGATCACATGTCATGTGACCACACATTGGTATCTGATCTATGACTGTTCTGGGGAAAAGCTCTGGAAGTTTATTGGAATTAATGGTTTACTGCTCATTATAAAAGGTGAATATGATATATATTTACAAGGATTTGGCCTTCTTGGAGTATATTAACAAGAAAGATTGCCATGAGACGGTAGATTGTTGAAGTTGATAAAATTTAGACTAACACAAAATATCTTTACAGGACAAATTTACCTGTAAAGCTGATTTTATTTTATATGGTATAGAAATTCAATAAATGAAACAATTTTAGTTTTCTGTTTTGTAATATTATTGTTCTAATGCTGTAGCTATTTTAGCAAAAAAAATAATTAAATATAATTGTTATTGTTATTATTATAATAATTATTATTATTATTTGTGTCGTTTTTATTTTATTTACTTGCAAATAAAAAATATTGCTCTGTATTAAAGAGGAAACAGAAAGAAAGTTTTTTTTTTCAGTTTAATAATGCGCATATTTACCAAAGGATTTGAGACCAGTATATGAGGTTCCGGAGAGTCCCTCGTTGCTCTGCAGTTGTGGAAACACCATTGACCCGGCTCGGATGTGTTCGTCGGTACAGTGGGAAATGCAGGCTGCGGTAACTACCTTTTCAGGGTTATATTTCATGCGGCCACTAAAGGTCTCCGTCGAAAGAAGCCCTGCGCAATATCGTTTTCGGTTTTCTTTAAATCATCCTGTGGTAGAAGCGCCACAGGCATGGACGTCTTTAAATGGAAATGCAATTTATGTTTTGTAGGGAAAATGCTTAAACACTTAACCTTCTGCTGTCGTTGGCATTCACCTGGTTGGAGTGTTTCGCTGACGAGCTGAGAGGTTTTGCAATCAGGAAAAACATAGGCTAGATACTAAGACGTGCCAGAAATACAACAAATTAGTCGATCCCGGATACTTGGGACCAAAACTTATATGGAGCAAATATAAATAGGAAAGTTTCCTTTACAGCCAACATTATGTTAGATTTCATACTCGTGGAAATACAGCAGACGTAGCTACTGTTAACTTATGAGTAGAACATCGTCGGTCATTACACTTCATGCGCAGCAATGTCTTGTTTATAATTGTATGGTAGTGTGATCAGGGGAGCGTGAGTTGTAGCCTACAGTAAAACACTAACGGACAGCTGGTTTCTCAGGTAACCTGCTACCGCCGGGCATCAATTCAAATGTGAACATTTTATGGTTAGCCTATAGACGATATTAACCTGTAGACATACAATTTTCTTGTGCTAGAATAAACATGTGTTATTTTATTTATTTTGATACTTATTATTATATATTTTTTGTCTGATTTAATATGTACAACATTGATATGTTTTGCTGTCTTTGAGTTTTGCTGTCTTTATATGCTATTACTTTCCCTTTCTGCCACGTGACCCGAGTGCGTTTCAGAATGGCATTTCTCTCTTTAAGGTCTCTCTTTAAGCCCAGACGATTAAACCTGGCAGAGGATCTCCTTGATGTGATTTAGAAACTGCTCAGTGAGTCGCCAAGGAACAATACCACTTCATAAGGACAAAGAGGGAAAGGGGAGGGGGGAACGGGATGTAGGGAGGGGGGTGCGTGCGAGCGGTCCTCCCTGACTTCTTTAACCCAGCGTAGCCACTAGATGGTGTGTGATAACCATTTGTACCGGTTATGCCTCCAGAATAAAAAAGGTAGAGAGAGAGAGGGAGAGAGAGAGTTAACGTTGGGGCAAGGTTCCAGTCCCCGCTTTATGTTTTCACGGTTTTGTGTGTGATTTATAGATCTTCAAATTAAAATTTAGCGCTTACCATATGCAAATTTTTATGAGCGTCTCAACTGACATTAAATTTCATCGTTTGGGACAGACCAATAAAAGTCACAGTCGGTTGTCATTTAGGCTAACAACAAGATTGTCGATGAGCTTTTTACAGATTAATCCACCCAACAGCAAATACAATATCATATGATGTACAGCCTACACAGGGTGATATAACGCGTTGTGCTTAACTGTAAGGCAGAAAAGACACAAGTTTGCTTGTGGAGATATACAATTAAAGCTCGGGTACTTTTATTTTTCGCTTGCACCACAACACACAATCTGGAGTTCCACATAATTTCCGCATTACTGTAGGCTATTTGCAGAACATTTCACAAGTTGGAATAAATGTCGGAAAACCACGGCATTTACTTAACTGTGCGAGAACGTAGCCTACACGTATCTAGGGAAAAGCAGGAGCGGCCAGTGTCGACGCATTTTCACACTTTTACCTTGTCAGTTTGTAGGTGTCAGACGCAGGAGTGCGTCGGAAGGCCCTTTGAATGTGCGCGCTCTCTGGTGAACACATTCATGCTAAGAGGCCACGACCCTCTCGGGTCGGCAATTTGCTTACATTTTAATAAGCTCAATTTGCAGTAATACTGCTCTCAGTGTATGCTGTTTCTTTTGCCATTTTAAACTTATATACTTTTTTATAGTTAATCTATAAAAGGACACCTTCCAAAATAATGGTTTCTAGTATAGTATTAACTGCTGTTGGAAATATTTCCCTTTTCATGTCATACTTGATTGTGAAATAACACTAAGTTCCAAAAAAAAATAGGGGCACAAAATATTATAACTGTATAATTGCATGTAGTTTTTAGTCTGATTTACTCACAGCTATAAGCTTTCACGTGATATAAAACAGTCCTAATTTCACAATCTAACAAAATGAGACATCTCTTTTAATTAATTATGTGGTGATTAGATTTAGCTAAAGTGTTGATAATTATAAATTAATTCACATTAATTCACATTATCTAATAGCATATTATATTATTAAAAGTTGCTAAATGCACTAACAACTGAGTGTAGCTAACAACAGTTTTAAGCTAGAATAATAAAGCCTGCATCATAGCAGTCAGAAATGTGCCACTGTTGAAGTGAGAATACACCAGCTAAGAGACATGGAGTAATTTATTTCTGGTTCTAGTAAGTAGCTCAGCTTAAGCTGATGTTTAAGCACACTGTTTAGCTCTGCGGACTTTGTATGTTACCAGACGAGACAAGGTGCAAACACATTTAGGGAGAGTATTAATTGTTCTCCCAGCTAAAACAGAAATGCATTCTAATTGTTAACTAATACATCGTTTTTTTTTCTCTATGAGGCAGAAATCATTTGTACATATTAATATAGATTTTTCAGTTTTGAACTGTTGACATACCATCCAGAGACAATGTTATGCTGAGAATTTTATTCTGAACGCCAAATTTGTACACTTAGTTCTTTGATAATGTTGTGTCATATGAAACAGAGACAGCTGAATACCATTGCATGCTAACATGTGTAATCACAAATGGAGTTTAAACTGCTGTAACATACCAATTGTGTCAAGTTGTCAGTGGGATCATTTTTTTGCGGTACACTTAAAATGTCTGTGTTAATAGTCCCACACGCAAGACAACATTTATTTCTGTTATCATCAACACTTTGGGATCCTGTAGAAGCCCCAACTCTTCAAAATGACAGTACAACAGCCCATCAGCGTGCAAAGGATTTAGACTGTACGTCAGCAGGCGTGGACCCTTGTTCTCTGGGCAGCGCTTCCAAAGCTCTGTGAAAGCGATGCCTGTATTTGTACAGATCTGGCTGTGTTCCGAGATGCCTGTGTTAACGGCAGCAGCGGAGACGCTCGGCGTTTTCAGGCCAAATGGACGCTAATCAACCAGTTTCTGATTCCCTCTCGGCCATTTCCCGTTTACTGTCCAAAACACTTTGTGCTAGATGATGGGTATCCTCAGTGGCCAACAAAAAAAGACAGAGAAAGTTTAACAACTGCTACAATGCCACTTCACAAATGTAATACACTGAAATGAAAGTGAAAAACACCAATCAGCTGGACAGATTCAGCTTGCGACTGAACCTCTGTGCACAGAGGTGACAGGTATCAGTCCGGCAGTGATTTAATCTTGAGTTATCAAATATTTTCATGTCTTGGGTAAATGGCAGCGCTCGGTACGGGGAGAGACTCCCCGAGTTTGCATTTGCACAATTTCCTTTCCCGTCCCTCCGAGGGCTTCTCGGGGTTCACGAAGGCCCCCCACGTTACGCTACATAGAATCAAACATTTGCTTCATCCTCTTCCATTTCCACAGTTTAAACAAGATATTTTGGATAGGAACGTGTGGATTTATTGTAAGAAAGAGATATAAGAGAGAGGACTTAATCCCTAGCCAATCGTAGCCTTCCCACCACTACCCCCCCCCCCCCCCCCCCCCCCCCACCCTTCAAACCTTCTGTCTCTCAATGCCCTTTGCTCCATTTTTTTTACCCCTGTAATGAATGCCTTCAGACTATTCTAAAAAGAAGACCTTACACGCAGTCTGGAGTATTGGAATGGCGTATCAGAAATGACCAATCAGCAGCAGAGCCGGAGAGCAAACAGACCCAAGTCTGAGGAGATCCGCTGTATGTCAATGTAATAGACTGGCTTATGATGTGTAAATAACACCATGGTTAATGACACTCTCATCGATGTTCACTGCACCCATCATCTCCCGCTTCTCTCCCTCGCTCCCTGCCCACACTCCAATTACATTTAAATCACAAATGTTTGGGGGGGGGGGGGGGGGGGGGGGTAGGGGTTGACAGACCAGATGCACTGTCTCTAATGCCCTTCCATGGCTTTTTTTTATTTTTAATCTCATTGACCTTCAAAGCAGCAGGAACGAATACATAAGAAACTGCAGGCCTTTACAGTGAGCACTTTGCACTGTGTGTGTGTGTGTGTGTGTGTGTGTGTGTGTGTGTGTGTGTGTGTGTGTGTGTGTGTGTGTGTGCGTGAGAGAGAGAGAGAGAGCAATGACTTTTTCAGTTCAATGTTTGTGAATATGTGTTTGGTATAATAGAGTACTTTTTTATTTGTGATCCAGTTATTTTTTGTTGACTTGAATTAAAAAAAAAAAAAAGAAAAGATTTGAACCTACAAGTTCAAAGAACATGCCTGACGGCTATCTACATAAAACCACTAATGTGTATTGGTCCATATTATTGCTGCCAATATTTATGCATTATGCGATTAATTAATTTAACAAATAAATATGTCACAGTTATGTGATGGCTGTGTGTGGTGTGCATGCCAGAATCCTGCTAAATTGCTCCTTTGAATTTTGGAGATTATGAGGATGGGTATGTGAATGATCTGTGGTGACAGTTGTTGAACAGATTGTTTGGAATGACAGGCAGTAAGTACATTTGTTTGTAATGATTTCCTAATGATTTTAATGCCTCCAATTCCAATCATAGTCAACACAGAGGAAAATGCATTTACAGAGAATATTATTTTACAAAAGAAAGTAGACCCCTAATAAAACGCAGACCTTAAAATGTTTATTTTTTTATATTTTGGAAATGAGAAAATTAACAGAAATAATGACAAAAATTTATCATGAGAAAAAATGAATTTTCTTTTTTTCTGTGTGACAAGCAATGCGACGTTCTGTGCATATTCTTTCTTTATTTTTTCCCTCACAACCAGTGTCACATGATAAAACTTGTATGCCTTTGCTTCGTGAATGTTTAGCAAACTACTTGCAAAGTGAACAAATGTATAATGCATTGTCTGTGCAGAGCAATGTGATGGTACTTATATAATGTCCTATGACATTTAAATATAATATTAATAGCATGAATCTTCAATAAAAAATAAGTATCTACTTTTTAAAAGAAGTGTGAAGTAAAAACAGAATATATTTTGGTTTAATGGACCAGGATCAGTACCAGTGTGGATGGTATAGGAGACTGGCTGAAATAAACCTGCTAATCTAAATGCTGAGAAGTAATTCAAACTCTCTGAAGAATTACGATATGATAAGATCCAGTACTGTGAAATATTTTAAAACAAAAACAAAACGTGAGAGTACTTTTCCTAATGCTTGTCTTCATTAGTGTCAGAAATTGTATTTGAATGGACAAATTTTTTCTCATTGCACAGTGATTGATGCAAACCACAACTAAATTAGCTTCTGAAACTACACCAGTCTTATAAGAAGCATTTAGCACATTAAAACTTACTACTGAAACTACACCAGTCTTAAAAGAAGCATTTAGCACATTAAAACTTACTACTGAAACTACACCAGTGATTTTGGTCTTCTTAAAAGCACTTATTAATAATGATACATTAATATAAAAATAATATTTTCCTCAGGATTTAAAACTAAAGTGAAATGGGCAAGGTTCAGGAAGTTACAACAGTCTTTTATAGTTGCAGAAAAACCCTGTCTGTTGAACGACCTATGAATAATTTTCACGTGCATTAATTGCAAACAATTCTGCACAATATGAAAATACTATTGAAATAAAATATTAGATCAAGAAATGTAAAACCGTATACCTTAAAGTGTTTATTGCCACTTTTAATGAAAAAAAAACACTGTTACATTGTTTGAGCTGGAAAGTTATTTATTTTTTATTTTAAAGAGATCATACAGAGCGCCCTCCTTTTGTCATTTTGGCTCAGTTCAGACAGGTAGAGAGCAGAAAGGACGACAGACAGAGATGGGATCTTGACCCAGAAGGGGCTACGGGAGGAATGAAACCACCACCCGCGTGGGAGGATCCACACATGGCTCGAGAGTCGGCCATCCTACGGACCATGTACGCATCGCCGTGTAAAGTTACATGTTTTAAACAAATAACATTTAACATATGAGTAACCTGGATGCCAACCACCAACAAAACTACCTGCTATTTTGGATGGATTTTATTGTTATTTGAGACACGCCCCATACATAGTATTATATTGCATGAAGCAATCAGTTTCTTATGACACCTTGGAAAAAGTTTCTCAATAGCTGAAAATATTTTTCAGAGGAAAATATAAGTAATTACAATGATTTTTTAATTGCTTATTATTTGTTTCATTGAGCAAAATTTGTGTTTGTCTGGAAAGATATTTGCAAAATATTCCGGAAACTCTCCGCAGCAGTTTAAATGCAATGACCGTTTCAAAGCATACACAGACCTACTTCTAAGTTCAACAGCCCTCATTTCATAATTCATAGTTTAATTCACCAAAGTAGTTCTAAGCAAATTAAACTAATGAGTGAAACAGGATATTGACTGTAAACATAAAAGATAATGAGTGAAACAGGATATTGAGTGTAAAAACTATTCCACAAGATGAGAACTCAATTCTTTCACTCTGGGTGTAATGTTTAAGATTAACCTCTATCAATCAGCTAAGCGGAGATATGTGATACTGTCTACTCATGAGAAGAGCCCGCCAAGGAAGTTTTCCTTTGTTACAGTAAAAAAAATGTCTTTGATTCTCCTTTTACCCTGGTTCTCATATTAACTGACCCTGAAACCTCTTTAGAACTTTCTCCTGGACCACTTTGCTGGTGCTCAAGGTTGCTCCCAATTGGTCCCTTGTTTTGTTACATCATCAACCGCTCACCCACGAGACCCCAACTTGAAAAATAACACCTGTCTCAATTTTTTCTTCATCACCCCACAAATTACTTGTCAGTGACTGGAGAGATTTGGATGGTTAGAGGAGGGGGCTGTAAAAAAAAAAAGAGAAAAAAGTTGATGGATAAAAATATAATTTTACCTCAGTTCTAATCCGGGTCTTCCAGGAGTAACCTTTGACCCCGAATGCCTGCGTGGTATGCTGAGCAGATCTGGAGGTGCCTCCGTTTCCCTCATCCTAAGAAGCAATCAGGGTGCAGCGCTATCAGCGCAGCGGCTGGAAGATCCTAAGCTCCCTCTCCACGGTAAGTGCAGCAGCCAGAGCCAGAGGAAATAGCAAAGTGCAGCCAACCACAGAGCGGACCGCAGCATCCCAGCGCGGCTCTGTGATAAAGCGTCGCTTTACGCTGCCACAACGCGAGGCCATCGCAGCGCGTCTGAACTAACAACAGGGGCTGGCGCACACAGGCACCGGGCATCTTCAGCGTCCTGGTTTATGACAGAAATGGGCCGTGCCCGCAAGGTCAGACCAAGAAGCATGTCTCTGTTGGAGAGATCGAGGGACAGAGCAACACCATTTCATGCTCAAAGCACAGCTCTGATATTCCAGGGAAATAATGAACAGCATTTTAATGCGTCATTCTCTCCATTTTGTCAATGAAAACAACGTTTAAAATTCACGTTTACTTTCAACTGGTTAATGAAACCGAGAGGAAAAAAGTAGTCAGGGATGCTGGATTTTACACACACACACACACACACACACACACACACACACACACACACACACACACACACACACACACACACACACACACACACACACACACACACACACACACACACAACTTTAAATTGTGCTCAGTGGAGCACAGACAAATCTGTAAAAAAAGATAAATTGCCTTTGGTTGGTCTCTGTATCAAAAATGAGAACTCTCTTGGTCTGCTTTCACTTGAAAATCAAAGTGATGTTTGAGAGCAGAACTGCGATAACAGCTCTTCCCTGTGAACTAGTTTACATTCCCGACTGACCACTTAAAATTCCAGTGACCATCAAGGCAAATTATCACATTAAGCAGCAAAAACATTTGAACTAATTTGCCAATTAATGGATTACCAATGAATGGATTACCATTTATTACTGTAAATACTTCAGAAATTACCAGATGACATGCCACTACTGTTAGTTTCATCATGATGTTTATTTAGGCCTGCACTTATGGATGAATTCCCAAGACAAACACCAGAAAAAACACATAATTTACATTTGGGAAAGAAATATAGTTGGACAACAGTGTGCATGATCACACAGACAGACATACAGGTTCGGGTTCAAATTTCAAATGAACTTAACCTCATAAAGTCAAGTGGTTGTTTTTTTGAGCTCACCTAACTGTGCTTGTGAAGAAAAAAAGCAACACTACCAAGTACTCTGCTCTAGTAGTGTTTTAACTAAGTGCACTACACCGAGGGCTACATCTCTACTCTGCTCTAGTAGTGTGTTAACTAAGTGCACTACACTGAGGGCTACATCTCTACTCTGCTCTTAGTAGTGTTTTAACTAAGTGCACTACACCGAGGGCTACATCTCTACTCTGCTCTAGTAGTGTTTTAACTAAGTGCACTACACCGAGGGCTACATCTCTACTCTGCTCTAGTAGTGTGTTAACTAAGTGCACTACACTGAGGGCTACATCTCTACTCTGCTCTTAGTAGTGTTTTAACTAAGTGCACTACACCGAGGGCTACATCTCTACTCTGCTCTAGTAGTGTTTTAACTAAGTGCACTACACCGAGGGCTACATCTCTACTCTGCTCTAGTAGTGTGTTAACTAAGTGCACTACACCGAGGGCTACATCTCTACTCTGCTCTAGTAGTGTGTTAACTAAGTGCACTACACCGAGGGCTACATCTCTACTCTGCTGTAGTAGTGTTTTAACTAAGTGCACTACACCGAGGGCTACATCTCTACTCTGCTTTAGTAGTGTTTTAACTAAGTGCACTATACCGAGGGCTACATCTCTACTCTGCTTTAGTAGTGTTTTAACTAAGTGCACTACACCGAGGGCTACATCTCTACTCTGCTCTAGTAGTGTGTTAACTAAGTGCACTACACCGAGGGCTACATCTCTACTCTGCTTTAGTAGTGTTTTAACTAAGTGCACTACACCGAGGGCTACATCTCTACTCTGCTCTAGTAGTGTGTTAACTAAGTGCACTACACCGAGGGCTACATCTCTACTCTGCTCTAGTAGTGTGTTAACTAAGTGCACTACACTGAGGGCTACATCTCTACTCTGCTCTAGTAGTGTGTTAACTAAGTGCACTATACCGAGGGCTACATCTCTACTCTGCTGTAGTAGTGTGTTAACTAAGTGCACTACACCGAGGGCTACATCTCTACTCTGCTCTAGTAGTGTGTTAACTAAGTGCACTACACCGAGGGCTACATCTCTACTCTGCTCTAGTAGTGTGTTAACTAAGTGCACTATACCGAGGGCTACATCTCTACTCTGCTGTAGTAGTGTGTTAACTAAGTGCACTACACTGAGGGCTACATCTCTACTCTGCTCTAGTAGTGTGTTAACTAAGTGCACTACACCGAGGGCTACATCTCTACTCTGCTCTAGTAGTGTGTTAACTAAGTGCACTACACCGAGGGCTACATCTCTACTCTGCTCTAGTAGTGTGTTAACTAAGTGCACTACACCGAGGGCTACATCTCTACTCTGCTCTAGTAGTGTGTTAACTAAGTGCACTACACCGAGGGCTACATCTCTACTCTGCTCTAGTAGTGTGTTAACTAAGTGCACTACACCGAGGGCTACATCTCTACTCTGCTCTAGTAGTGTGTTAACTAAGTGCACTACACCGAGGGCTACATCTCTACTCTGCTCTAGTAGTGTGTTAACTAAGTGCACTACACCGAGGGCTACATCTCTACTCTGCTCTAGTAGTGTGTTAACTAAGTGCACTACACCGAGGGCTACATCTCTACTCTGCTCTAGTAGTGTGTTAACTAAGTGCACTACACTGAGGGCTACATCTCTACTCTGCTGTAGTAGTGTGTTAACTAAGTGCACTACACCGAGGGCTACATCTCTACTCTGCTCTTAGTAGTGTGTTAACTAAGTGCACTACACCGAGGGCTACATCTCTACTCTGCTCTAGTAGTGTGTTAACTAAGTGCACTATACCGAGGGCTACATCTCTACTCTGCTGTAGTAGTGTGTTAACTAAGTGCACTACACCGAGGGCTACATCTCTACTCTGCTCTAGTAGTGTGTTAACTAAGTGCACTACACTGAGGGCTACATCTCTACTCTGCTGTAGTAGTGTGTTAACTAAGTGCACTACACCGAGGGCTACATCTCTACTCTGCTCTGAGTAGTGTTTTAACTAAGTGCACTACACCGAGGGCTACATCTCTACTGTGCTCTAGTAGTGTGTTAACTAAGTGCACTACACTGAGGGCTACATCTCTACTCTGCTGTAGAAGTGTGTTAACTAAGTGCACTACACTGAGGGCGGTGGTGGTAGAGGCGAGTTTCCCCCTCATCATTGTAAAGCGCTTTGAGTATCTAGAAAGGCGCTATATAAATGCCATGCATTATTATTATTATTACAGCACAGAGTGTATCAGGAACAGCACAGTGACTATGTACATGGGGCACAGTGTTTATACATACAGCACAGAGTGTATCAGGAACAGCACAGTGACTATGTACATGGGGCACAGTGTTTATACATACAGCACAGAGTGTATCAGGAACAGCACAGTGACTATGTACATGGGGCACAGTGTTTATACATACAGCACAGAGTGTATCAGGAACAGCACAGTGACTATGTACATGGGGCACAGTGTTTATACATACAGCACAGAGTGTATCAGGAACAGCACAGTGACTATGTACATGGGGCACAGTGTTTATACATACAGCACAGAGTGTATCAGGAACAGCACAGTGACTATGTACATGGGGCACAGTGTTTATACATACAGCACAGAGTGTATCAGGAACAGCACAGTGACTATGTACATGGGGCACAGTGTTTATACATACAGCACAGAGTGTATCAGGAACAGCACAGTGACTATGTACATGGTGCACAGTGTTTATACATACAGCACAGAGTGTATCAGGAACAGCACAGTGACTATGTACATGGGGCACAGTGTTTATACATACAGCACAGAGTGTATCAGGAACAGCACAGTGACTATGTACATGGTGCACAGTGTTTATACATACAGCACAGAGTGTATCAGGAACAGCACAGTGACTATGTACATGGGGCACAGTGTTTATACATACAGCACAGAGTGTATCAGGAACAGCACAGTGACTATGTACATGGGGCACAGTGTTTATACATACAGCACAGAGTGTATCAGGAACAGCACAGTGACTATGTACATGGGGCACAGTGTTTATACATACAGCACAGAGTGTATCAGGAACAGCACAGTGACTATGTACATGGGACACAGTGTTTATACATACAGCACAGAGTGTATCAGGAACAGCACAGTGAATATGTACATGGGGCACAGTGTTTATACATACAGCACAGAGTGTATCAGGAACAGCAAAGTGACTATGTACATGGGGCACAGTGTTTATACATACAGCACAGAGTGTATCAGGAACAGCAAAGTGACTATGTACATGGGGCACAGTGTTTATACATACAGCACAGAGTGTATCAGGAACAGCACAGTGACTATGTACATGGGGCACAGTGTTTATACATACAGCACAGAGTGTATCAGGAACAGCACAGTGACTATGTACATGGGGCACAGTGTTTATACATACAGCACAGAGTGTATCAGGAACAGCACAGTGACTATGTACATGGGACACAGTGTTTATACATACAGCACAGAGTGTATCAGGAACAGCACAGTGAATATGTACATGGGGCACAGTGTTTATACATACAGCACAGAGTGTATCAGGAACAGCAAAGTGACTATGTACATGGGGCACAGTGTTTATACATACAGCACAGAGTGTATCAGGAACAGCAAAGTGACTATGTACATGGGGCACAGTGTTTATACATACAGCACAGTGTATCAGGAACAGCACAGTGACTATGTACATGGGGCACAGTGTTTATACATACAGCACAGAGTGTATCAGGAACAGCACAGTGACTATGTACATGGGGCACAGTGTTTATACATACAGCACAGAGTGTATCAGGAACAGCACAGTGACTATGTACATGGGGCACAGTGTTTATACATACAGCACAGAGTGTATCAGGAACAGCACAGTGACTATGTACATGGGGCACAGTGTTTATACATACAGCACAGAGTGTATCAGGAACAGCACAGTGACTATGTACATGGGGCACAGTGTTTATACATACAGCACAGAGTGTATCAGGAACAGCACAGTGACTATGTACATGGGGCACAGTGTTTATACATACAGCACAGAGTGTATCAGGAACAGCACAGTGACTATGTACATGGGGCACAGTGTTTATACATACAGCACAGAGTGTATCAGGAACAGCACAGTGACTATGTACATGGGGCACAGTGTTTATACATACAGCACAGAGTGTATCAGGAACAGCACAGTGACTATGTACATGGGGCACAGTGTTTATACATACAGCACAGAGTGTATCAGGAACAGCACAGTGACTATGTACATGGGGCACAGTGTTTATACATACAGCACAGAGTGTATCAGGAACAGCACAGTGACTATGTACATGGGGCACAGTGTTTATACATACAGCACAGAGTGTATCAGGAACAGCACAGTGACTATGTACATGGGGCACAGTGTTTATACATACAGCACAGAGTGTATCAGGAACAGCACAGTGACTATGTACATGGGGCACAGTGTTTATACATACAGCACAGAGTGTATCAGGAACAGCACAGTGACTATGTACATGGGGCACAGTGTTTATACATACAGCACAGAGTGTATCAGGAACAGCACAGTGACTATGTACATGGGGCACAGTGTTTATACATACAGCACAGAGTGTATCAGGAACAGCACAGTGACTATGTACATGGGGCACAGTGTTTATACATACAGCACAGAGTGTATCAGGAACAGCACAGTGACTATGTACATGGGGCACAGTGTTTATACATACAGCACAGAGTGTATCAGGAACAGCACAGTGACTATGTACATGGGGCACAGTGTTTATACATACAGCACAGAGTGTATCAGGAACAGCACAGTGACTATGTACATGGGGCACAGTGTTTATACATACAGCACAGAGTGTATCAGGAACAGCACAGTGACTATGTACATGGGGCACAGTGAATTCCATGCATGTGCGTTTATTTGATCATTCGGGAGCAGTTTCCGGAGCTGGAGCTTTAGCAGACGGGGAGCTGCCTTGGAATAATTAGGGGGTTAAATGGCACCCGGCCACACAAGAGGGCATAGCTGCGCCACTGCCCCTCGCTCTCTGGTGGGGTCAAAGGTCAGGAGACTTTTCAGGAAAAGTCAATTTCTCAAGTGCCCAAAACAGGTGGCAGCTCTGCACTGTTTACCAGAACTAAATCAAGGAAGTTGAAAAAAGCAAAGGCCACGACTCACAGGAAAGATGGAGGGAAGAATCCCCCCCGGCCCGTGTTCTTAACCTGGCCTCTCGCACACAGGCCAAACTGTAAAAGTAACAGCTTTACACTGCACTCTGGGAAATAAAATTAGCTCCCATCGTCAAAGTAGACTTGAAAAATGTTGCTTTGGGCATCAGTCATTAGTAAAAGTCTTATAGAAGCAAAAAGAAAAAAAAGTCAGCTTTATTCTGATGTAGTGCTACCTAAAAGAATGTCCATCAAACTTAACCAAATTAATAAGAATCAGTGTCCACCCAATAATAAGAGGGATGCTCTACGACATATGTGGATGAAAGAAACCATCATTGTGGGCCTTTGTACAAAAATGTGTTTGTGTTAAACAGAATAATGAATGTGTGTACATTCATTCAGCTGGTGACAGACTGGTAATTAGTCAGTGATGTGTAAAGCACTGTGCTTAAACAGCCCATCATGAAGCAAGGATCACACGAAAACTATTCATTTGAACGGAAAATATGGGTATTTCTGCTGGAAAGGCCTTGGAATCAAACATAGGAGTGTCTGGAAAGTTTGGAAGACCGCGCTCTTCTCCAAACATCTGCAAAGCATTTCTGGCATTCCAAATGACTGCTCACGCAGCAGCCATGTCTTAATTGCACCTGTGCTGGGCAGATGTATTCATGTTACAAAAGGCCGCCATGGATCATCATTCCTAAACTTAAAGCCATAAACTACGGTGCCTTTCATAATTATTGTGAAGACTCCCTGCTAAAATGTCAAATGCAGCATTGCTGAGCTGTGAAAAATGCAGCTTCTAGCTCCATCAGTTCCATGGCACATAACGGTAACCGAAATTTGGAAATGGCTTCGCTCTTTAAGGTATGATTCCCAAGTTTAGGTCATCACCATGTTCCTTACTGGTTCTTTTTCTCTCCTGGCACCTCGTCGTCTGTGTGGTAAAGACGTGGTTCACCTCTCGGCTTAGCGGCAATGCTCTGGCCTTCTCCGATGTCAGGAGAAGATTTATGTGAAAAAGGAGCAGACTAGCGCTAGAGGTCAAGCTTGGCAGAGCACTGCACTATGGGGCCTGAGTCGTTTAGCCGGCACTGTAAACAAACAGAGGGGGAGGAACGCAAACAGGGCGGGGGGGGGGGGGCAGGGGGGCCGGCCGCGCACCTGCAGGAGGGCCCGCCGCGCTCAAACACGTCCTGTCCCTGGGGTGAGACACGGTGGTTTCCCTTTCACTACCACGCAACGCGTTAACGACGGCAGCTGCGGCAGCGGAGTAGGCCCGGGGGCAAGGTCGCCCAGCAGACCAAAGGAAACAGAGAGAGGATTGTTTTCACTGCTGCAGAGAAAACAGCAGCCAGGAGGGCACTCTGACTCCCAGCTGTGGCACGGACCAACCCCGAATTAACACTATAAAGGGCCCGCTGTGCCTTGCGTCCACACCCGAACCAAGCCTGGCCTGGCCAGGCACTGCTTGCAACTGGACTTTATACTGTATGATAAACATTAACACTTTGAACATATTCTCTGCTCAGAGTCTAAGGTGCAAAAAAACATCTCTCTTGTCTCAGTGGACAGGGTCTATATCTGCTGTGTTTGTGTCTCGGCTAAATTTTTTTTGAACTTTAAAGCAATGCATAGTGTGTAGAGATGTACACACACATTATGGACTGCAGATCATTTCAATATTTAGAATAAAGATGTATAAGAAAATACTACAAGTGAAAAAATATTTCATCAATAATCATAACAACAATTTTAAAAAATACTCATAATTTAAACAGCAGTGTAAAGCTATAGTTGCTGATAAACCACATAAATAAGTGCATGCTTCGATACATGCAAGGCCATTTTATACAGCCAATTACACTGACTTTATCACTGTAATCACCACTTAAATGCTAACGCTACATTCATCAAGGCCTTCAGCAAACTATTGCTAAAAATACAATCACATAATGCATGCAGTGTTGTTTCTGATTTGCAAAACACGCTTCTCTGCACTTTTTAAACAATGTTTCCTTTTCATTTGCATTCATAAAAAAGGAAATATTATGTGGGGGGAAAAAAACAAACAAAAAAACTTTTTCACTGTCCTTCACTGCATCTCTCTCTCTCTCTCTCTCTCTCTCTCTCTCTCTCTCTCTCTCTCTCTCTCTCGTGCAATTTCTCGTGGACATTGAATGTCCACATTAATCATCAGCCAGGGTTCATATCCTCCAATCTAATACTTATTGTAATATGTATAGTAGACTCTTCCGTCCTTTGCTTATCAAATGCCGTCTACATTTATTTTCACCCTGTTTCTTATTCTTCTTCTTTGCTAAAATTTGAAAACCTTATATGAGTTAGCAAATAATTAATTTTTTGTTTAAAATGCTTTAGCTTCAAAGTGTTGATTTGGACTGATATACTATAAGTATGTTATATAGTTTCTCTTAAAACTCCTTGAATTCCCACATTTGTGTTATTGATGTAAATAAATTCAAGCCTTTGCTACAATAGAGTGGAAATTAACTGGGATCTGTGTATCAAAATTACTGTAGGGTCACTTAAAACTTCCATACATCATTTACATAATTCCACAAAATTCCAAAGGATTGAATTTGCCTCAGGGTGTTGGATATGTATTAATTTATTTATATAAAAACTTATTTTTAATTTGAATTTTTATTTTGCATAAAGTTAAAAAAAGAGAAACTCACAGAATTAGCTTGTAACAGGTGATTAAAGTATTGATCCAAGCTTTCAGTTAAAGTTAAACCCTCAAGATCGCCAATACATAATTTATTATTCTAGGCCTGAACCATAAAAAATGCATTGTCTTTTTTAATTTAATTTTAGGCATTTATATGAAAGATTTTGTAAATCCATCTGGCGATGCAAGCAAACAAAAAAGGCTTTATGAAAATGTGTTACAAAAAAGCTTAATTTTCTCCTACAGAGGTTTTGTTTATTTTTATACAATTAAAAATGTTTTGTAAAAATGTGAGAGTGTGTGTGTGTATAGATACAGAGAGGACAGCGAGTACTACATAAATATTGAATTGGTCAGAGCTGTTTCAGTGGAATGGTCAACCCCGAAGAAACAGCTTATTCTTACTAATGTACTTTTCATCAGGTCTGTATAAAAATAAAAACATAAAGGTCACATGGTAATCACTGGAGACATTTTCAAAGAGTTCCCAGTAAGACCGCTGGCATGTTCACATGCAGGACACATACCAAACATACACTGGAGAGTCCCACATATGTGCATTTGGAAAAGACCTGGGTGAAATGCGGCACACATTTGACATTCTTTCAAGTACATTTTAATCATTGTTTTTGAAATAAACAAAAGTACATTTAGAAAATTGCACCTTTATTTTGAATCATAACAAATTATAACTTTATGCATTTATGCATCTGTGAAATTACTGAAAATATAATAGTACTTTATTTCACATTTATAAGCTTATAAGAATCCATGTTATACTTCAAAAACACCAGGCTTTGAAAGAGACTGAGCGTGAGCAGAGATTGTAATCAGTACTGTCTGAAAGCTTCATGTGAAAAATATTGTTCTAGGGCTTTGAAACTAGATTTAACCCCTTTGAAATGCAATTATTATGTATTCTATAGAAGTGTTTGATGAGATTGTTTGAGATTTATGAGTGTTTGAAAACTATTTGCAAAATAGCATGTACTACGTTTTTTTTAAATATGAATTTTTCAACTTTAAAAGTATTTAAAAATATACAGTATATTTGATAAAGTAATCTCAAATAGGTTAAGGTTAATATATTTAATACTATGTTGCAATTTAAGTGATATTTAAGTGATATTTACACAACCATAACAAAGCTTAATAATGAGAATAGGCCATTCAGCCAACCGAGGCTCATCGCAGAACACAGTCTGATTGCATCAGGCACTGTGTTAAGCCAGATTTATGCTTCTACTATGAATCCTGGTAAGGCGATTTCTGCATTATATACAGACTATCTGAAGATTGCCTTGAAGTAGTTAAAGCCCACATCTCATCTTAGGCCTGTATTTGCAAAACATTGCATGCTGTCTCCATTAGGTGAGTTAGTCATACTGAATGCTGAACTCGCCGAACTGTGTCAGTGAACAAAAACGTGTTACTTTTATTGTTAGTCAGAGTTAATTAAGGACAAATGTTGATCGAATTGAAATGTGTCTGTTAATAAACAAGACTTTTTACTACTTAATAAATATGGATCATGGCTTATTTTGATCCCTGGAACAAGTTTTGTTGCCCTTCTATGTACTTTTTTTAGAGCTTCTACATTCTTATAATGTAGTCCTGGAGCCGAAAGCAGTAGGCTACGTATTAGTGTATGATGACCTGCATGTACTACTTTGCATCTTCTAATATTGCATTTAATTTGCAAGGTGTCTTTCAATGTTGGATTCTGATTAACCGGGTCATCTGGGAGATATGCGAGGCCCTGTGCGAATTTGGTGGCACAAGGCCTTTATCATGATGCACTACATACACATGCAACATGTCTTTTTTTCTCAGGTATGATACATTGTAACAAATGTGCTCATCATGCGGTCGGTGAGCTAAAAACAGATGGGGCAGAAAACAGAAAACTGATTAAAGGCGTGATTTCCGCGGGGGACGCATCCCCCTCAATGTCTGAGAAAGCCGTACCTGTCCCCCCAATGTTGCATTGAAACTTGGCCGGATGTAGGCAGGGCACTGCCCTTCTTCCCCAAACTACAGAAATATTAAAGGCAAACTGTAATCACTTTTATATTACAACTTTCACAACCAAGCGTGGACATAGCACGAGAAAATTAAGAATTACTCACATGTGTATTATATATTGTCTGTTCAACAAACATCTCAGCTTCATGGTTGTGTACAGTAGCCCATGAACATATCAAACCTGTGCAGAAAATGTATTGCAAACACTGTTAATTAAGTTATATGTGGTACTTTCTTTGGTAGTAGTATTGTGTTCTTTTGTGATATGCAAAGACGGGAAACATGCTGGGAAACATGCCTGTGTATGTTGTCGCCCTGTCTCTATTTTTTATCATGTGATTATTCGGAATAATGTAACTGTTAGCTAGTTTTGGTGGTGAAATTTGAGCATCAGATAGTTAGCTAGCGTAGTGAGGAAGATAGCAAAAAGCTACAATTTCGGTTAACGATAACCGTAATCCACATGCACTGTTTCAAAAAGTGAAAGCGCCAGATATAGCTCCAAAACTATAGCCTACTGTATATAATTGTATCTAACCTATTGGTTATATGACACTATATCCTGATATTTTTAGCTAGCTAAACTAATTTTTAAATGCTAAAATGTGGAAATCTCCATTTAATGCACTTCTGCAATTTGATTCTGCCACTGGGCTTGTAAACACATCCTGTAATAAAGGCTATCTAACAAAACCTGTGCTTCAAGATTGTTTAAATGACAAAATATGCGTATTGCAGAACTTTGCCATAAATAGCGTATTCTATGAGTGTGGGTGTGGAGAATGGAGAGTAAGCTACATACAGTATATCCACAATTTTAAATCATCATTGTGCACAAATGTCCAATAGTCAGTTTCAAGGAAAATCTTCCATCCCATCTATTTTCAGCTCACCAACCGCCACTGTAATGGAATAATATAGCTACTAGTATTTAGATTATCTTACAACCATGGTTATTAGGATTTACCATTTATAAAGCAGTCATACCCCAATGCATACTCTGGCATCCACAATTGCACCATGCAAAAACACCAGTGTCAAACATGCACCTAATGGTCACTATTTGATTTGACCTGTTTGATGTACTAATAATAAATATGATTTCACGTGTGAACATTTATAAATTAAAGGTAGACCCTTGGGATATGATGTAGAGGCAAAATGAGCGGGAAGACACCAGAGAAAAATGAGAGGCTGTACTCAAAAAACGATGCTATGAACATGCGATAGATTTGCCTCGTGTATTGCATCGTTCTTATGTTTTGTGTCGTGCTCATTGGGTCTCATTCATGAAATGTTCCTAAATATGCATGTACATTTACGTACGAAAACTTCACGATTCATCAAACTGTGCGGGAAAGGCAGATTTGTTCATATTCCGTGTGTATGTTCATACATGCCGATTCATCGTAAATCACAAGCGCATTCACCTTACTTTGCAATTAGCATCAATCCACGCCCATGAATAGCCTTATATGGAAGTTGTCACTTCCATTTAAAGGTGCATACAAAGTCAAAATGGCCCAGAAAAAGCAAAAGAAATAATTATTCCGACACTGAAACTTATTAGCAGAAGGGAAAAAAAATAGTTTAGTATCATTTCGGTGTCATAAAGTAAATATTAAAATAGCCTACATGGTAAAGTAAAAATACCTGGCAGGATATAACATGCAGAAAATACAGATCACACAAACTGTTAAAGTTCAAGTCTTTTTGCACCAGACGAGCGCTTTGCCTCCATCTGCCAAGCACTACGGCCTTTCTGGCAGCCTGGAAATAAATAAAATAATTTATTTATTAATTTTATGATTTTGTTGGTGTTCTGTGTGTGGCTTTAAATCTCCTATCCTCTAGTGATGGAAAAAGGTAGTTAGGAATCTATAATCTGACACAGGCAGCCTATGCATGATCCTTAACATGCATTCTCTCCTAAGGAGCCAACTCCTCCAACAGCACAAGATCAGCCATTACAACACTGGCAATACAGACCTATATGTTACGATCCTGATACGGGACGAACCCAAGTGCAACGACCAGGAGACAGATTACAGAAAGTGGAACTTTATTAAGCGTTGGGGTGGTCCCAAAGCTGTACACGGGAGCAAAACAGGTTAGTTAGTTAACACAGGATAGCGTCCAACTGAGGACTGCTCCAAGCCGGAGCTGGACTTGAAGAAACACGGAACTGTTCCAAGCCGGAACTGGACTTGAACGGAGGTGTCTAAAACACCGGAACTGGACTGGAACTGGACTGGAACTGGACTGGAAACTGGATCGGAACTGGACTGGAAACTGGACCGGAAGGTCCACTCAGGAAACGGGAACGGCACGGAACTTGTTCCAAGCCGGAACTGGACTTGAACGGAGGTGTATAAAACACCGGAACTGGACTGGAACTGGACTGGGAACTGGACTGGAAACTGGACCGGGAGGTCCACTCAGGAAACGGGAACGGCACGGAACTTGTTCCAAGCCGGAACTGGACTTGAACGGAGGTGTATGGAACGCCGGACCTGGACTGGAACTGGACTGGAAACTGGACCGGAAGGTCCACTCAGGAACACAGGGGACGGCACGGAACTTGTTCCAAGCCGGAACTGGACTTGAACGGAGGTGTCTAAAACACCGGAACTGGACTGGAACTGGACTGGAAACTGGACTGGAGCTGGACTGGAAACTGGATCGGAACTGGGCTGGAACAGGACTGGAAACTGGACCGGGTAGCTTGAGTAACCGGGCAGAAAGCAGAGGTTAAAGGCAGGGTGTTGTGACAGGACTGTAGCTGGTGAATGCACCGCCGAGTTGGAAGGTGCGGCGTAGCTCGGGCAATACTGGCGTAAGCCGGCTGGCATGCAGAGGTCCTGGTACCGCAACACGAGTACGGGAGGTACGTAACACGGGGAGGACAAACACAGCTGCGGGAAGACTGGAACTGCGGCGTCTGGAGGTTTTGAAGGGAAACAGGTAAATGCATGCAGCAGCGAAAGATTAGCAGAGATAGCTACCAGTCAGGAAACCAGGCGAACAGGTATGAACCAGCAGGCTCACAAACACTGGACCAGAAACGGGATACGAAACAAACACGGTAGGTTAGTCAACGAACTGGCGCTGAATAGCAGCCAGCCAGGGGTTTAAATGGTGCAGGAAGTGAAGGAGAAAACGAGAAACAGGTGTGATGTTAAATCAGGAGTGATTGCCGAAGCACAGCAGTGAGGAATGTGAGTAACGAGAGGGGCGAGTGATAGGCGGAAGCTAACGTGGAAAATGAAACCAAAAGTACCCGAGGGAGACGCCCAGTCCACAGCCAGGAGGGAAACACGGACAAGGGATCCAACATGACACGGAAGGAAACAAGGAAAACATGGAAAACGGACAGGACGGGAACGGAACGTTACAGTACCCCCCCCTCAATGTACGCCACCTGGCGTACCCGGAGGCCTGGTCTTGTCAGGGAACTGTTCGTGGAAGTCTTGGATTACTGAATGATCCAAGATCAGGCTCTTGTGGAGCCACGACCTCTCCTCAGGACCGTACCCCTCCCAGTCGACGAGGTATTGGAAACCCCGGCCCCTGCGGCGGATATCAATAACACGGTTCACCGTGTAGGCCGGGGCGTTGTCAACAACTCGGACGGGAGGAGGCGGGATGGTAGGGGTACTGAGGGGGCTGGAGGAGACAGGCTTAACCTGGGACACATGAAACACAGGGTAAACTTTGAGGGAGGCGGGGAGGGAAAGTTTAACAGACACCGGGTTAACTAGACAAATGATGGGGAAGGGACCAATAAAACGGGGCTGAAGCTTTCTGGATGAAGAGGGAAGGGAGATGTTTGCAGTGGAGAGCCAGACCTGCTGACCGGCCCTATACTGTGGGGCTGCGGTCCTGTGAAGGTCCGCCAGACGTTGGGAGCGGGAATTGGCGTGAAGGAGTGCGGTGCGTGTGAGTCTCCAAATGTTTTTACAACGAAGGACATGGGCCCTAACAGAGGGGACAGCTATCTCGGCCTCCTGGGTCGACAGAAGAGGGGGTTGATAGCCTAAAGCACACTCAAACGGGGATAGGCCAGTAGAGGCACTCTTAAGGGAGTTATGTGCGTACTCGACCCAGGGGAGAAAACGGCTCCAAGAGGCAGGATTGCGCACTGTAACGCACCGCAGGGCGGCCCCCAGGTCCTGGTTCGCCCTCTCTGCCTGACCATTAGACTGGGGATGAAAACCCGAGGAAAGACTAGGAGAGGCACCCAGGGCTGCACAGAACGCCCTCCAAACTCGGGAGGAGAACTGGGGCCCACGGTCTGACACGATGTCAGAGGGGATCCCGTGCAGCCTGACCACGTGTAGCACCAAGAGCTCAGCGGTTTCAAGGGCGGACGGGAGCTTGGGGAGGGGAACAAAGTGAACCGCCTTGGAGAACCGGTCCACTATTGTCAGAATGACGGTGTTACCTTCTGACAACGGCAGACCGGTTACGAAGTCCACACCAATGTGACTCCAAGGACGGCCAGGGACGGGGAGGGAAAGGAGAAGACCGGAGGGAGGCTGGTGGGAAGCCTTGCTCCTGGCGCACACCGAGCAGGCCAGGACGAAGGCACGGGTATCCCCTTTAAGGGTAGGCCACCAGAAACTCCTCCTGACGAGGGCGATAGTTCTGGCGACACCTGGGTGACATGCCAGGCACGAGGCGTGAACCCATTCGAGGACCTGGGAGCGGACGGAATCGGGGACAAAAAGACAGGAGTTAGGGTTATTGCGGGGGTCCGGTTGGGAAGTCTGGGCGGCCTTCACAATGCCCTCAATCTCCCAGGAGACCGCAGCCACCACACAGGAGGCCGGCAAAATGGGCTCCGGATCAGCAGGACTGGAGGGAGGGGAAAAAATGCGGGACAGGGCATCTGCTTTAATATTACGGGAACCAGGGCGGAAAGAAACAGAGAAATTAAAGCGTGCAAAAAATAACGACCATCTAGCCTGACGAGAATTGAGCCTCTTGGCAGATCTTAAATAAATGAGGTTTTGATGGTCGGTAAAAACAAGAAAAGGGGTACCTGCCCCCTCCAGCCAGTGGCGCCACTCCTCAAGAGCCAGTTTTATCGCCAGCAGTTCCCGATCCCCGACATCGTAGTTCCTCTCGGCGGAGGACAGCCTCCGGGAGAAGAATGCGCAGGGATGGAGCTTGCTATCAGAGGCGGACCGTTGAGACAGAATGGCCCCCACGCCGGTGTCGGAGGCATCCACCTCAACGACAAACTGCCGAGAAGTGTCAGGGTGAAGGAGGATAGGTGCTGAGGAAAACCGAGCCTTGAGTAGCTCGAAAGCTCGCTGGGCATCGGAATTCCAACAGTAAGGCAGGGCAACGGAAGTGAGTTTAGTCAGGGGAGCAGCAATGGAACTGTAATTGCGAATAAAGCGGCGGTAGAAATTTGCAAACCCCAGGAACTGTTGAAGGTGCTTGCGGGAGGTGGGTTGGGGCCATTCTGTCACCGCCTTGATTTTCACAGGGTCCGCCCGGATACTGCCCTCCTCGATAATGAAGCCGAGGAACGGGACCGTGGAAGCGTGGAAGGAACATTTCTCAGCCTTAACAAATAGCTGATTCTCCAACAGCCGCTGGAGAACCTCTCGAACGTGACGGACATGCTCCTGCGGGGATTGAGAAAAAATTAAAATATCATCGATATAAACAAAAACGCTCCTCCCTAGGAGGTCCCGCAGGACGTCGTTCACCATGCTCTGGAAGACTGCTGGGGCGTTAGTAAGGCCGAAAGGGACCACCAGGTATTCGTAGTGGCCCAACGGGGTATTAAAAGCAGTCTTCCACTCGTCCCCCTCACGGATACGCACCAAGTGATACGCATTCCGGAGGTCGAGCTTGGTGAACGTCACAGCTGGAGAGAGGGCTTCAAAGGCGGTGTTAATGAGGGGAAGAGGGTATTTGTTACGGATGGTGACCTGGTTGAGGCCCCGGTAGTCGATGCAGGGTCGCAGGGAGCCATCCTTCTTCCCAACGAAGAAGAACCCTGCACCGACTGGGGATGAAGAGGGACGGATAATACCCGAAGCGAGGGAGTCGTGGATGTATTCCTCCATGGCTAGTTTCTCCGGTCCAGACAGACTGTAGAGGCGTCCCGATGGCAGTTTAGCTCCAGCCAGTAGGTCAATGGCGCAGTCATACGGCCTGTGAGGAGGTAAGGACAGAGCACGTGATTTAGAAAATACTTGCGCGAGGTCGTGATACTCGCTGGGAACATCCGTTAAATCCGGTATAGGTTGCATGGAACAGGGTTTACTGGGCCCCGGAGGGGGTAGTGCAGAACGGAGACAGCTGGCTAGACAATGGGCACTCCACGCCAGGATGCGACCGGCTTTCCAGTCAATATGGGGATTGTGGAGGCGAAGCCAGGTCTGACCTAAAACCAGAGCAGATTGTTGGGAGTTAATCAGTAATAGCTGAATGGACTCCCGATGATTGCCAGATAGAACTAATTGGATAGGAACGGTGGAGTGGGTAACTAACCCCAAACTCCTACCGTCCAGAGCTAGAGCTGCAATGGGTGAAGTGAGACGTTCCGTGGGAATGCCGGCCCTCCTGGCGAAGGTGATATCCATGAAGCTGGCGTCAGCTCCGGAGTCAATTAGGGCCGAAGAAGATAGGGTCTTGTCCCTCCAAAGGAGAGTAGCCTTGAACATGAGGCGGTCCTGGGCAGCATGGTTGGGGACGATGGGGCTCGCCAGTACGCCCAGTCTTACTGGCGAGCCCCTTCTTTTGGGCGAATGGGACAGGAGGCGATCTGATGGCCAGGCTTGCCGCAATAGAAACAGGATCTGGTGCGCTGACGGCGCTGACGCTCCTCGGGATTGACCGCAACTCTGCCCAGTTGCATGGGCTCTTCCTCGGACCCGCCCGTAGGCGCCCGAGATCCAGTGAAGGAGTGTGAATGAACATTAGAGACGACGGAGGGCGAATGACGCCCGGAACTTCCTCCCCGCTCCCGGGCCCGGATGCGGAGACGATTATCGATGGCTATAGCGAGGCTGATGAGGCTATTAAGGGAGTTGGATTCCTCCCGAGTGGCAAGCTGGTCCTTGAGTTCCTCGCTGAGAGCTTGGCGGAAAGCCCCCTGGAGGGAGGCGTCATTCCATCCTGACTCCGCGGCGAGGGTACGAAACTGAATGGCCATTTCTGCGACACTGCGGTTGCCTTGGCGAACTTGAAGCAGACGCTGGGTAGCGTCACGTCCACAGGTCGGGTGTTCAAACACACGTCGCATCTCTGCCGTAAAGGCTGCGAAGTTGCTGCATAACGGAGCCTGGCTGTCCCAGATGGATGTAGCCCACTCCAGGGCGCTCCCTCCCAGGCTGCTCATAATGAACGCGATCTTGCTGGAGTCAGAGGCGAAGGAGGAGGGCTGCATCCGAAACACTATGTCACATTTAAGTAGAAATTCACGACATCTCCCCAACCCCCCGCGATATAACTCGGGGTGTTGTACACGGGGCTCACGGCTGGAAGTGGGAGCCGGTGCCTCCGGATGGGGTTCGGGAGAGGAAGGAGTAGGGTTGGCTGGAATCCGTAGTAGCGGTTGGTGGAGCGAAAGTTGGGATACTTGCTCCGTGATGCCCCTAACTACTTCCAGCACATCATCCAGACGGCGACCCTGTTGGTCGCTGATCGCAGTTTGGCAGGAGAAGGCGTGGCGAATCTGTTCCAGATCGGCTGGGTCCATATTGTAGGCCAGTTCGTTCTGTTACGATCCTGATACGGGACGAACCCAAGTGCAACGACCAGGAGACAGATTACAGAAAGTGGAACTTTATTAAGCGTTGGGGTGGTCCCAAAGCTGTACACGGGAGCAAAACAGGTTAGTTAGTTAACACAGGATAGCGTCCAACTGAGGACTGCTCCAAGCCGGAGCTGGACTTGAAGAAACACGGAACTGTTCCAAGCCGGAACTGGACTTGAACGGAGGTGTCTAAAACACCGGAACTGGACTGGAACTGGACTGGAACTGGACTGGAAACTGGATCGGAACTGGACTGGAAACTGGACCGGAAGGTCCACTCAGGAAACGGGAACGGCACGGAACTTGTTCCAAGCCGGAACTGGACTTGAACGGAGGTGTATAAAACACCGGAACTGGACTGGAACTGGACTGGGAACTGGACTGGAAACTGGACCGGGAGGTCCACTCAGGAAACGGGAACGGCACGGAACTTGTTCCAAGCCGGAACTGGACTTGAACGGAGGTGTATGGAACGCCGGACCTGGACTGGAACTGGACTGGAAACTGGACCGGAAGGTCCACTCAGGAACACAGGGGACGGCACGGAACTTGTTCCAAGCCGGAACTGGACTTGAACGGAGGTGTCTAAAACACCGGAACTGGACTGGAACTGGACTGGAAACTGGACTGGAGCTGGACTGGAAACTGGATCGGAACTGGGCTGGAACAGGACTGGAAACTGGACCGGGTAGCTTGAGTAACCGGGCAGAAAGCAGAGGTTAAAGGCAGGGTGTTGTGACAGGACTGTAGCTGGTGAATGCACCGCCGAGTTGGAAGGTGCGGCGTAGCTCGGGCAATACTGGCGTAAGCCGGCTGGCATGCAGAGGTCCTGGTACCGCAACACGAGTACGGGAGGTACGTAACACGGGGAGGACAAACACAGCTGCGGGAAGACTGGAACTGCGGCGTCTGGAGGTTTTGAAGGGAAACAGGTAAATGCATGCAGCAGCGAAAGATTAGCAGAGATAGCTACCAGTCAGGAAACCAGGCGAACAGGTATGAACCAGCAGGCTCACAAACACTGGACCAGAAACGGGATACGAAACAAACACGGTAGGTTAGTCAACGAACTGGCGCTGAATAGCAGCCAGCCAGGGGTTTAAATGGTGCAGGAAGTGAAGGAGAAAACGAGAAACAGGTGTGATGTTAAATCAGGAGTGATTGCCGAAGCACAGCAGTGAGGAATGTGAGTAACGAGAGGGGCGAGTGATAGGCGGAAGCTAACGTGGAAAATGAAACCAAAAGTACCCGAGGGAGACGCCCAGTCCACAGCCAGGAGGGAAACACGGACAAGGGATCCAACATGACACGGAAGGAAACAAGGAAAACATGGAAAACGGACAGGACGGGAACGGAACGTTACACTATAAGTCATTTTATAGCAAATTTCATTCAATGGTTAAATGTGTGTTTTAATTAGCATATTTAACGTCATATAACATTTTAGTTTAATCAAGTCAGAAAAATAGTAGCCTACTGGTAGGATTAATTAAGTTATGGGTCTAATTAAATAAATGAAGAACCTACAATTGATTAATAGGCTTAATCTAAAGTGCTTGCTTTTCACCGTCGCAATTAGCCTATTATGTTTGCATTGTGCACTTCAAAGGCTACATTTAGTCTTGTGAATTTAACTGAAAATAAAAATAAATTCATAGGCCTATTCTAATTGATATTCAGAAGCTACATTTAGCGGCATTTTGAATATACGGATGCAGTACGCGTAGTCCTGAGCAGGTGTAAATTTTGTTTGTACGTATGAACAATTCTGAGATACAAAAATTTTGATGAATGTCAAAATATGAACAAAATTGCTAATATGAACGATTTACGTGCAATTTCATTCCGCTCACTTTTCATGAATGAGGCCCATTGTGTGCAAGTGTGTGTGCAACTCTCTCCAAGACAATAAGTTTCATTCATTCATTAGCTAGTTATTATCATTCTTAATTTAGTAGATTAAATGATAGCTTGCTAGCTAGCTAGTTAAAAATAGAAATGGAAATTATGATGTTTATTATGGCTAGCTAGCTAGATGCTAACGTCATGCTGACGTAAAACTTTTATCAGAAAAACAAAATAGACCTCTTCAGTTGACAACATTGTGCTCACTCTCCCCTGAATAATGTATGTATTATCTAATATACATAGCACTAGCTATATTTTATTTTGTTTTGTCTATGCAGAAGTTTTCTATCACCTGCCTCACAGCCCGGTTTGTTTACTTCTGATAATGTGCAGATGGATGCTCAAGACATAACAAAGGTCAAAGGTGTTGCTGTGCTGTTACTCAATACACATTCTTTGCTCCGTTTGCATGTGTCTGATGTCATATCCCAGGGTCTATCTTTAAAGGCACAAAATAAAAATAAAAATCCCTGCCTTGTGCGAGGCCCTCACAGGCCTCCCCATTCGACACCCCGCACCCCCAGCTGCTGAGTGCATATTTAATTAATTACATTAATCATATGTTGTATTAACATTGCTATTTTGCTACTAATAATGAAATACATACAAGTAAGGAAGAGCAAAAATCTTCAGTAATTCCTGGGAGACTCACCTGGCTTGTATGGGATGCATTTTATTTTTACTTATTGTATTCATACACATAATGTCAGTTATGTTTACCTTTTCCTATGGCAAAAAAGAAGGAATTAATAAAATGTTTATCTATGGTAAAATCTGTAAAATGCAGTAAACCGTTTGCCTACAATAAACTTGTTTCAAACTTTACACTGTGCAATAATTCAGTAATGACAAAAAATTGTTAGTTTTGTAAACTACCACACCTTACCATGTATAGCCTTTCTTAATATTAACTATGTTGAAATATTGTTAACCATTACTGCAGCATCACTTTTTTATAATCAGTTCCACTTTACAGCCCACATGTGCCGTGGGGATCGGCAATCTAAAGCAGTCTCATTTAAATGAAGATTGATGAGAAATGTTCAGAGAAAAGACTCCTTTAACAAACAATTATGATTACATGGGAAAGTTCTCAACAAAACTAATTTCAACAGCGTAGTTTTTCCTTGTAACAATACTTGGCGGACGTGGCCACGTTTATGTTTAGACAGATCGTATCCGTCGCAATGGAGTGTTTACAATCTTCTCCGTCATGCCACCATCAATTAAATATTGTTTAAGCGCAAGGGAGCAATTCATCCCTCCTCATTCACTCTACTATGTATTTAAAGGCCCTAGGGACTCACTCTGATATTATTATCAGTAGAAATAACTTTCACTGTTGCATTCTCCACCCTCACCCCACACAATATTAATGAATGGTAAGTGGGTGACCATTTGTTAAATCAAATCAAATCAAATCAATATTTATTTATATAGCGCATTTCACAACCAGTTGTCACAATACGCTTCACAGAAAAACCCAGCCTAAACCTCCACAAGAGCAAGCCAAAGGCAACAGTGGCAAGGAAAAACTCCCTGTTGGTCTGTGATATTCCAAGATAATGGGCAAATGAAAATAAGAACATATTATTGCTCTATATTTTTAAACATTTTAACACGTAAATCAAATAAAATTAATCTAGGTATGGGGGAGCTCTTATTTTAAGGCACACTGCAGTATAGGATAAATCATTTCCACCTTTATTATAATAGAAACAAAGAACAATGAAACAGAATATACAGTATATATATATATATATATATATATATATATATATATATATATATATATATATATACTGTATATACATATATATGAATGAATGTCATCTGTTTTATTATTATTATTAATTAATTAATAATTACATCCAATTCCCACCCTAATTTGGACTGTCCAACTATCTGCAACTGCACCTGCATTCATGTGTGAACCCAGCTGCCGATTCCGGAGAGTGTAAACATGCGCATTTCTCTCACCGAAACACATAGTGTCACTAGCTGAAGCTTTTCACATCACAAACTACAGCTGAGCTTGCATAGAGTAGAGTCAGAGGAAGACCTTTCATAAGCGGCTTTAACATGCAGTCCACGGGTGCCCAATCGACCAGAGGGGTCGCTAGATAGTAATAAAACGTGGAGCCCTACATGAATGAACCCTTCCATACCCTGGGCGCCGCAATTGCACGTCGCCCTATGAAGCTACCGGCCACAGTTGGGCCAGATTAAATCCAGGATCATGCCTTAACCAAATGAGAAACCCAGCAGCCCTTAGTTTTTTTTATTATTATTATTATTATTATTATTATTATTATTATTATTATTATTATTATTATTATTATTATTATCTTTTAACATTCCATAATATGCAATGCCTAATCATATCTGTGTAGTGTGGATGAAAAGAGGGCATGTCCATTAACATGTCCAACATCCATGTTATTAACATTCAGCTTCATTCATGTGCTTTAGGGATTATGGTTAGGTATGGGTAGGCTGTATTGGTTAGGTGTATTGTTATGAAGGATTATTCAGATAATCTAAATGATCAAAAAAGGTCATAGACAAGTAAATGAGATACTTGTAATATAAATTGTAATTTAACTTAAGTTTTTTTTTTTTTTACTGAGGACATATGAGGTCATGCTGCACTTCACACACATCTGGGCTGTGATGGACCTTTGCAGATATAAACCCCAAATCAATACTAGTAAAGGCTACCATTGTAGTGCATTTGAAATACAAATACAGCATGTTCTCCGGGCTTAACTGCCTTATTGAAAGTTTTTCACAGCCATCGCTAACTCCAAATAACAAATAAATCTCAAACACAAATAAACACCATAAGTGAAATAACTGAAATTGACACGTAGTAATGTATTGTCCCTTTCTTGCTTTTCCCCGGAATAGGATACTTTTTTTTTGGTTTAGGTAGGCTGTATTTACAGAAAGGATTTATTTTCCTTCAATAACAGCCCCAGCATTTTATTTACAAAAGCTGAATAGCAGGAGAGGATCTGCAAAGAAAGGCAATGGAGAGAGGATGATGATGCCCTTCTCCAAAGGGAGAAAAATGGCTGTGTAAAATGATGATTTGTGTCAAAAAAGGCTTCATTTAATGTTACTCTGAATAATTTACAGACCAACATATCAATAAACTGGCAGTGTCTTCGTAACACTGTGCTGCATGAGCACTGATACTTCCATAGTCATTTCATACATTTCACCAAGAGGACTGGTTTCTAAATTTACTGCCATAAATGTTTGCTTTTAGTTACAAGTGCTGGGCAGGACGCAACTGAAACCATAGCTGCATACCCTGGTGTGATTTCAGATCACATTGTATAATAGGTTGTATGCATGTGACAAGTACTTGTCTTCAAGGTATCATCAATGCCATCTTCTCTGTAAAAGACACAACAAATGGTGAGTTGTGTTATATATTCTGTTGAGTTCTGGGAAGTCTGGTGGGCCCTTAAAACCTTTTAACACATACAAAGCTAATAACACAACCAATAATTGATGCAAAACAAATACCGTGACCAATCATTGTTCTGTTTTTAATAAAGGATTGCACACTTGATGATGTTAACAGAAAGTGCTGCAATAGCCTAGTTAATGGCCCACAATGTTTCATGATGTTCACAGTGCTTATCACAAAAAATAAATCTGCAGTGCAGCCGCATAGGCACAAGGGAAAGTTTGTACACATACTCTGGAGTTTGCGTACACATAAGAATGTTTCCACGTCAGTTTATAAATCTCAGTTTGTGCAACGATTTCATTGTATGATCAAATCAATGGAATTTAGGATCAAATCTGTGCGCATGAATGTTTTATAAATTAATCCCTGGTCTATATGGCAAATGCATTCACAGAACCTTTATATGCGGTCATATGCATGGCATAAGGGGGAATATAATATTTCATAAGCATAGATACACATTCAGATTAATATTAAATATGCAATCATAAGTTGATATGTAGAATGTATCAAATGTGCTTAGACCCTACACCCGTAATGCGTGGTATCAATTCAATTTGTGTAATTAAAAGACCACAATAGTATCAGATACTTGATTCTTTATTATGACATATGGTATAAGAACAAAACTATGAGACAGGTGTCATGAAGTCATGTTTGGTCACTGAAAAACATAATGGCACTAATTAAAAATGCAAGACTTCTATGCTTTCATTATAAGTTTTGTATTCAAAATTAGTTTGTACATACTGTATTCTCCATTCATGTTTAAACATTCTTATAACCAGTTACAAGCGCATTATCACATTTTCCTACCACTAGTAAAGTGAACCAAAGTTTGCATTCAAAACAGTTAAATGTCACATTGCTTAAGTGTTCTTTATTTAGTAGTAAGTAATGACAATTTTATAAAAAATTTAAGTTGTATCCACCAATTTAAGTAAAGTGATATTGAACGTTTGCATTTAAAATTCTTTGTTTCGATTTTATTTGACATTTCAATTATGGTAACAATAATCAGCCCTACTTATTTTGGGTAGAAAGACTCCTGGTTATTGTTACCATAATTCACCACAATTACCCAGCATGCCATGTGGGTTTGAGGCAAGTAGTAGACATTGATGCACAGGCATTTGGAAAAATTACCATTAAAGGTAGTCAGCACAGTATGTGTGCAAATACCAACCTTTCTGTAACATAGCTCTGAAATTGTGTCATGGCAGTAGCTGTCCAGTGTTGTTGTTTGGCTGCAAAGTGAAGCTGCATTACTCTCTCTCGTGCAGCGGTGTTGGTGTGTGGGAGGGACTGTGGAGGAGTACGGGGCGGCAAAGTGAAGCTGCAGTACTCTCTCTCGTGCAGCGGTGTTGGTGTGCGGGAGGAACTGTGGAGGAGTACAGGGCTGCAAAGTGAAGCTGCTATACTCTCTCATGCAGCGATGTTGGTGTGCGGGAGGGACTGTAGAGGAGTACGAGGCCTGTTTGAACAAGCCCTTCACAGTGGGCCCTTAAAATGATTTTCTCCTTCCCCCCTTCTCCCTCCCTGACAATTGCTCCACTGGTAGAGCATACTCTACGCTCTTTAATACCAAATTAATGCCTGCCCCTTTCTTTTAAATGAGAAAGGCAGAGGAATGCTGACAGGCCTGATTGTGCCGGAGAAGAAGGAGAGAGAGAGAAATTAAACCGCATTAAAAATACTGAACATCGCATAAAAATCCTGCCACCACAATTGGTGCTAATTGGCAGATAATCCAGCGGTCTCTGGCGCTTTAATGCGAGGACGAGCAGGAGGACGCCTGCCATGCCGTCTCCGCCGCGACTCCGAGGTCAAACCGCGCTGGCGGGGAGGATAAGCCGCGGCATTGTCACCACTTCCACTCCGAACACGACCTTCACAAGAGTGTCATTCGCCCCCTCTTCCCAATCCCTGCACCATGTGCTTTAATAGGCACATAATTAAAAGCTGCAAAGAGCGTACTCCCCCACACGACTTTCAAAAACAGAGGCAAAACCCACATCTCCCCAAAGGTCATTGTCAAACTTTTTTGTTCATTTGTTTTGTTTTTGAATAAGCAACAAAATGGGTTGCAGTTTGCTTCATCTATTGTTCAACCTATATATACTGTATATTCATGCATTTGCATTTGTGTAGCAAAATGGTTAGGGAAATGGGCACCTAACTCAGAGATGTGGGTTTGAATTCCCTGATGCTGATGTACCCTTGAGTAAGGCATTTAGCCTGAATTGCTTCAGTAAATCTACCCAGCTGTATAAATGTATTGTATGTAAAAAGGTAATTTGTATAAATTGCTCTGGAAAAGAATGTCTGCTAAAAGCCAAAAATGTAATGCCTTGTGTAGACTATATGGTAATTTACTTTTTTCTTGTCTTCCAGCATAGTACAGAAAGATTACAGTTGGCTCAAAATGCTGTTGCAAGACAACTGACCAAAACAAGGAAGAGAGAGAGCCCATATTATTCCAGTATCTGTGTTTTTGCACTGAATGCCTGTTTGTATTAGAGTTGAATTTAAAATTTCACTTGTTTTAAAAATTCTAAATGGCTTGTTACCAGAATACATTGCTGAACTTTATCAGCCTAAATGCGTCCTCCAATATGCTAAACTTCTCTCTAACCCAAAGGTTCACTACAAGAGAGCAGGTGAAGCTTCCTTTTCCTTTTCTGCTCCTAGACTGTGGAGCAGCCTGCTTCTGCAGATCATAGAGGTGTCAACAGTAACTCGCTTTAAACGTCAATTGAAAACACATCTTTGTACATAAGCCATTAATTGACTTGGGATGCTTTTATGCTTTTGGTTTTATTCATCTTTAACTTTGTTTTTATTAATTTAATCTTGCTTTAATTTTTTTTCTGATCCTTTCAGTAAAATAATGTAATAATTTAAAAATCAGTATCTGCTTAAATGTTTGGCAGCACATTGACAAATTCACTGTTTTATTTGTCACTGCAACTTCAACACCAAGTTCTAATGTAAGAGTGGACTTAAATTGCTGTTCAGTGTGGGACCACTGGCTGCCCCTGAAGCATCACTCTTCTACTTCCTCTAGGCTCTTAATTGGAGGTTTTAATGTCTGCCCCTTCGCAGACAAAGGGAAACTTTAAAAGAAATAGAGGGGGCAAAGGAATTTATAAAAAGGAGCGGGCCACACCTGTGCATGAAGGCCGTTGTGCTGGGGTCTGAGGGCGCCCTCCTCTGTGGCCTCGCCAGCCTAATTTCCCACGACAAGAGCCCGACCCTTTAAGTGGCAGAAGAAAGAGACGTTTTTCGGCACAGCGTTTGATGAATGCCGATTTGCATCAAAAAGGCCGGACAAAACTGTAACTTGTGAACTGATGAAAAGGATGGAGGAGATCTTTAAATGGCCCGGCTTTGACACTAAAGGGTCTCTTTGAAAGCGTCCCTCGCTGCGGTGGCCTCAGAGGGCTTG
The DNA here is from genome assembly GCA_029718625.1 of Synaphobranchus kaupii. NCBI lineage: Eukaryota > Metazoa > Chordata > Actinopteri > Anguilliformes > Synaphobranchidae > Synaphobranchus > Synaphobranchus kaupii. Next base: position 59,060,544 of record CM056380.1, on the reverse strand, counting down.
GAGTGCTGGGGTTAGCAAAATCTGCTCCTTACGCTCCCCCTGCTTCATTCTGACCAACACTGAGGCGTGTGGACCAGAACCTGCTCCTCATGCTCCCCCTGCTACATTCTGGCTAACACTGAGACATGTGGACCAGAACCTGCTCCTCATGCTCCCCCTGCTACATTCTGACTAACACTGAGACATGTGGACCAAAACCTGCTCCTTACGCTCCCCCTGCTACATTCTGACCAACACTGAGGCATGTGGACCAGAACCTGCTCCTCATGCTCCCTCTGCTACATTCTGACCAACACTGAGGCATGTGGACCAGAACCTGCTCCTCATGCTCCCCCTGCTACATTCTGGCTAACACTGAGACATGTGGACCAGAACCTGCTCCTCATGCTCCCCCTGCTACATTCTGACTAACACTGAGGCATGTGGACCAGAACCTGCTCCTCATGCTCCCCCTGCTACATTCTGACTAACACTGAGACATGTGGACCAGAACCTGCTCCTCATGCTCCCCCTGCTACATTCTGACTAACACTGAGACATGTGGACCAAAACCTGCTCCTTACGCTCCCCCTGCTACATTCTGACCAACACTGAGGCATGTGGACCAGAACCTGCTCCTCATGCTCCCTCTGCTACATTCTGACCAACACTGAGGCATGTGGACCAGAACCTGCTCCTCATGCTCCCCCTGCTACATTCTGGCTAACACTGAGACATGTGGACCAGAACCTGCTCCTCATGCTCCCCCTGCTACATTCTGACTAACACTGAGGCATGTGGACCAAAACCTGCTCCTTACGCTCCCCCTGCTACATTCTGACCAACACTGAGGCATGTGGACCAGAACCTGCTCCTCATGCTCCCTCTGCTACATTCTGACCAACACTGATGCGTGTGGACCAAAACCTGCTCCTCATGCTCCCCCTGCTACATTCTGACCAACACTGAGGCATGTGGACCAGAACCTGCTCCTCATGCTCCCTCTGCTACATTCTAACCAACACTGATGCGTGTGGACCAAAACCTGCTCCTCATGCTCCCCCTGCTACATTCTGACCAACACTGAGGCATGTGGACCAGAACCTGCTCCTCATGCTCCCCCTGTTACATTCTGAGGTGTATGGACCAGACACTGAGGTGTATGGACCAGACAGGACCTATTCTTTCAGGCTTTACCCATCAGGTACATTAAGGTGTGGATTCAGTCAACATTTCATCCCTAAATTTGTACTTGCATATGCAAGTGCGTTTCAAGACCAATATAGACTCGCCAAACTACATTTACAATAAAAAAAGTAAAATCATTAATTTATTTCTAAGTAAGGGTCAAGGACAAATATTTATTGAATTTAGGCCTTGATGATTTTGATGGGTAATTGTGCATTTGTGTGTGTGTTGTATTAGACCTTTAGAGTGTAACTGAATTACTTATTCGATCTTACATTTCAAAGACAACATATATATGAGACCAGTGAGTATTTTCATGTGTGGCAAATAAAAAAAAATGTAGTGCATGTGTGTGTGCCTATAATGTGACATCACCACATGTGTTTCCATGTGTGTTTAACTATATGTACATACTATACAGGTCCTGCTTTGCATTATACTGTACGTCAAAAGAGAAAGAGGGGCTAGAAATTATCTCCAGGTTTTCTAGGTAGTTTAAATGTTTAAAATGATCATATTTTTCCTTAGTCTTCAAAGACAGCCATGGTAAGAAAGCATGTAATGTCTAACTGTTTTTGAATTTGCTACTGAAGTGCTTTTTCTGGGATTTCAGAATGAGAGACTTGAGACTGCAGTTTTTTATACTCTACTCTCAGTTGGACGTACATTAGCTCCCACACAGGCTCACTGAGTGCTTGGGTTTATGCTGTAGAGTGGGAGAGCAAGACAGACGAGCTTTCAGGCTGAACGCGTAAGGGTGGGAGAGCAAGAGAGCGGAGTGTTCAGGCCTAAATGAGGGCGAGTGAGACAGAAAAGTATTCTGCCTGAATGTGGGAGAGGGAGACACACAAGTGTTCAGGCTAAACACAGAAGAGTGGGAGAGTAAGACAGAGGAGTGTTCAGGCTAAACGCGGGCGAGTGAGACAGACAAGTGTTTCGCCTTTACGTGGGAGAGGTTGAAAGACGAGCGTTCAGGCTGAACACGGGGGAGCAGGAGAGCAAGACAGACGAGCGTTCAGGCTGAACACGGGGGAGCGTGAGGATACTGTCTCCTCTCAGCTGGTTTCATTTAACGAACACGGAGGAGGTCAAGGGGCCACACCATGACCTCATCAAATTAGCCCCAACTGAGCGAGGTGTTTAGCACAAGTTAAAGCCAGTAATCTGAAGGGCATTAAATGCAAATGCAACAGCCATATGCTTACTTCAAACGGGGACAATTCTGCCCTCTACCCCTCCGAATATTTACAGCACAATCATTCACCTCCCAGAGAGTGGCCTGGAAGAGTTTTTTTAAATAAAATAAAAATGACAATGGTTTTCTCTTATGTTTTCCATGGTGTGAAGAATTTTGCACACACAGGCGGGAAGAAAAAGCTGTATCTATTACTGCAGTGAGAGATCTGCCCAAGTGCCACCCTGTTCTACGATTCCTGCGTTTTCAATGGCATTTGCTCTGTTTCTACAAACAAAATAAACCACACTTAGATTTAACTGTATGACAACATACTTGAAAAGAACACAGGAGTAGTTACAAAAACTATAAGAGTTGTATTCAGATTGAGAATTCTGGGATAAATTCGGGCAGGAATACTGGGTAGTACTTTAACTTGTGTTCTGGTAAAGGACCAACCCCCTGGGCTGTTGCACAGATGATGGTAACGGGCTGATTTGTCCCCTGGGGCAGTGATTTTGGGCAGAAGGATGTGTTAATAAGCACCCATGGAGAGGAGTGGGAACTCTACAGGGCACCCAACTCAACCTGAGGGTCCAGACACCTGCAGAAGTCTCCGGTTTCTCTCTCATCTGTACAGATTGATCTTTCTCTCACTCTCTTTTAACACTGTTAACACTGTCTGCTACCCAACAACTCCTCTTCTTCTTCTGGAAATAATAATAATAATTATTATTATTTATTTACTTGAGGTTCAATAACATAATAAAACAGGCTTTCGTGGTGGAAAGACATTTTTCTGATAAACTAAGAAAGTCACAGTACTAACAAGACTAACAAGTACAGAAGCTGTCCATATATTTACTGGCATTATAGTTAATTGATATTTAACTTTTGTAACTTTTACACACACACACACACACACACACACACACATATATATATAGTATATATAGTATATACGTATACAGTATATGTATATATATATATATACTGTATATATACACACATATCAATTAACTATATATGTGTGCATGTGGGTGTGTACGTGTGTGTTTATGCATGTGTGCGTGCATGCATGTGTGTGTGTGCGTGTGTGTGTATGCGTGTTTGTGTTGGTGCTATGCATGTGTGTGTGTGTGTGTGTGTGTGTGTGGGTAAGTGTGCATGTGTGTACACGTCAGACAGTTTGAAATGAATACTTTCCATCTGTTGATCCTGTGATTGGGAAGCACAGAGGTCTCAGTGTTTCAGTGAAAATCAGCCCAGTGTGTGAGGATCCTGTACTGGGAACAGGATCTGTCACTCAAGCACTGTTTGTAATATCACTTTCACATCTTAATCAGATTCAGACTCAAATCGGTGTCGACCTGAAAAAATAAATACAAAAAATTAAATATTTTTATGCCTTTATTTTATTATTATTTTATGATTCTGTCACGTTTATATCAATCCCACCAAATAGCACCTTCTACTCTGAACACTCATGCATACATTCACCATAACAGTTCTTGACCAAAACACACATAAGACCTTCATTGCCACAATATGTTCATTTTTAAAAAGCTTTTTCAGCTGCAAGATTATTTTGCAAATGTACTATGTTACGCCTTCTAAAATACTGAAGGGATCTGTGCGTGCTTATTACGCGGTAAGTTTGTGACAGAAAAAGACTGAAGAAGTTGAAATAACTCTTTAACTGCAATGTTCTCTCTTTTGGAGGCAAATCACTAAGGAGCTTCTGTGCTTTCTGATGTTCATGTGATTCTTTACTATTGTCCATTCAGTGTTGTTGGTCTTTACAGCGTGATGCCCATGCACATTTACTTTAGCGTGTGTGCTCTCTTCTCAAAACTGAGCATTGTTTGTTTATTTTTGAAACACATGACATCATTTGATTGATATAATGACCAACAACTATACTGTAGCTGAGAAGGGATTATTTTTTCTCAGTCGAGTGTAGGAGTTAGTTCCGACATAGCAACAGCATCGGCACAGACCGCATGTTGCTTTGTTTACGTGAATGCTGCTCCCAAACACAGACTGTTGTGAGTGTTAAAATGCAAAGCCGTACTCCCTGCTGTGGCAGTTAGGTCCCTGTATTAGCTCTGTGGCTGGGGAACATGTGTGTGCCTGTGTGAGAGACCTCATGTCTACTTAATATATAGGACACCAGCTCTCTCTGGCTTATTAGTTGCATTCTGGGGAGTGCTTCAGTCCAAAAGCACCATGGACCACATTAAAAAACACATTATTTAGAAGAGAGAAAATATGCAGCCCTCTAATCTTTGAAAATCTGCTTATAGCCATGACTGATGTCCTGGTACATTTTTTCAGTGCAGAAATGTATAGAAAAATTCAACTTGAAATTATTTATGGGATTTCATTTTTAAACATCTGGTTCACATTTTTGTGAGGAGGACATGTGATACATAATGGTCTTATTGGATGGTGTATGCATGATAATGAATCTGAGAGCCTATTTCAGAAACACAAGTTGTATTAATAAAATATCAAGAACAAAAGTGACTGTTTATAGAGTTTTTAATAACTGCAAGTAGTGGAACGTCATGCATTAATAAGTTTTTTGAGTATCCAGTGCAAAAGTTTATGTTTGTTAAAGTTCTTCTAAAATGTCTCCTTTTCTTTGCCTTCTGTGCTTATGAAGGTATGGTAATGCTTTGTGGTCTCAACATTTTTTTCATTTATGCAGTTACAGTTTTTAATAATACTCATAAGAGGTTAACACAAATGATCAATAACACTTATTTCGTTCATACAATATTCTGCATTCCTTTGGATCCATACTTGCACAACAACCTGTAGAATCAAGACACTTTTTACAAGTAAAATCAAGATATTATATATAGATGTGCACACACACGCACACACACGCACACGCACGCACACACACACACACACACACACACACACACACACACACACACACACACACACACACACACACACACACACACACTTGTTCATGTACAATGCAGTAGGTTATTAAATAAATAAACAGCAGACAGGGGAACATAGACTGATAAGTGGAGTGGTCAATGAATGTCTAAAAATATAATCTGAAACATTTTAACAATGTATTTTCTTGTTAACATATGCATGGTATGTTCTTCATAATGAATGAAGAACAGTAAACACTGCTTTAAGGTGCTGACTTTTACTGCATTTATATTATTAGTGTAAACATCAAGACATATTTTTTATTTACACAGCATACTGTGGCGATACACGATCAGATTCATAAGTGTGAATATGAAACACAGAAGAATGGCCTTTCCCCAACAAACTAGATAAATAATTATTTTTTTATCATGTATGAGTGACATGTATGAAAAAAACAATCATACAAATAACAACTGTAAAAAATCACCCAATCTGTAAAATATAAACTTATTAAGGCTCTCTTTATTGATCAACTGAAACATGTATATTTAATCAAATTTCAATATGGTATTTTAAATTAAAAGATTTTTTTTATATTAGTCTTTGTGGATTAACCTGATTCAAATGAAAAGTTGTTCTTCTCCAGCTATTTTAAGACTTTGGCGCTGTTAGCGATGGGATAATGAACACAAACGAGGCACACTGGCTCTTTCACATAATTTCCTCACAGCCAGAATAATATTCATTAAATATAATGACAATTTTATATCATTAAATCAGTAACAGTAACAAAACTAAAATCATCAAAAAACTTTTTCTTTCTCCCTTGTTAAATGGGAAGGGGGCTTAATAGTTTGCGCATTTTTAAATGCAGCAGCGACTATGGAAACAGAAGCCAGACCATTCAGCTTAGAGAATATCTGATCTGTGCGGCGCACACATTTACACATTCATATCAGCTCTGGCCTCTCATCTTAGCATCAGGTTTGGGGAATTTGGCAGGCCATAATAAAATATAGTATAGGCCTAATAAATATAGTTTATTTTCCGAAAAAAAAGAAGAAATTTACCTTTGACACCCAACTCAAAGCTAAAAAGTAACAATTTTTAAAACTTCTTTTTGGTCTGCAGTGCCTCCATCAGTCCTGCTTTATGGTACAATTCAACATGGGATATCTTCCATTTTACCCTTAAGTTTGCAGTCATTCAGTCAGTTTGACTATGTTTAGGCTTTAAAACATTACTTCATATTTTTGGCAAATCATCTGCAAGATATTTTGAGTCTGGTAAAATATTTTTTTAAATGTTGCAAGGCGCTGTCTTGACTGATGCCATAGAGTAAACTAACTAACCTTTCATCATCATTTATTGTCTGAAAGCCTATATTCATCAACAGGACGTGAATATGCCAGTTTACTGCTCATGCGGGATATGAATATACTGGTTTACAGGAACCTGAACAGCCTGGCAAATAAGAAAACAAAATTTACAAGCACCACGATTTTACAAACAGCCCGGCCACAGACCTTCACCAACTGAATGAATGACAGTGCTTAGAAATGCTCTTTGAAACCTATGTCCCACAGTTTTGTCTACACAGTTTCAATATTAAACACTGCATTAATAACAGCCTCTAGCTACAGAGCTACCGTCAGCCATCATTCATTTTGTATTTAACTGAGCTGAAAGCAGGCCGGGGTTAAAAACACTGCTTTTACCTCCATAAGGATAAGTATTATTTGGGGACCAGCATTGGTGCATAGGCACCCTCTTGTTATTGTATGCATATTTAAGGGCCCAAGCACTGCATGTAGGCTTCCTATTGTTTTTGTAGGATAGTTTGTTATTATTTGGGCCAAGCTCTACAAGTGCTAAAATCCATATTTAAATTTTGTTGTAATTTAGGGGGAACAATATACAGACGGGGGACAAATTAAAGGAAAAACCAACATTAAGGGGTCAATTTAATAAGATCCCAAATAAGTAGTGTTATTATCATTTCACACTTTGCGGGCGATCAACTAAGAGTCATTATGTAATACAGTCATTACAGATTTTTGATATTTGGAATGATTATACTGTAAGAAAACGGTTAAAAGACTGGCAGCAATGTTGCCATTTTTTATGGTATTTTTTTTAGTGTAGGGGATAGGCTGTATAACTTACAGATGTTTGTCAGGACTGAAATTATCATAATATGCTTACTAGCAGTAAGCCTACTCGCGCCGTAAGTGTCATATAAAATCATATTTCCATTTGATCATGGGTTTTATTTTTTAAAGTTTTGATTTACTTGTTATTCACTGTTTGTTATAATAGATTACTCTGTACTAGTTACTCTTGTATTCTGTAACAAGATTTGCTTCATGATTAAAAAAAAATATTCTTACTGTTCATGATGTAGCAAACCTAAAGTAAATCGACCCCAAAATGCCTTAGTAAGGTGTTGGGCCACCACGAGCCGCCAGAACAGCTTCAATGCGCCTTGGCATAGATTCTACGAGTCTCTGGAACTCTACTGGAGGGATGGAACACTATTCTTCCAAAAGATATTCCCTTATTTGGTGTTTTGATGATGGTGGTGGAAAGCGCTGTCTAACACGTCGGTCCAAAATCTCCCATAGGTGTTCAAGATCTGGTGACTGCGAAGGCCATAGCATATGATTCTCATCAAACCATTCAGTGACCCCTCGTGCCCTGTGGATGGGGGCATTGTCATCCTGGAAGAGACCACTCCCATCAGGATAGAAATATTTCATCATAAGATAAAGGTGATCACTCAGAATAACTTTGCATTGATTTGCAGTGACCTTTCCCTCTAAGGGGACAAGTGGACCCAAACTATGCCAGCAAAATGCCCCCCACATCTGCATTTGTTATGCTTTTCCACTTATTTATTCAGGTCTTTCCTTTAATTTGTCACCCATCTGTACATGCACTGTAAAAAATGGCTGTGAAATTCACAGTAATTAACTGGCAGCAATTGACAAGTAACTTACTGTAAAACAAATCACAGTATTATAACTTTAAAATAAAACATAGTAATTACTGTGTTTTATTTTACAGTTATAATACTGTGATTTTTTTTTTACAGTAAGTTACTTGTCAATTGCTGCCAGTTAATTACTGTGAATTTCACAGCCATCTTTTACAGTGTGGCTTGGATGAATACTCCACTGTGACTGGCTAATTTGCATGAATATGTATTGTGTATATGGCCATATCAATGGTCCCACACTGTCAAAACAGATGTGTTGAAAACAACACATGACGTGTAATTTTTTAACACACATCCATGTCTAGTTAAGATTTTAAGGGCAACACATTTTGTGTTAATTTTCAACACAGTCTGTGTTACAAAGTTTCACTTTTTTATGTGCAATTTGAAAAATGTGTTGAAAGATACACAAATGTAGTAGCACAAACAGTGTGTTGGATATCAACACATCCTTTTTGAGAGTACAAGCACTGTTTGTTTAAACAGGAACCAATTTTACTTCTCTGCTGGAACAAATTCTACACCATCGGCTCATCTGCTACACTGCAAAAATTACATTTAATACAACTGATTATAAAGGCTGTGGATCAATTTGCATCAACAACCCACCCTACATCAAATTATTACAAGAGTGGAACAAACTCCTACAACGATACTAGTTTGCTAGCTTATTTGGTCAGGTAACTAATGTCAACATTATCTTGTTAACCATGTTATTGATTTCTACTTCTAGCTGAAGTAAATTTAGGCTCACATATTTTGCTGTCAGTCAATATGTATGAATCTGAATAAGAGTAAGGTTTCATACGGTTTTAAGTTTTTTTTTTTTAAAGTTAAATTTTGATCATTCTAACAAGACTGGTCTCTTGCTGCACTCTACTCTACACTCTAATGCACAATAAATGTAATGTTATCTTGAATGTAGGAAATGTACGATCAACCAAAAAGTGATAATTTTCACTTGATAGCTATGTTTTTGTACATTCGTATTTTGTAACGCTTTTTGTAATATATGTATTGTAAGTACTGTGCTATAAGAAGAATACAGCGCTTCTGGGGTGGGAGTATATCACTGCAGTTGTGCGTACAAATTACGAGAACCGCATGCCGCATGGCTTATCATGGTTTATTTATTCGCAAAAATGTTGAGTTCACGTAAATATCCATCTTCCAGATTTAATGGTCAAGTTTAAAATTATATTTAACAATGTCTAGAACTTTAATGGTTAAATTGAGCTGACAGTATATCATTCTCCACAACTCTAAGAGTATAATCTCTTTGTCTGACAGTCTGACCATACATTACAGATAATCTGCTACTGTCAAATGAAAATGCATATGAACTGGGCAATAGGAGTATGTGAATTTACTGTACACAAGACATATTTATGACAAAGACATTATTGCAGCTTCTTTGTAGACATAAAAAAAATCCCAAGGGGCTTATTGAACAGCAGGCTTTGTTGATCGCTGAATTCTGGCCCAAACGGAGCATCAGGCATGCCCTTTGACCTGTAGAAGCGGGCCGCTTTGTAATAGAGCTTACATTTCCAGCGCCCGCAAAAAGCACGGTGGTCAGCTCTGCAAGGCAGGTTACCACTGAAATAATGTCAGGGGAAATACAGCTCCTGTGAATGACAAACTTCTCCGGGCCTTTCCCCTCTGGACAAAGAGGCAAGGCACAGTTGAAGTGGACCTTTTAAATGTGTGTAGAGCGTAACAAAGGGACGAATGAGAGACCAACCTGCTGTTTGGATAAACAGGCGACTCTATCACCCTCTTCTCCTCATTGTCCACCAGAGACTAGTGCTTTGCCTCCTCAGATCCTACTAATTGCTGACAGATTTGATTTCTCAGTGACAGCAGGAGCTCTGTTCTGGCCTTTACAGCAAGTAATTGCTTTCCCCCCCACCCCCCACCCTCACCCCCCTTCTTCTCCTGAAACGGAACTCCCCTTTAATGGTTTCCTTCTATGTTATTAAATCCTCACCATTTAAATCACATTTAGAGATGTTTTGAATAACTGATTCCAATTACCCGAGCTAAGCACATAGAAGAGATGAGAGTATGAATCAGTGTGCGACTCCCCCCCCTGCCTCCCAGCCTGCTGGGCTGCAGGTAAAAAAGGGCGGGGCATGCCAGAATACAGGTTATAGAGGGAGGTGTTAAGCAGCTTCAGGTGTCAGACGGTGGAGCTTGCTGGTGTCCAGGTAAGCCTGTAAAGTGTTCTGTATGCAACTGTAAGTGAAAAAATAATGATATAGCCAAATTGCAATAGAAACAGTTACTGTTACAGTTACAGTTACGGAACATAAACTGGCAAGTAATGCTGACGATTTTAAACAAAGCCCTATTAAAGTGCCAGTGCCACCACATTGCCATCTGGCAAAGATGTCATTTAAAAAAAAGAAAACTCAATATATAGATCGTTTCAGGATTTAACTTTAGCCAATTAGTCAACCAACCTTAAAAGTGAGAAGGCCTTAAAAATTGCCTTATGAATAGGAATTATGTTTAAAATTGTTTGGCATCATTATACCTGTGGCCCCCCCAGAGCATCAGTACTGTATCCGTGGCCCCCCAGATCATTACCGTACCTGTAACCCCCCAGGGCATTACTGCCCTCGTGGCCTCTCAGGGCATTACTGTACCTGTGGCCCCCCAAGACATTACTGTACCTGTGCCCCCCCCCCCCCCAGGGTCCCAGGACATTACTGTACCTGTGTCCCCCCAGGGTCCCAGGGCATTACTGTACCTGTGGCTCCCCAGGGCATTACTGTACCCATGTCCCCCCAGGGCATTACTGTATCTGTGGCTCCCCAGGGCATTACTGTACCTGTGGCTCCCCAGGGCATTACTGTACCTGTGTCCCCCCAGGGCATTACTGCACCTGTGGCCCCCCCAGGGTCCCAGGGCATTACTGTACCTGTGGCCCCCCAAGGCCCCAGGACATTACTGTACCTGTGGCCCCCCCAGGGTCCCAGGGCATTACTGTACCTGTGGCTCCCCAGGGCATTACTGTACCTGTGGCTCCCCAGGGCATTACTGTACCTGTGTCCCCCCCAGGGCATTACTGTACCTGTGGCTCCCCAGGGCATTACTGTACCTGTGGCTCCCCAGGGCATTACTGTACCTGTGTCCCCCCAGGGCATTACTGTACCTGTGGCTCCCCAGGGCATTACTGTACCCGTGGCTCCCCAGGGCATTACTGTACCTATGGCTCCCCAGGGCATTACTGTACCTGTGGCTCCCCAGGGCATTACTGTACCTGTGTCCCCCCAGGGCATTACTGTACCCATGGCCTCACAGGGCATTACTGTAGCTGTGGCCCCCCAGGGCATTACTGTACCTGTGGCTCCCCAGGGCATTACTGTACCTGTGGCTCCCCAGGGCATTACTGTACCTGTGTCCCCCCAGGGCATTACTGTACCTGTGGCCCCCCCAGGGTCCCAGGGCATTACTGTACCTGTGGCCCCCCAAGGCCCCAGGACATTACTGTACCTGTGGCCCCCCCAGGGTCCCAGGGCATTACTGTACCTGTGGCTCCCCAGGGCATTACTGTACCTGTGGCTCCCCAGGGCATTACTGTACCTGTGTCCCCCCAGGGCATTACTGTACCTGTGGCTCCCCAGGGCATTACTGTACCTGTGGCTCCCCAGGGCATTACTGTACCTATGGCTCCCCAGGGCATTACTGTACCTGTGGCTCCCCAGGGCATTACTGTACCTGTGTCCCCCCAGGGCATTACTGTACCCATGGCCTCACAGGGCATTACTGTAGCTGTGGCCCCCCAGGGCATTACTGTACCTGTGGCCCCCCAGGGCATTACTGTACCTGTGGCTCCCCAGGACATTAATCCTGACATTTTCATTTAATAACTAATCTTGACATTTTCCCAAATGACAGTTCCTTTTTTGTGTGCACCCTGGAACAGCTGAGAAGATTAGTAGAACAGTGGGAAAATGTTTAGAGCTCTTCCCCACAAAAATACATTTGTGCCCCTCATTTGGATGCTATCATGTGGACATGGAATGCTTTCCAATGTATAATAAGAGGCCTCTTGAATGTCCTAAGCAACATACGTATTAAAGTGATACTATGCTGAGGCATATTGTGTGAAGGCCAATGTCAATGCGTCAGTTAGTGACTCACTCTTAATTTACCACCATCACATCACCGTTTTGTAAAAAGCACAGTTGTTTTTTGTTCTCCTTAAGGCAAAATTATTATTATTCAAGGTGACTTCAGACATGAATAAATACAGCTTCAATACAGCTTGTTTCCATGTATTAAAATGAGCCAATGACTTGCATCACAAGCAATCTAGAAGGAAAATAAATCTTGCCATTTCATTTTCACTAACGGCATCAGGTAATAGGAGAAACGATCAATTACTTTTACCTTGTAAAAATTAAGTGATGTATACTTAAATATAATGTATCAACAGTATAAAATGTATAAATTAACAAATCATGTATCGCTCTTTGTTTTATTTTTGTTTCAGATTTATTCCTAGCCTTAGACTAAGAATCCCAAAAAGAAGTCCTGGAGGGCTGCGGTGTGCTGCTTTCTGGTGTTTTTTACCGTTGTCCGATAAAGGATATGACCAATATTGGTGTATAAAGCTGTTTAGAAAATAAAGCTGTTTAGATTGTAAAGGATCATTGGTTGAAACAAAAACCAGAATACTCACTCGCCTTCCAGGACTGGAGTTATGTGACCCTGACTAGAGACTGAGATCCCTACTTTAGCCATTATACCCTTAGGCCATTGCACCCTTAAGACCTTTGGCTATAATGCCCTGAAGCAATTACACCTGTAGGCTCTTAGGCCCTTATAGCCTCAAGGCTTTAGGCCATTACACCCCTAGACCCTTACTCCCCTAGATCTTCATACCCTTACTCCCTAGTCTGTGACACTTTGAATTAGAGCCCTGCAACAGCATTGGGATCCTGCGGTTGGGGGACATGTTTACTCTGATGTGGACGGGAGCGGGGCAGTATCAAGTCTGCGGGATGATAAATGGCATTTCAAATATTACAAAAAACCAGTATAAATTAGCACAATGCTTAATCATGCATGTAAAGATGTAACCATCTAGTTTGCGAATAGCATTTATCATCAAATCTCATCAAAAACCTGGTTAGTTTAATTTCCGACCTCTAAGACGTATATGTTGTTTTTTTTAAATAATACGACTTTGTTAAATAATACTGGCCTGTTTGAATTGCGACTCGTGAGTGAGGGTCATGCCCTTTAAAAATGCCTTTGTTTAGGCCTATATTGCTGATGCAAACTTTACATCAAAACCATGTTAAGGGGCAGCACATTGTTTTAATCAGCCTTTTTGGCTCATTGTAGGCCTAGTCCTATTATATTCTTATATACTAAAAAAAGATTAAAAAGCTCCCATTCACCTATTTCTCGTTATAGGTGCGGACCTGCCTTTATTTCTGTTTTGTACAAGTGTGCAAGCACAGCAAAAAAAATGTAACACCCTGACCCTAGGGTGTTTATATGAGACCACAGTCTCATATAAATGTACACCAGCAGTGTTAGATTTACACTGGCATTTTTGCTGTGGGGGCTTAACTTTTGGTTAAACATGGGAGGGGTTTTGGTGAACATCCCTCTAAGGGGGACCTAGGCCTATATATCCCCAGCCTAAAAAGACCATTTAAATGTGCATTACTTTTAATAGTTGGTAAAAATGTTAACATAACACTTAACTCCAACCATGGCCTACTACTCATGACTGGGAGTGCATTGTTGACACCTACAAGTATGAAACTGTATGAAAGGTTGTGGGAATAAGGTAAAATGGAAAATAACACCAGAGGAAACTGCTTACTTTGGGAAAATGCTGTTTTTATTTAGATATAGTTATTTAATATTCTTTAAATGCTCCTGTTTTTTCCCAAATTTTCATATTCATGCTGCATCACAGGTTGTAAATGGTACCAATGGTACCAAAAAAATGTGCAAACTCACCATTTTAGCAAGTTGTTACAGTCTGATGTTATTAGTCCATAATAGCAATGTAGTGTAGTTGTGTATAGGCTAGCTGGGCTGAGCATACTTACAAAACTTACCCTTGAAAATAGAACCCTATATCTTGCTTCCTCTAGCAATTGCTCTATAATTTGAGTAGTTGAGAAGAAATAAATTGTATCTTTTGTGGACTATGGTCAACACAGCCAGCTCCATTCTTACCATTATTAATGCTAGCTTTAATGACAATGGAAGCTAACAAACCAAAAATAATCACTACTTGTCTACTTTTTACACATAGGGCCTGATTTACTAAGACATTTAGCATGTACAAAACCTTTTAGCACAGGCAAAACCAATAACATGACCAATGGTATTGGTATGGTATTTGTTTTGCACCAATCATTAGTTGTGTTATTCATCATAACATTTTATTGAGGCAGTTGTACTGGCCTGTTATGATTATTGAAGGGGTTACAACCCCTGCACCCCCCCCCCCCCCCCCTCCCCCGCCCTTGCGCATATGTATATTTTCATAAAATTGTATGTAAATATGCACCTCTCTAAAAGTGAAATTATTAGCTCCTGGTCCACGATCGCAATTGCCCCCTCCCACCGGTCTGTCCACGATCACAACAAACCGATTTTATTCTCCAAATCCCATTACATGGTTGTACATATTTCATTCCCACTGTCATCTGGTCACACTAGTTCCTGCACTTATTTTTTCCCACTTCAAGCATTCCGTATAGCCTTAGGCCTTTAGGTGTTTCAGGTGAAATATCTTGTTTGAAAATTCCCTACCTGGGATATGTGCCAGAAATCATTGGGTTTAAAGTTCTGTGTTTTGTTTGGTTTGTTTGTACTTATAAAGTACATATTTACTTATATTAGTAATTATTTTGTTTATTATTTATTTTAAAAGGTAATACACAATGCAATAGAGGGATGTTTAATTTTGTTTTATGCAACAAGTTAATGTTACTTATCTTACTTATACTTAGTAAGTAAGTATTTGCAGTGGTCTCAGATGGTGAAGGATGACACTGGGTGGTGTGGATGTTATGGGGTACATGCCATTCTGCTAGTTTGTCTTTCCAACTGAAATAGTGCAAATTCCATGTTTTCTTGAGGTTTTTCTA